>SJYQ01000076.1:246984-282465 GCA_006410935.1 Redunca redunca
AAAAGTTATGACCAACCTAGATAGTATATTGAAGAGCAGAGACATTACCTTGCCGACTAAGGTCCGTCTAGTCAAGACTATGGTTTTTCCAGTGGTCATGTATGGATGTGAGAGTTGGACTGTGAAGAAGGCTGAGCGCTGAAATATTGATGCTTTTGAACTGTGGTGTTGGAGAAGACTCTTGAGAATCCCTTGGACTGCAAGGAGATCCAAGCAGTCCATTCTGAAGGAGATCAACCCTGGTATTTCTTTGGAAGGAATGATGCTGAAGCTGAAACTCCAGTACTTTGGACACCTCATGCAAAGTGTTGACTCATTGGAAAAGACTCTGATGCTGGGAGGGATTGGGGGCAGGAGGAGAAGGGGACGACCAAGGATGAGATGGCTGGATGGCATCATGGACACGATGAACCTGAGTCTGAGTGAACTCCGCGTTATGGTGATGGACAGGGAGGCCTGGAGTGCTGTGATTCATGGGGTCGCAAAGAGTTGGACACGACTGAGCGACTGAACTGAACCGACTGCGATGAGTTCAGTTGTGTGGTAGTTTGAGCATTCTTTGGCATTGCCTTTCTTTGGGATTGGAATGAAAACTGACCTTTTCCAGTTCTGTGGCACCTTCAATAGAGAGGGATCAAAAACTATGGGAGGACAAATTTAACCCCCAGGTGTGGGACCAGGGGACTCCTCGACGAGCCCACCAAGCTGAACTGGTCATCATTGTCCTCCAAGATCCCACTCGGTTTCCTAACCGGAAACAATACCCTCTCAAAAGAGAGGCTCAGGAGGCACTACAGCCTTTAATAAATAAATTCCTTGCTTGTGGGCTATTGGTCCCCACCAGTTCACCATT
The DNA here is from genome assembly GCA_006410935.1 of Redunca redunca. Lineage (NCBI taxonomy): Eukaryota > Metazoa > Chordata > Mammalia > Artiodactyla > Bovidae > Redunca > Redunca redunca. The sequence goes on from SJYQ01000076.1 coordinate 247,838, forward strand.
TAACATCCCAATCCTCTCAATAAAGAAAAAAGGCGGAATCTGGCAAATGGTTCAAGATCTCCAGATCATAAATGAAGCTGTAGTTCCTCTGCATCCCACAGTACCCAATCCCCGTGTAATCTTGGGAGAAATCCCACCCAGTGCCAAGTGGTTTACAGTCTTGAATCTCAAAGATGCATTTTTTTGCATACCACTGGCTAAAGAATCCCAATATCTTTTTGCCTTTGAGTGGGAGGCCCCAGGAGAAAAACATCAACAGATGACTTGGACGGTATTACCTCAGGGGTTCAGAGATAGCCCCCACCTGTATTCATATGCTAATGAGTGGGAGGATCATCCCTACCATTAGGGAACTACACACTCCTCCCTCTTTTGACCAAGCCTTGGAGCTGTCCTGCCACCTCTGGGTGTGTCTGTTGTGTTATAGATTGGGGATTAAGTACTTGAATTTGACTTGTCATCTTGGACCCAATTGATTTTAATTGGTTTACATTATACCCTTGTGCTGTGTCATTCTTTCAAAGGTTGTGCTCTGCCCCCTTCCCTCCCTTTTCATGCTCTTTGCCTGAGCCCCATCCAGACCCACAAGGTTGCCTCTACAGTCTTCTGGAGGGACAGTCAGAAAACAGCTGGCCTTGGGAGGGAAATACTCTGTAATATCCAACCTCCTAATCCTACCCAGTACTATCCACACTGGAGACCTTGGGGATGCCCACCTCCAGTCTGGGGGTCCCAGGAGGTCATCACGCCTTGACCTGCCTGGGATCTGGTCCTCAAAAGGTTGTCATGCCTCAACCTGCTCTGGGATCCGCTAGTCCCAGGGGTCCCAGGAGGTCATCACGCCTTGACCTGCCTAGGGATCTGGTCCTCGAAAGGTTGTCACGCCTCAACATGCTCAGGGATCTGCTAGTCCTGGGGGTCCCAGGAGGTCATCACGCCTTGACCTGCCTGGGATCTGGTCCTCAAAAGGTTGTCACACCTCAACCTGCTCTGGGATCTGCCAGTCCCAGGGGTCCCAGGAGGTTGTCACGCCTCGACCTGCCCAGGGACCCAATTCTCAGGAAGCCGTCATGCCTCAGTCTGCCCGGGGATTTGATCTCTAGGAGGTTGTCATGCCTCAGCCTCCCTGGGGATCTGCACCCTGACCTGGGCACGCCTGGCTCTCAGGTTGCAACAGTTCTGGGTAGGATAAGCTTCAGAAAGGCTCACCCCTAAGGAAGTCCACCCATGGAAACAGAAGGAAGCCTATTGTGGGACTGTGCCCAGTCTCAGCAATAACTCAGGAGCCCAATGAGAAACCCATTGCCTTTTTGGAAAGGCTAAAAGAGACACTCTAAAAGTTTACCAATCTGGACTTAGACTCTTACGAGGGACAGGTAATTTTAAAGGACACCCAAGACGGATGGGTAACGGTGGAGTGTTCTGACAAAATGTGGTCCACTGAAGAACGGAATGGCAAATCACTTCAATATTCTTTCATTGAGAATCCCATGAACAGTATGAAAAGGTAAAAAGATAGGACACTGAAAGATGAACTCCCCAGGTTGGTAGGTGCCCAATACTCTGTGTAGATCAGTGGAGAAATAACTCCAGAAAGACCAAAGAGATGGAGCCAAAGCAAAATCAGTACCCAGCTGTGGGTGTGACTGGTGATAGAAGCAAGATCCAATGCTGTAAAGAACAATATTGCATAGGAACCTGAAATGTCAGGTCCATGAATCAAGGCAAATTGGAAGTAGTCAAACAGGAGATGGCAAGAGTGAATGTCAACATTTTAGGAATCAGCCAACTAAAATGGACTGGAATGGGGGAATTTAATTCAGGTGACCATTATATTTACTACTATGGGCAAGAATCCCTTAGAAGAAATGGAGTAGCCATCATAGTCAACAAAAGAGTTTGAAATGCAGTACTTGGATGCAATTTCAAAAACAACAGAATGATCTCTGTTTGTTTCTAAGACAAACCATTCAATATCACAGTAATTGGAGTCTATGCCCTGACTGGTAATGCTGAAAAAGCTGAAGTTGAAGCTAAGAAGACGTACAAGACCTTCTAGAACACCCAAAAAAGATGTCCTTTTCATTATAAGGGACTGGAATACAAAAGTAGGAAGTCAAGAAACACCTGGAGTAACAGACAAATTTGGCCCTGGAATACGGAATGAAGCAGGTCAAAGGCTAATAGAGTTTTGCCAAGAAAATGCAATTGTCATACCAAACACCCTCTTCCCACAACACAGAGAAAACTCTGCACATGGACATCACCAGATGGTCAACACTGAAATCAGGTTGATTATATTCTTTGCAGCCAAGATGGAGAAGCTCTATATAGTCAGCAAAAACAAGACTGGGAGCTGACTGTGGCTCAGATAATGAACTCCTCATGGCCAAACTCAGACTTAAATTGAAGAAAGTAGGGAAAACCATTAGACCATTCAGGTATGACCTAAATCAAATCCATTATGATTATACAGTGAAAGTGACAAAGAGACTCAAGGGACTAGATCTGATAGACAGAGTGGCTGAAGAACTATGGACGGAGGTTTGTGACTCTGTTCAGGAGATAGGAATCAAGACCACCCTCAAGAAAACAAATGCAAAAAAGCAAAATGGCTGTCTGAGAAGGCCTTACAAATATCTGTGAAAAGAAGAGAAGTGTAAAGCAAAGGAGAAAAGGCAAGATGTAGCCATTTGAATGCAGAGTTCCAAAGAATAGCAAGAAGAGATAAGAAAGCCTTCCTCAGTGATCAGTGCAAAGAAATAGAGGAAAACAATAGAATGGGAAAGATGAGAGATCTCTTCCATAAAACTAGAGACACCAAGGGAACATTTCATGCAAAGATAGACACAATAAAGGACAGAAATGATATGACCTAACAGAAGCAGAAGATATTAAGAAGAGGTGAAAAGAACACAGAAAAACACAAAAACACAAAATTGTCAGTTTTCATTCCAACTTCCAAAGAAAGGCAATGCCAAAGACATGTTCAAACTGCCGCACAATTGCACTCATTTCACACGCTAGTATAGTAATGCTCAAAACTCTCCAAGCCAGGCTTCAACAGTAAGTGTACCATGAACTTCCAGATGTTCAAGCTGGATTTAGAAAGGGCAGAGGAACCAGAGATCAAATTGCCAACATCAGTTGGATCATTGAAAAAGCAAGAGAGTTCCAGAAAAGTATTTATTTCTCCTTTGTTGACTCTGCCAAAGCCTTTGACTGTGTGGATCACCACAAATTGTGGAAAATTCTGAAAGAGATGGGAATACCAGAGCACCTGACCTGCCTCTTGAGAAATCTGTATGCAGGTCAGGAAGCAACAGTTAGAAATGGACATGGAACAGACTGGTTTAAATAGGGAAAGGAGCATGGCAAGGCTATACAGTGTCACCCTGGTTATTTAACTTACATACATAGTACATCTTGAGAAATGTTGTGCTGGATGAAGCAAAAGCTGGAATGAAGATTACCGGGAGAAATAGCAATAACCTCAGAAATATAGATGAGGTTATTGCTCATCTTATCACCCTTATGGCAGAAAGCAAGAAAGACTCAAGAGACTCTTGATGAAAGTGAAAGAGGAGAGTAAAAAATTTGGCTTAAAATTCAATATTCAGACAACTAAGATCATGGCATCTGTTGTCATCATTTCATGGCAAATAGATGAGGAAGCAGTGGAAACAGTGACAGACTTATTTTGGGGGGTTCCAAAATCACTGCAGATGGTGACTGCAGTGATAAAATTAAAAGACATTTATTCCTTGGAATAAAAGTTATGACCAACCTAGTCAGCCTATTAAAAAGCAGAGACATTATTATGTCAACAAAGGTCCATTTAATCAAAGCTATGGTTTTTCTAGTAGTCATGTGTAGATGTGAGATTTGCACTATAAAGAAAGCTGAGCGCCAAATAATTAATGCTTTTGAACTGTGGTGTTTGAGATGAGTCTTGAGATTCACTTGGACAGCATAGAGATCCAACTGATCCACCCTAAAGGTAATCAGTCCTGAATATTCATTGGAAGGACTGATGCTGAAAAAGAAACTCCAATACTTTGGTCACCTGATGTGAAGAAACGATTCAATGAAAAGCTCTTGATGCTGGCAAAGATTGAAGGCAGGAGGAGAAGGGGAAGACAGAGGATGAGATGGTTGGATGGCATCACCAACTCACTGGACATGACTTTGAGTAAACTCCAGGAGTTTTGATGGACAGGGAGGCCTGGGCGTGCTGTAGTCCATGGGGTTGCAAAGAGTCGGGCAAGACTGAGCGGCTAAACTGAACTAACATGATTTTTCTTATATCTGTAAAAGACAAGGAAGTTAGCCAAAGTTAATAATTTCAGTAGCATCAAATATTTTAATAAAAAAAAGTTTCAGTTAATATAGGCAGCATGTGCTCAGTTGCTCAGTCATGTCTGACTCTTTACCATCCCATGATTTGTAACCTTCCAGGCTCCTCTACCCATGGAATTTTCCAGGCAAGAGTACTGGAGTGGGTTACCATTTCCTATTCCAGGGCTTCTTCCCAATCCAGGGTTTTGAACCCACATTTCTTGTGTGTCCTGCCTTGACAGGCAGATTCTTTAGCACTGAGCCACCTGGGAATCTTAGAGTCAGTATAATTCCATTTTTCTATTCAATCATGTTTTAATGGTGGTAAGTTGTTTACTAATTTACATATCTATTACTTTTTATATTCATCTTTTAATTTACTTGTTATGTATGTTTTTCATATGACATCTTCTAATCTGTTATAAAGTCCATGTTCCAAAATGATTCAAGGTGGGTTATGCTATACAACATTGATCTTAATAAGAATTGAATGCCTAAAACTTGCAAAAGTATATTTGCTCTAGATACTGAAGCTGCATCTGTTTCATATATCTAGAGCCCAGAATAGGCAAACTTGTGATTAAAATGGTGTTCCCTTTCTAGAATGTTTCATTACTCTCTCAATGTTCTCTTTGGAAAATTTCTCACTCCAGGCCCTGTCTTCCTTGTCAGGGCTAGGCTGGAGCTTTGAGTGAGTGAGTATTTCAGGCCTCTGGGCAGTGACTGTGTCTGCAAGGTACGTGGCTAGATGATAAATCTAATTCAACATAAAAATAACAGAAAATGACTAAGATATATCAATGTCCAAATATCATGCCAGCATGCCTCCCTACTTTCACACTACTTTTTAAACTCAGAAGAGGTGAAATTTCTATGATAGTGAAGGTTAAGACAAAGGAGAGGCAGAAACAATGGTGTCCTCATGTCACACAGGAAGAGACTTTTAGAAGTATTAGAGCCAAATGCTCTTGTTTAAAAATATCAAAAATTAGTTACTGCCTACTTAGCACTTGAGAAATCTCAAGAGGAAGATACATTGTGGTAAGTGTAATAATAAACACAAGATTTTAAAATTGTGTATATGACTATAGGGAACATAACTGAAAATCTAATACACAGTTTTTCACTAATCCTTCTACATAACTGTATGGCAATTTAAAGGTAGCTCATGAATGAGTTAAAACATTTAATTTCCTTGTAGAATAAAATTTATAAATCTTGTTATATCTTTTTATAACATAACATTTTAAGTGGTCATGGATGTTTCAAGGAGAGAAAATAGTTTTAGTTACTTATGAATTTCTCAGAGATGTCACAAGGGAAAGTAGTCACCATGGTAATCATTTTGGAAGTAAGAAAACACTGAGCCAATAAAGACTAAGCAATTTCCCCAAAGCAGACTAGATGAGACCGAGATTTGATGCTGGGAGGGATTGGGGGCAGGAGGAGAAGGGGACTACCGAGGATGAGATGGCTGGATGGCATCACTGACTCGATGGACATGAGTCTGAGTGAACTCCGGGAGTTGGGGATGGACGGGGAGGCCTGGAGTGCTGCGATTCATGGGGTCGCAAAGAGTCAGACACGACTGAGCGACTGAATTGTACTGAACTAAAACCTGTTTCTGAATTTTGTTTCTTTGTATTCTAGGTTTTCTTAAGGTAAATAAAGCCAAGAGACAGAAATAGAGATGACATTATTATAGATCTACATATGCCAGTAGATTTGTAAATGGTAAAATTCTATAATATTTCTCATGCTAACCTAACAGATGGTACTGCCTCCATAAAATGCTAGCACCAACACAGAAATTAATAGATTTAATTAGCATTAATTTATCTAAATTAAAGAACTAGGGTATTTTTACACAAAGGTTGATTTAAATTTTATATAAAACAGACATGGAAAAACTTTCATGTATTTATTCTGCAGCGCATGTTTATGCATATCTATCTATCTATCTATATACCTATTTATAATTTTAACACAAAAAGTAGCTTCATAGCCTGATGAATCCATGAATGTTCTATTATAAGGAATTATTATCTTGGCAGACAAGTGTACCAGGTCTTATAATAGGAATCTCCTTCACTAGCTCTAACAAGCGAATTCCCTGTTTCCCAAGAGACTCTTGAATGTGTATCTGCCTTGAAAGGATAGCCTATCTACACCGTGGTTTTTCTCTTTTTATCTTCAATATTTGGAATTCAGCTCAGATCAGGACCAAAGAAGCAATTCTACCTCACAAGGGCTGCAGCTGGTTTCCTCCAGCACCCCTCCATTCATAGCAAGGGAAGCAGTGGCAGACTCATACAAGATTAGTTTAAAAGGAAAAGCAATTCTGCTTCCTCGTCCTCTTGAAGTCTTGAGCTACACTGGCCAGGATTCAAAGAAGAAAGGCTCAAGGGAAAAAAACGTGGCTGTTGGTGAAAACAATACTTGGAGATGTATACCAGGTTGTTTGGACTTTTGCCAATGAATACATCACTAGAAGATGAAGATGGCATGGCTTCCCTCCACCATCTGGCTTAATTGAATTGGGAAACAATAAGCCAAAGGTTTCTTTCCCTTAGCCATGTGTTATTGTTGTTTAGTTATGAGTTGTTTTCCAATATTAAAAAGTTTCTTAAATATATGTATAAATATAACACATGAAACAAATAATAATTCTTATTATACTATTACAAACTAATGGTGAATTCTATCAAAAATCTCATTGATGTGAAATATTTGGATTATCTCAATAGTTTGTTTTCCCCTTTCCCTTGTTTATAGACACAAATAGAAGAAAGTTTAATCAAAATACAAATCCAGAAATTATTTTAATTTCATGGAAATGTATTATTTTCTTTATGTTTTACCTAGGCATTCTAAATTAAAAAGTTCCAGTGCCAAATGGAATAAAGAAATGTAAAATTATATATATATATATATTTATGTACATATACATATGTATGTGTATGTGTCATCATTTGCTAAGCACTGGTATAAAAAATAATATATGACCCCTACTTGGAAGTGGGGATACACACTTAACTGGGAAAAATATAAAAGCTAATACTTTCCCAAATTTACAAAGTTAATGTCAGTAACTAACTTTGAATTACAGAAAGAATACATTTCCCCTTCCAACATTCTAATTCTTTCCCCTTTCACATATTTATTTCCTCTTGTAATGAATGAGTTCATCTGCCCTTAGTTATCTCCTTAAAGGCCCCATCTCCAAGTATAGTCACATTCTGAGTTACTGGGGGGTTAGAATTTGAACATACGAATTTTGGAGGGAGGCAATTCAGCACATAAGAGAAGAAAGGCTATCTTTGAAAGTTAAAAATGATATCTCTTAGTATGATTAAAATATAAATGTTAATAAATAAATATAAATTAATATAAAATTTAAAGGAGACTAAAGATTGTTGAATGTTTATGCTAATTTTTATACACATATAAAACCGTGATCACATTGGACTCTACATAATGAAATAATAGTTAACCTTTATGCAGTTTTATTTTCTAGACACTTTTCTATTTTCCATGTGTTAATGATTTCATTGTTCAAATTGTGTAAGATTGATTCTGTTATCAACCAGAATTTTTTGGCAAAGAAAATAAATCTGTAGATTTGCAGTGAATTTCATAGCAGAATGTAAATACTAAGGAATTCAGCAAATCTATATTGCCCATTCTGTCTAACTTCAAGCCCAAACATTTATTTATATAAAATGTGACTTCTTGAAAATTTATTATAACATATCTTGGTTGTATTTGAATTAGAGTTTTAAGAAGAAAAGTATAATATAACATATATTTTATACTGCTATGTGTTAGTCTCTCAGTCGTGTCTGACTCTTTGGGACCCCACGGACTGTTGCCTGCCTGGCCCCTCCAGCCATGGGATTCTCCAGGCAAGAGTACTAGAATGGGTTGCCGTGCCCTTCTTCAGGGGATCTTCCTGACCCAGGGACCAAACCCAGGTCTCTTGCATTGCAGGCAGACTCTTTATCATCTGAATTACTTGGAAAGCCCCTTTATACTGCTAGTTTACTAAAACATTGTAAGGATACTAATAAAATTAAGTACTTCACTTTTGTTCCATCACAGAAATATTTGTTTACAAAAGTAATTGTACAGCATGATAGCAATGGTTTATTCACAAAGCTGTATTCTGGATAAACCACTGTAATATTTTGCTTTCCTGGAATCTGTTTGGTTACACAAATATTTAGCCTAAGTAAAGAGGAAGCTATGGAAGAAAAGCTATGACCAACCTAGACAGCATATTTAAAAGCAGAAACATTACTTTGCAAACAAAGGTCCATCAAGTCAAAGCTATGGGTTTTCCAGTAGTCGTGTATGGATGTATCAGTTGGACTATAAAGAAAGCTGAGTGCCAAAGAATTGATGCTTTTGAACCATGGTGTTGGAGAAGACTCTTGAGAGTCCCTTGGACTGCAAGGAGATCCAACCAGTCCATCCTAAAGTAAATTAGTCCTGAATATGCATTGGAAGGACTGATGCTGAAGCTGAAACTCCAGTTCTTTGGCCACCTGATGCATAGAACTGACTCACTGGAAAATACTCTGATGCTGGGAAAGATTGAAGGTGGGAGGAGAAGGGGACAACAGAGGATGAGATGGTTGGATGGCATCACTGACTCAATGAATGAGAGTTTGAGTAAGCTCTGGGAGTGGGTGATGGACAGGAAAGCCTGGCATACTGCAGTCCATGGGGTCACACAGAGTAAGACACGACTGAGTGACTGAACTGAAAGATACAACTTCACACACATTTCACATGATTCTTTTTCACTTATACAAATAAAAAAATAAAAATTTACAAGGTTGGGAAATTCTTTCAGTATCATATCATTTTTGTAGAGTAATAGGGTCGATCATACCACAAAAGCTACAATATTAATTTTTAGAACCACAGATGTGTGCTTTTCTTTCAGTGTTTAATTGGAATTAAAAAGCCAGACTTCAACGTCAAATTTAATTTTCTAATGTATGGGGATACACCCTTGGGAAAGTGTAGCAAAGGATATTCCCTTGTTGTCCAGGATTATATTTTTAACTATAGAAAAACATAAGTTGGTGTTAACTTTTTGTTTTTTCACTTCTATCTTGACAATATTGTTGAAAAAATGTCAAACACAGATAATTGCCTTGTAAAGTAGAAAACAATTTCAANATAATTCCATAGACAGTATAGTCATAAGAGTCGGACGTGACTGAGTGAATTTCACTTGCACTTTTCATATCAGGCTTCCCTGATAGCACTGTTGGGAAAGAATCTGCCTGCAATGCAGGAGGCCCTGATTCAATTCCTGGGTCAGGAAGATCTGCTGGAGAAGGGACAAGCTACCCACTCCAGCATTCTTGAGCTTCCCTTGCGGCTCAGTTGGTAAAGAACCCACCTGCAATGTGGGAAACCTGAGTCGGTCCCTGGGTTGGGAACATTCCCTTGAGAAGGGAAAGGCCACCCACTCCAGTATTCTGGCCTGGAGAATTCCATGGATTGTGTAATCCACAGGGTCCCAAAGAGTTGGACACAACTGAGCAACCTTTACTTTCATATATATACAAGTAAATATAAAAATATATATAAAACATTATCCTTTATGTTTTGCATTACAAGCTCTTAAAATGTTTTTACATAGACAGATTTTATTTTTCTTGACAGAATGTTTTTTATGTCTTTTGAGCTAAAAAGTGCTCATTTGAGTCAAAGATTATATTACAATGTGATTATCACCTCTTGCTGATCAATTTTCTCTTTATTTCTAACTCGAGGAATAGATCTTTGAGTTTTCCCTATATTTCACTGATTACATTATATGCCCTATCAACTGTTTTGACTGTTTCTAAACCTTTTGAAAATTTTATACATACTTTTATCTCTGTTGCCATCCCAACCTGCTCCCTTTCCATTAGATAGCCTAGCTTTTTACAAAACAAGTGTTGGGTTATGCCTCTATGAAAGTACAAATATTTTCTTACTGTAGAATTGTAAGGGCTTATATTGGTGCTCTCCCCAGATTCCCGCTGACCCTTTATGTTTTGTGCACAGCTACTCTGGCATCCGTGTGTTTGCTTCACATGCATCTCGTATTGGACTCCCTTTGGATGACTTAGCTTGCTTTTCAGAGAAAAGTGCTTAGGAATTTTCATTGCTGAAGTGAAGGGGAAGAACAAGGATTTAGCCAATAACTGACTAGTTGGGGTGATCAAAACTCAACTTCATTTTCTAGTCATGATTTACACTCAGGATCTTCCCCAGAGTGGAAAGGGAAAGGTGGAAGCTAGGGCGTGGCCTCTTTCCTCTAACATTTCTAACGCTCAACATTATTCTTCCACCAAAATTCCTGGTAATTCCTCATTTTACAAGCTGTAGAACCAGTCTTATGACCCGAACTTTTCTCTGAGATGCCACAGAAATGAACATCCATGTTAAACTAAATAAAATAATATATATTATGTAATATATATGATATATAATATTATGTACAGTCTCCAGCTTACAATGGTTCAATTTAACATTTTTTTTTACTTCATTATGGATGGTACGGAAGTGATAACACATTCAGTAGAAACTGAGCTTCAGATTTTGAGTTTGATCTTTTCTTGGGCCAGTGATCCATATGAGATGGATGCTCTCTCATGACGCTGGGCAGGGGCAGTGAGCTGCAGCACCCGATCAGCCATAGGAATCACGAGAGGGAACAACCAATACACTTATTACCATTCTACTCCCTTACAACCATTCTATTATTCATTTACTGTATGATATTCATTAAATCACATGAGATGTCAATACTCAATGATAAAATTAAAGTGTTAGATGAGTTTGCCCAACCATAGCCTAATGTAAGAGATAAGAGCATATTCAAGGTAGATAAGGCTAGGGCTATAATGTGTTTTTGACTTATGATATTTTTAACTTATAACAGATTACCTGGGCCTATATACCTGGATTTGTACCCAAACATGTACAGTAAATTAATATTTGACTTGAGATCCAAGAATAGTCAATGGAGATAAGACAGTCTTTTCAATAAATGGTGTTGGGATAATATGATAATTCACATGTAAGAAAATGAACTGGACTCATAACATACCACTCAAAAATTAACTCAAAATGGCTTAAAGATTTAAATATAAGACTTGAAATTATAATATTTCTAGAAGAAACAGCAATAAGACTCTTTGACATGAGTCTTAGTAATGATTTTTTTGGATATGATGCCTAAAGCATAAGCAACAAAATAAAAAATAAGCAAGCAGAATTATATTAAACCAAAAAACTTCTGTACAACAGAAGAAACCATCAGAGAGTGAAAATACAATCTATGAACCAGCAAAAATATTTACAAGCCATATATATCTGATAATGGGTTAATATTCAAAAACATACTAAAAATTCATACAACTCAATAGTAACCAAACAAACCAAATAAATCCACTTGAAAATGGGCAAAGGACATAAATAGACATCTCTTCAAAAAAAATATACAAAGGAACAACTGGCATATGAGAAGAAACTCAACATCACTAGTCATTAAAGAAATGCAAATTAAAACCATAATAAGGTATCATCTCATGCCTGTCAGGATTGCTTTCATCAAAAAGACAAAAGATAACAAATGCTAGCATGGGCGTAGAGAAAAGAGGACCACTCTGCACTGATGGTATAAATTGGTATAGCCACTGTGGAAAACAGTATGCAGGTTTCTCCCAAAATTAAAAATAGGACTACCATGTGCCTCAGCAATTCCTCTTCTGGTAATATATACAAATGAAATGAAAACACCAACTTGAAAAATATCTTCACACTTGTGTTCAGAGTAGCATTATTTATAATAGTGAAGACATGGAAACAACTGTCCATAGACAGATAAATGTATAAAGAAGATACAAGTATATGTGCATGTATAAATACACACACACACACATATGTTGTTAAAAGAGTAAATGCTATGAGTTCTTATCACAGACAAAACTTTTTTTCCCTTTTTTTCTCTTTTTAAAAATTGTATTTGTATGAGAAGATGGATGTTAGGTGGACCTATTGTGGCAATAATTTTATATGTAATTCAGACTACCATACTGCATGCCTTAAACTTACACAGTGATATATGTCAGCTATTTCACAATACAAGTGGGGGAAAATCCCATGATTTTAACGCCTTTTCTTTATAGTCTTGCAAAAAGAAAATTGTAGAACTAGAGCATTTCAATTTTTACATAGTTTTAGCTTGGGAGTCATTCTCGATGGCCAGACACATTTTAGACTTTCCAGGCAACATATGATCTCTGCTGCAACTATTTTGCTATTATAGTGAGAAAGAAGCCAAGGATCGCACTTAACAAGTGGGTATAGCTGTGTTTCAATAACATTTACTTACAAAACAGGAAGCTGGCTAGTAGGCCATAGTGTTCTGACTTCTAAATAAGATCACAAGATTAGGGGCCTTCCACATGAGGAGTTGCATATTAAGTATTTACAAAATATCAAAATAATTGTTAGAGTTTTTAGTTTGCATTAGCAAAGTTTTGGTAGCTTCTATATAACTCATTTACTTGAATAATGAATTGTAAAAGTGATTGTTTTTGAATCATCCTCTAACATCACTTGATATTTGGGTAAGAATTCTATTCTCCTTTTGGGTACAAATCAATCAGCCTAACAATAAATATATAAAACATCTATTATGCAGGTGGAGAATTATCATTCTGCAGGTGTACATCCAGGTGAGGACACTTCGCTGGTTTTAAGCTTTCCTGCTATGACTTAGTATATGTATTCCTGAATGTTTCACATTCTGTAAAATTACACTCAACATACAGCAATGAATGTGGTAAAAATATAATTTATCACCTAAACTGAAGCACTTTTAAGAATGAAGTAAGACACTTCATAATCACATCAGAGACAAAGACAAAACCCAGGACCGTCGGGGGCAACCCCGAATTTCAGATCACCTTGTTTATGGGAAAACAAGTTGGAGGAAAGACACCTCAGAACATGTGCAAGTCTGTATCAAAGCTGTAAGATAAACCCAACTGATCCTTGTGGGAGATGATGTGGACCACTTAGGCAATTCATTCTGGTTAGAAGCTGCCCCTGCAATGCCTATTTAGGCATGGCAGTAACAATCTAGAAGTCCTGACAGCAGTTTACTTAGAGTTCAATCTACCCAGTGCCTGTGAGGACAGTTCAAAAGTGGAGTCCTGCATTAGTGGAACTGCCGTTCAGGGTAGCACAGAGGACTGTGCACCCCGTGCGTGGTCACGAGCTGCTCAAGGTTGAGAGCACACCCCTCTGTGGAAGAAACCCCAAAGGCACTTTTCATTTTGTTGAAATACAGCCCAAAGATACATGCTTTCAGCAAAGCACACTTACCTGCCTTTTCCTGTTGGAAATTTTAACCACATCTCTATGATTTTAACTTTTCTCCCTTAGCAAAGATTGTGAATGAAACAATGAGACTCCTATGTTTTCGTGGTGTTTCCCTATTTGGCATCATGCATAGAAAATCATGTTACCAAAAAGGGCTGTTTACAACTAACTCTAGGTAAAACAATACACTGAAAATACATTCTTCAAAGAGATATCTGTAGATTGACATGTAAGAGAGCTCCCTTGTACACTTCGGTCTGTCTTTCAAGGCTTCCCTGGTGGCTCAGACAGTAAAGAGCCACCTGCAATGCAGGAGACCCAGGTTTGATCCCTGGGTAGGGAAGATCTCCTGGAGGAGGGAATGGCAACCCCCTCCAGGATTCTTGCCTGGAGAATGCCACGGACAGAAGACCCTGGCAGGCTATGAGACATGGGGTTGCAAAGAGACACGACTGAGCAACTAACACTTGCACTACAGTAATATTTTGTAAAACCTTTGTATAATATCATAACCAGGATATTGACATCAATATGATCCACTAATCTCAATCAGGCTTGCCTAGTTTTACCTATATTTATTTGTGTGTGTTCATTAAGTTCTACACAAATTTATCATATGTACAGTTTTCTGTGCCTACCATTGCAGTCAAAATCCTGAACAGCTCCAACACAACAAGAATTACTTTTGCTGCCCTTAAAACCACCTCACCTCCCACTTCTTTGGCTTTTCACCTCTATCATCTACCAATCGTTAGTCTGTCTTTTCATTCCAAAATTTTCTTATTCCAAAATATTATATAAATGATATTATACAGTGTGTAAACTTTTGGGATTAGCTTTTTTTTTTTTTTGCTCACCATAAATTCCTTGAGATCTATCCAAATTTTTGCATGTATCAATAGCTTGTTTGTTTTGTTGTTGATTAGCATTTCACTACATGGATATAACATATATGTACACATAGCAAGGCATTCTTAACCATTCACCAGTTGAAGAAATTCTAGGCTTATTCCAGTTTTTGTCTTTTATACACAAAACTAGAATAAATTCTTCTGTTGGATTTTTTGAATATAAGTTTTTATTTTTCTACTGATCAATGCCCCAAATTACAACTGTTGAGTTGTATGGTAATTATACAGGGCTTCCACAGTGGCTCAGTGGTCAAGAATCCTCAGCAATGCAGGAGATGCAGAAGGCTGGGGTTCGATACCTGGGTCAGGAACATCTCCTGGAGGAGGAAGTGGCAATTCACTCCAGTATTCTTGCCTGCAGAAACCCATGGGCAGAGGAGCCTGGCAGGCTGCAGGCCTTGCAAAGAGTCAGACACAACTAAAGCAATTGAGCATGCATGCATGGTAATTATACACTTAGTTTTTACAAGAAACTGTCAAGCAGTTTTCCCATGTGGTTGTACCACTTTTATATTCCCACTACCCTGCATGAAAGATCTAGTTCCTCTGAAAATTTTACACTATTTGGTATTTAAAATAATTTTAGTGATTTTGGTAGATGTGTAAGGATACCACATCATGTTTTTAATTTTCAGTTCTCTAATGGCTAGTGATGCTAAACATTTTCATGTGCTGCTTGTACATCCTCTTTGATTAAGTGTCTATTAATTTAATTCATCCATCTTTCAATTTTTTCTGTTGTTTTGAGAGTTCTTTATATTCTAGATATTAGTCAATTGTTGTATATGCAGCCTGGAAATATTTTTACCCAGTCCATAGCTTATTTTTCCATTCTCTTCACATGAGATTTCAAGAACAAAATTTTTTAGTTTTAATTGGGGATTGGGGCTAGTTTAACAGTTTTTTTTTTTTTTTCTTGTATATATGACTTTTTTTCCCCCCTTTGGTTGAGAATTCTAACTTTTTAGTTAGCCATTATCCCATGATTTTCTCTTTTTTTTCCTAGAAATTTTTGTAGTTATATATTTTAAGTCCATTATCCTTTTGCATAAGATTGAAGATTTGGGTTAAGGTTCGTTTTGCCTATGGATGTTTAATTGATGTAGCACAATTTGTTGAAAAGACTATGCCCCTCCCTTGAAATAGTTGAAAAAGAAAGAGAAAGTGAAGTCGCTCAGTCATGTTCGACTCTTTGTGACCCCATGGACTGTAACCTACCAGACTCCTCCGTCCATAGGATTTTCCAGGCAAGAGTACTGGAGTGGGTTGCCATTTCCTTCACCAGGGGATCTTCCCTACCCAGGGATCGAAACTGGGTCTCCCACAGATGCTTTTACCGTTTGAGCCATGATAAGAGAAATGGTTGAAAACTTTTGTAAAAACTCAGTTGAACATATTGGTGTGGGTCTATTTCTGGGATTTCTTTTTCTGTTTCATTGATCTATATGTCTATCTCTCCTCCTATCTCACACTGTTTGATCACTCTAGATATAGTACATCTTTAACGTTGGGTAGAATAGTTCCTCCTTCTTCATTCCTCTTTGTCAAGGTGGTTTTGTTTATTCCAAATTTATGAATGAGTTTATGTCTACAGAATGCCTCCCTTTGATTTTTACAGAAATGACATATTAACAATGTAGATCAACTTGGAGATAACTGACATCTTTACTATATTGAATATTTCAATCTATGAATATAACTTTCTCTTATATGTAGATGTTCCTTGTTTCTTTCATTACAATTTGCAAGTTCCAGCATCACAACAGGAAATATTTTTAAAAGTATGTTCTTAAATATTTCATTGTTTTCGGATTTTTGTAGATAGTACTGTATTAAGTTAGCTACAGGATTCTTTTACTATCTTTTAATGGCACCAGATTTGTTAATGATATACCAGTTTAATTAGTGAGACTGAATTATCTTCTATTTTATTGACTGTGGTGAGAAATTTATCAATATTGTTAGATTTCTGAGAAATGAATTGTTTTACTTCAACTTGTTTACAGATTTTACTATTGCCTTTCTGAAACTGATTTTGTTATTGTTAGAGATGTCGTGTTATATGATTCCAGTGATTTTAGATGTGTTTAGGTTAATTTTATGACCCTGACGTTGGTATGACTTGGTAAATGCTCTATCAGCATTTAAGAAAAAAACAAAACTTCACTCAGTGAATATCAGTTCAGTTCAGGTCAGTTGCTCAGTCATGTCCGACTCTTCGCAACCCCACGGACTGCAGCATGCCAGGCTTCCCTGTCCATCACCAACTCCTGGAGCTTACTCAAACTTATGTCTATCGAATGGGTGATGCTATCCAACCATTTCATCCTCTGTCTTCCCTTTCTCTTTCTGCTTTCAATCTTTCCCAGCATTGGGGTCTTTTCCAAGGAGTCAGCTCTTCGCATCAGGTGGCCAAAGTATTGGAGTTTCAGCTTCAAAATCAGTCCTTCCAATGAACACCCAGGACTGATATCCTTTAGGATAGACTGGTTGGATCTTGCAGTCCAAGGGACTCTCAAGAGTCTTCTCCAACATCAAGGTTCGAAAGCATCAATTCTCTGATGCTCAGTTCTCTTCATGGTCCAACTCTGATGTCTATACATGACTACTGGAAAAGCCATACCTTTGACTGGATGGGCATTTGTCAGCAAAGTAATGTCTCTGCTTTTGAATATAATGTCTAGGTTGGTCATAGCTTTTCTTCCAAGGAGTAAGCGTCTTTTAATTTCATGGCTGCAGTCGTGAAATTTAATCTCATCTGCAGTGATGTGGGAGCCCAAGAAAATAAAGCCTCTCACTGTTATCATTGTTTTCCCATCTATTTGCCATGAAATGATGGGACAAGATGCCATGATCTTCACTTTCTGAATGTTGAGTTTTAAGGCACATTTTCACTCTTCTCTTTCACCTTCATCAGGAGGCTCTTTAGTTCATCTTCCCTTTCTGTCATAAGGGTGGTATCATCTGCATATCTGAGGTTATTCATATTTCTCCTGGCAATCTTGATTTCAGCTGTGCTTCATCCAGCCTGGCATTTCATATGATGTACTCTGCTTATAAGTTAAATAAGCAGGGTGACAATATATAGCCTTGATGGACTCCTTTCCTAATTTGGAACCAGGCCATTGTTTCATGTCTGGTTCTGACTGTTGCTTCTTGACCGCTGTACAGATTACTCAAGAAGCAGATCAGGTGGCCTGGTATTGCTATCTCTTTAAGAAATTTCCACAGTTTTCTGTGATCCACACAATCAAACGCTTTTGGGTAGTCAATAAAGAAGAAGTAGATGCTTTTCTGGGGAGAAAAAATGGCATCCCACTCCAGTACTCTTGCCTGGAAAATCCCATGGACGGAGGAGCCCGGTGGGCTGCAGTCCATGGGATCGTGAAGATTCAGACATGACTGAGCGACTTCACTTTCACTTTTCACTTTCATGCATTGGAGAAGGAAATGGCAACCCACTCCAGCGTTCTTGCCTGGAGAATCCCAGGGACAGAGGAGCCTGGTGGGCTGCCATCTATGGGGTCAAAAAGAGTCGGACAGGACTGAAATGACTTAGCAGCAGGAGCAACAGATGCTTTTCTGGAACTTTCTTACTTTCTCAATGATCCAACAGATGTTGGCAATTTGATCTCTTGTTCCTCTGACTTTTATATATCCAGCTTGAACATGGAAGTTCTAGGTTCACATACTGTTGAAGCCTAGCTTGGAGAATTTTGAGCATTATTTTTGCTAGTGTTTGAGATGAGTGCAACTGAGTGGTAGTTTGAACATTCCTTGGCATTGCCTTTCTTTGGAATTGGAATGAAAACTGACTTTTTCTAGTCCTGTGGCCACTGCTGAATTTTTCAAATTTGCTGGCATATTGATTGCAGCACTTTCATAGCATCATCTTTTAGAATTTGAAATAGCTCAACTGGAATTCCATCACCTCCACTAGATTTGTTCATAGTGATTCTTCCTAAGGCCCAGTTGACTTCACATTCCAGGATGTCTGGCTCTAGGTGAGTGATCACACCATCATCATATCTGGGTCGTGAAGCTCTTTTTGTACAGTTCTTCTGTGTATTCTTGCCACCTCTTCTTAATATCTTCTGCTTCTGTTAGGTCCATACCATTTCTGTCCTTTATCGAGCCCATCTTTGCATGAAATGTTCCCTTGGTGTCTCTAATTTTCTTGAATAGATCTTTAGTCCTTCCCACTCTATTTTCTTCCTCTATTTCTTTCCATTGATCACTGAGAAAGGCTTTCTTATATCTCCTTGCTCTTCTTTGGAACTCTCCATTCAGATAGGTATAATCAGAAGTTAAGTTTTAAAATGGGTAATCAGGAGTTAAGTTTTCAAGTTTTAACATTTAAATAATTTCCTAATATCCAATATTATTTTATCATTTTATTTTGAATATGTATACTTCCCTAAAATTCAACCTGATCTCTAAATTATCTGCAGGTATAAAATAAAGTTTATTTTTATATTAAATCTTACTTTTAAGTTTCAATCTCACAATACCTACTGGCTTACTACATATCTCATCCTCTTCTAGTTTTACTACAGCTGAAATCAGAAAAGCAAAACAGAAAGAATACATCAGATAGTTTAAGATTTCTCCTTGACTCACCAAGGTATTCCAGAACTACTTCAAGAATATAAATATCTGTTAGTATTTTTAAAACTTAATTTTGAGCTAATGACCTGAATTTACTGAGTCTGTTGTAGCCACATGTTCTGGGAAGCAAACTCACTCAGAAGGACAATGCAGATGGTGGAGTGCAGTTTATTACACCGGTGGGCCCAAGGCAGAGTCGCCTCTTAGCTAAAGACCCTGACCAGTTTTTCTGAAAACCTTATATACCCTAAGTGTATGTGCCCAAACCCACCTCCCCAAATTCCCTGAAACTAATGTGAACAAAGGAAAAGAAATATACAATCAAAGTTAACCCATGATTCATATGCCTTAAGCTTAGGTAGTTAACAGTGGACAATTATCAGTAGGCCTGTGGTCATACCCCAATAAGCATAATAGAATTTATGATTCTATTCAGTTACACAGATAACTAGGGTATTCTTTTAGGCAAGAGAGAGTCTACGTATGAGCCCTGGGGCTCTTCCGTCCAGGGAGCCTGGTTTTCCAGTTGGTATGTCATTTCCATAGATACTGGGCATATAGCTCAAAGTCCACAGTCCAGCCCAAGATGGGGCCCTGCTTTCAAGATGGAGCCTGTTCTGTTTGTTTCCTCCTTCAAGTATACTCACAAATAGTTGAAGAGAAGCTATAAAAGATGAAATTGAACAATGACTTTCTATTTCCATCTCATGTAAGTCTTTTAGATAATAGGACAAAATCTATGTAATGTATTATATTAGAATGTGGTAACTTCATATTCCACAATATTCATGCATATTTTAAAGTTAAGCAAAAACATGGCAGTCTTATTTAAAATTTTTGATTACTTAAACCTCTAATTTATATCAAAATCACAGTTACATGTATTATTTTCATGCTTATACTCTGTATCCCCTCCCCCACCAAAAAAGTAAAATTTTGTCTATAAAATGGTTTTGTTTATATATCTTCTAAATTTTCATCACATTGTTGGATTACTTAGTATTTTTCTAAGAACTACTAGCATTTAATCCTTGTAATCAAGTTGAGGAATATGTCATTACTTCTTTTTTCTTTAGAAAAGTCCTTGAAATAATTCTAGAAAAACTTCCATGCTGTTAAACCAGTGTAAGAGCATTTATAAGGATAGATGTGTTTGTTTTGATATCAGTACACAAGCTTTTATAATCCCATTTTCAAGTTTAATATAAGTACTTAAAAACTGTAAATAATAGAAGACAAGATGTTCTGAAACTTTATGTGATATATGGATGTGTTTGAAGTATTTCAAAGTATGTTTAGAACTTAATTTTTAAAGAGGAAATATAAGCTATAGTGGGGAACTAAATGAAGGTTTTAATAAAAAGCAAAAGAAGGAAGATCACTTTGTAATTAATACATGGGTTTATAGTATATCTAGTANTACCTGTATTACACAGTTTGGAAGCTTGAAATTCAAATTCTAATTATTTATGCCAAAGCAAAATAATATACATACAGAATTTTTTGAAATGTGTTTAAATCCATTTTATGTTTAAAATCACAGAAATTGACACTATTTGAATTTGTGAAACATATAATTAGACAACATTTCATGTTTTAATATCCCTTCCTTTACTATATACTGTTTTGTTAACTGTTCATGGGTATTAAATGGAATCATCCACTGTAAATTCCAAATTTGCAGTACATTTGCTAAAACAGGAGCAAACACCTACATGAGAGTGTTAATAGCCTCAGTAGGGAAGCCAGAGGTCCCCAGTTGGCAGGAGGAAATAAAACTTCAAGTGGCAGATTTTTTTTTCCTTTTCTCGTCTAATCCTGTGTTGTCATAGTGACACCTGGTTCTGCCTAACTTAACTTTATCTCAGACTTTGAGCTAACCGATGTGTTTTTCTCATGGAAATACATTCCTCAAGACATGTTGATGAGTGAACTATGTATTTGCTTGGAAATCTGCCTTTCTTCAAGATTCATGTCAATTGTTTTATGACCAGGGATGACTCAACTTGTGCCAATGCTCTCTCAAAATGCATGTCGTGAGGGAGGGGCCTAGTGTAACTCTCTCAGTTTTGACACATTTCTCTAATTAGCAGCTTGCCAATAGGTATATAACTCTTCACTAAAAACTAGCAAGGGGGCACTCTTTCTGATGTCTATGTGAGAAGCTGTCTCTATCTCTTTTATATTTTACTAAAACTTTATTACACAAAATACTCTGATCAATCAAGCCTCATCACTGGTTCCGAATCAAATTCCTCTCCTCTGGAGGCCATGGATCCTGATTTTGTTCATGGCTCATAGCAGCAACCTTTCACACATAAAAGGAGATGTGGACCATAAAGCAAAACTCAACTTCTATTTGTACTTTTTAACAAGTAATAATTCAAAAAAATCTGGAAATGATACAAAGTGATGAATTTAGTCTACAAATGGGATACATTTATATACAATGTGATCAAAATGTGGTTAAAAAATCTAATTTCATTGCTAATTGTTTTCTAAAATGACATAATGCTCAAAATCTATTATTTTAAAATAATTGTTATGTGAACTTTTTCTCTTTTGTAGTCGTAAGCAAGCTACTATAGATTTAAAAATTGTAAAACAGTGAAATACAACGTAAGCATTATGCAATAATAGGAAATTATGTTAATTCTTTCCTTTTGTTCAGAGTGTTTTCTGTAAAAGAAATGATCAGTTAAATTTTTACTAGCAATGATGAGAGATTTGTGATCTCCCGTTAATTTCATACAACTTTTCTAAAAATTTTCAGGAGATTGAAACAAGGAACTAAAAACAAAGTGAAACAAAACAAAACATATAAAAATAAATTTACTCTGCTAATATAAAGCATCTTAAAAATATTTAGTATACCAGATAATATGTTGAAAATATTTTAAAATGTTTTAAATGAATAGCTATAATTTATTGAATTCCTATCAGATTTTAAGAACCAATAAACTATCCTTGGATGAAATATCTCTGAGGCTCTTCAGTCCAATAATTTTGGGGGTACTTGATTTACAATTGACATCTCTTCTCTGTTTCTTTCTCTCTGTCTGACTTTCTCTGTCTCTGTGTCTGTTTATCATTGCCTCTCTGTCTCTCTTTCTGTACATCAGTTCAGTTCAATCTCTCAGTCGTGTCTGACTCTTTGCGACCCCATGAATCACAGCACGCCAGGCCTCCCTGTCCATTACCAACTCCTGGAGTTCACTAAAACTCATGTCCATCGAGTCAGTGATGCCATCCAACCATCTCATCCTCTGTCATCCCCTTCTCCTCCTGCCCCCAATCCCTTCCAGAATCAGGGTCTTTTGTACATAATGTTGTTAAAAGATAACAAAAATATTAAAAGATAAACTGTGGCACATTAAAAAAATTGAGTCTATTTAAGCAAAATGTGCTTGAAATAGGGTAACATCCAATCTAGCCTACAGAAAGGAGCTCCAAGGAGCAGTACTAAATGAAATACTTGTATAGACAGAAGGGAGCAAGAACAAGAAAATTATATTAGACAAAAAGAAAAGAAAAGAAATATTCCTTATTGCGAGATTTTTTTTCTTTTATAGAATGACAGGCATCTATCAGGCAGGGAACCTAGCTGATATTGATCAGGTGATTCCTGATTGGGAGAGTTGAAACTATAAAGTCTTTATCTGGTGATGTGGGGCTTAGCATAAATGACTCCATTTGAAGCCTATTGTCTTGTTTTAACAATACATGCATATATATAACAGCTATTTGATTTCAAACCCATGTTTTTTAACTTCTGCAAGATAGTTCCTCTTCTCACATTTTATCTAAGTTGTTTGAGCAATCCTGTGGCTTTCTATGTTATATACTCACATACTCATCTCAGTTTGACAAAAAGCACAAATAGATAGCCTCTTAAGAGATCTTCCTGCTTTCCAGGTCATCTTCATTCACAGTATCCTCTTTATTATCATGAGAGTGTTATTTTTTTAAATGAAAATTTAAGCATGTTTCTGTGCTTGGTTCATCTTCTCAGTGATACTTCAACCTGTCCTCAGCTTTGTTATCCCAACCTTGCTTTTTATAACATAGCAATGTTAAAATGTTTGAAATACCAGTATTCTCTTTCTCCCTTAACCTTTTTCTTCCTTCATCTTCCTTGCCACTAAATAAACACAGGCACCTGTGTGGAAATGCTTACCACTCACAGCTCTCACTCTGGCTGGCTTATCTTCCATGTTACCTTTTGCAGTGGAGTATCTTGTTATTCTTTAAAACTCCAACTGGCTAAATGCCTATCTTTCCTTTCAAGATATTTCTTTTTCTTTGATTTTCCATAGTGTGTAAATAATATACTTAGATGTATCTTTTCGACATTTATCCATCTGAGCTTCCCAGGTCTGTATTTTGCTGTCTGACATTATCTGGGGGAAATTCTCAGTCTTTGCTTCAGATAGTTCTTACGTTTCTCCTTTTCTTCTCCTTCTGGTATTCCCATTACCCATATGTCACACCTTTTGTAGTCATTCCACAGTTCTTGAATAATCTGTTTGGTTTTTTTTTTTTTCAATCTTTTTTTCTGTTGCTTTTCAGTTTTGTAAGTTTGTCTTGACATGTCCTCAAGTTCAGAGGTTCTTTCTTCAATCACATCAGTCTACAAATAAGCCATTAAAGCCAATCTTCACTTCTATTATAGTGTTTTTGATCTCTAGCATTTCACTTTGGTTCTTAAAATGTTCATCTCTCTGCTTATGTTACCCATCTGTTATTGCATGTTGTCTACACTTTCCCACTAAAAAACTTAGCATATTTATATAGTTATTTTAAATTGCCAGTCTGATCATTCCAACATGTCTGCTGTATCTGACTCTGGTTTTGATAGTTGCTCAGTTTCTCTTAACTGTTTTATAGTCTTTAAGTATGCCTTGTAATTTTCTGTTAAAAGCCAGGCATCATACAATAGGGTAAAAGGAGCCCAGTATTGATTCTGTGGAGGTTTTGTACTTGTGTGTCTCTGCTCTGGTAAACTGTGAACCTCTGCATCCTCCTGTGTGTCTTCCAATTCCTCAATCCTTTAGTCGTGTCCAACTCTTAGTGACCCCACGGAGTGCAGCCCACCAGGCTCCTCCATCCATGGGATTTTCCAGGCAAGAGTACTGGAGTGGGGCGCCATCGCCTTCTCCACATAGATATTATAAGAGATGCTAATTTTCCATTTAGGCTTTTATTTGTTTTTAGGACAGAGAGATGTCTTTGAAATTCCTAATATTCCACACCAGAAACTGGAAGTAAGAGCTCTTTTGGTGCTTCCCCCCACCCCCTGCCAGATCAATAAATATGCATTTATGTTATCTTGTTTCTAGAAGCTGCGGGTTGTGGGTGGGTTAGTTGGTTAGTCGTGTCCGACTCTTTGTGACCCCACAAACTGTAGCCCATCAGGCTCCTCTATCCACAGGATTCTCCAGGCAAAAATACTGGAGTGGATTGCCATTCTGGAAGCTATAAATTAATCCAAAAATTATCCATATCAATTTTTAATAAAACTTTGTTTATTGTACTTTCCTCTTCTATAGTATATAAGTATTTTGAGGATATTTATTGCAGCTTTATTCATTATTCTAACACTGGAAATTAACTCAATATTTGATGGTGGTAAATTATTTTGGAACTGAGTTAAATATAAGTGATAGTTATATTAAAAGTGATTATTTTGTTATAAGTTTACTAAGCTTAATTAGGGCCTAGATATTTGTAAATTTATTTTGTGTTTTAAATACAAATAGGTCTTCAGTCAAGATTTATATTACATAATTAAACAATCTCCCAGTCCCAATACCTTCCACTACTTAAGGTTTATTTCTTGTTCACATTCACAGATGATTGTCTGAAGGCTCTGATAAATTTGAGTTTTATTGAGACTCACAGGGTGAGAGAATTAAACATCTGGGATATTTCAGGTAAATAAAACTTTTGCCCAAAATTGACACACTTGAGAACAATTCATCTTTCTTTGGTCAAAAATGTCACATGACCATACTAAACTATAAAAAGGAGTATATGTCAACGNATTAGGGGACTAATCATTGGATAGTTATTTTAAATGTAATTCAACAAATAATTTTTCAGTCACTCCAATAATTTTAGGTAGCTTTAAGTCTTTGCTTCTACTAAGAATTAATTATACTAAATGTGTGACAGACATTCATGAGATACATATTTATATAAATTGATTTTTTATTAAATTTATATAAATGATACATTAAGGGAATTTAGACTCAGCAGTAAAGAATCTGCCTGCAATGCAGGAGACACAGGAGATGCAGGTTTGATCCCTGGGTCTGGAAGATCCCCTGGAGGAGGGAATGGCAACCCACTCCAGAATTCATGCCGAGAGAATCCCATGGACAAAGGAGCTTGGTGGGCTACGGTCCATAGGGTCGCAAATAGTCGGACGCAACAGAAGCAACTGAGCACAATACTATTTCAGCATTGAGTTGGGGGGGATGTGATTGAAAAAATTGATGCTTTACCTTTACCTAATTGATAAATTTAAGCAGAAGGAAACTGGGTTATATTATTATTATCATTTATAAAAGAAGTTTGAACAGTACATATCAATATTTTAAGATATTCTTCACAATTTGCACGTTAACGACATTATTTTTAAACATTTTTGTTTTAGAATCAATTCACAAGTCAATGTTCCACATTATCTTGCCATAAATTGTTGTGTATCTCCACATTAAATAAAGCCTTATTTTAGAAGTCAATATTCAGTGTAATCAATGTTTATAAGTTTATGTATTTGATAATTCTACATTTTTCCTTGACAATTTCCTTCTCACATTTACTACAATAAGAAAATATTATTATTATTATGATTTGTCAGAAATTGAAAGACTTGAAGTGAAGTGAAGTGAAAGTCACTCAGTCATGTCCAACTATTTGCAACCCCCTGTGCTGTACCCTGCCAGGCTCCTTGCTCCATGGAATTCTCCAGGCAAGAAAACTGGAGTGGGTAGCTGTTCCCTTCTCCAAGGGATCATCCCAGCCCAGGGATGGAACCCAGGTTTCCTGCATTGCAGGCAGATTCTTTACCATCTGAACCATCACGGAAGCCATATTTTCAAATAAATATTTTTTTCCAAAGAAGAATAACTACATTAGGTGAAACGATTTTTTTCTAATGAATAACTCTGATCATTATTTTAGAAATATGAAAGCAAGAGCCCTTCAGTTTCACTTGTAAAATACTCTGCTTTATTATACTTGCAGTGGGCATAGGCATAATTGAAAAAAGTTATGATTTCTATATGATAAACTTAAAATCTCATCTAATGCAAGAGAGGCCTAGAGAGTTAGTTCAACTTCTAATATGTGCTAATAATTATACTTTATTGTATATCCCTCCCTGNNNCCCTCCCTGAAATATAGAATACTTTTGTATTTAATCAACATAATCTATATTAAGAAAAACATTTCATTTTTTAATCTAGAAGTAGTTAAACCAACAATAAAAAATAGAATTTCGAACATTTACAAATAAACTAAGCATTTTCATTTTGGTTTAGTCATATTTTATAGAAATTAAACTTGACTCTTTAAGTTTTGTTAGTAAATTGTTGCTATCACTCTCCTGCTGGTCTGAGATATACTCCCTTTTTAATTTCTTTTTTAATTGGAGGATAACTACAATATTGTGCTGGTTTCTGCCATATATCAACATGAATTAGCCATAAGTATTCATATGTCTCCTCCCTCTTGAACCTCCCTTCCATCCCACTCCACCTCTTTAGGTTGTCACTGGATTTGACACTGGATTTGAGTTTCCTGTGTCATATGGCAAATTCTCACTGGCTATCCATTTTACATATGATAATGTATATGTTTCAATGCTACTCTCTCTAATTGTCCCACCTTCTCCTTCCTGCATTGTCCTTTTATAATATATTCCCCTAAACCTAGATGCTTATTTCCTGTTTGCATTTTAGCAGACCAACTCCAGAAAAGCTGGAATTTTTGAACAAAACTTTACCAGAAAAAAAAAAGAAAAAGTAGCACCTAAGTGGAAACAAAGAAAGTAACATATACTTTCCAGTCTATTAGCTATTCCTTCTTTTGCTTTCATTAGCTAACTGTGATAGCAATAATTCCCATTGCTGTATCTTGCTTCTTAGATCAAGTTTGTCACATAAGGGTAAATCTCTTTTTTTAGGTGACTGACAGACAACTAGTAGGAGATATCCAGTTCTAGGAGCAATCATGTGCCTATGTGTCAGATAGGCCTAAGTATGAGAGGATATTAAACTATTATCAATAAGGCTAACGAGGATGCCATACACAGTGCAATAGTAAACATTATCAGAGGTTATTTCATTGTAGGACTAAAGGTACCTGATGATTTTAGTTCAGCATTTGTGGCTGAACTAAAATTAGATAATAAACTAGAGCATTTATTTCCTTTATTTTATATTTTCCATGAGTCACTGATAGCTTTTTATCCACAGAAATCAACACAATATGGTTTTCCAAGAGATAGTTTTAATGAGTCTTTTTTAGATAAATCACCCTTTGAATATTTTATTTATAGTGGTCAATATGAATCTGTTGGTTTATTGTGGGAAATTAGCTCAAATTATTTTCAATGATAAAAGGCTTACGGCCCCAATAGTCACAAAACCATTTTAGATTGTTTCCGTAGTTCTTGAAACTTAATGAGAGCTTATAATGTCCCATATTTTATGCTAAGTACTTAACACACATTATTAAATTTTTTAATCCTTATTTTGTAAGGATGAATATTATGGGTGAGTAGTATGCCCAGTTTCACCTGAAGAAGTTATTGAGTTTAAAAGAGCAAAGCAAGCTGTCTAAGTTTATGCATCTGGTAAAAAAAAGTCGGGTGGCTATGTCTGTGCAATTGGAATCAACAGATTTCCAATATTTTTTCTTAGACTGAGAACGCTTCTCTTTGTCTTGAGAAAATAACCTTATTAAAATTTAGTACTGTGTGCTGACCATGAAGTATGCAAAAAATTTTATATTTTTCAACTAAACTATCAGTGTTGCCAATACAAAATTGATAATTAATTTTAAATCTTTGGAAATATTTTATTATTTAAAACTTATTAAAGTCAAATAATTTCCTTGAAAAAAATAAGATTCTTATGGTAATAGTCATTTTCCCCTTAAATTTAATTTAAAAGGAATTAAAGGCAAATCTGATTCTGGAGGAAAAATGATTTAACAACATATATTACTGAAAATACTAGATACATAGCTGGTTGTTATCTAAGATTTTTATAGTCAAAATCTAAATGCTTTTAGCCATTTTGTAAGGAAAAAGAACAGACTATAATGAAGGGATCCTTGAAACTATTTCTGATTATCAGTCAAAAATTATAGAACAATTATCATATTCCTTTAGCTTAGTAAACAGTATATATATGAACACACAATTTGCTATTTATTTTAAGGCAAGTATTTTAAGTCAGCAGTCATAAATTTTATCACTGTATTAATGAGAGCTATGTAAAAATAGGCTTCATGAAGAATGTTCAGTATCATCAGTGATACCAACATTTCATTCTTTTATTCACTTATCAAACCATTGATTGGCTATTTTTTCATTCACTCATTCCTTCCACTAAGCTAGTAGTAACTATATTTTAGGGTTAGTGGAGTTAATGGCAAGAATTATTCAAAAATCATCTTTCTAGTTATATATTCATAGCCATATAAAGAAATCAATTATTTGAAGATTCTAAATATCTATTGATAAAATATGAAAAGTTAGGTGAGTTAGACCAGAGAGGTTTTCAAATATAGACATTGTTGATAGAAGCAGAACACAATCTGGGACTCACTCAAGCTGAATTTGTATTAAATTTTATATTCATATACACATATTTATTCAGCAATAGACTTCAGCACTTCACATACTTGAAATGATTAAGAGCATAGGTCTATCCTTAAAGAACAATGTACTTGTCACACCTACCTACAGGAGTAGCTGTTGAACCTCTTGACTTGTACAATAACAGGAGGATTTCTTTGTCAAGCTGTGCATTGTTCAATTTACAAATGTCATCACGTTGGTGTACTCAGTGATTGATATCTTTGTGCTTCTTAACATAGTTAAAACACAGATCCAACATCATAAGTTTGAGGGTTACCTGTAATAAATGTTAGAGGAACAATAACACATTCATTATGGCGTGCTAGTTTACACACAGGAATCAGTAGATGACTCTTTGTTGAACTTAAGTAAATAGCTACTTGACTCTACAGAAATGGTTTTTAAACTGAAAGTCTCAGTGCAGTAAAATACTTTTTTTTCAAGTAATCAGAGAAGTAATTTAGAAATGGTGGTTTAAAATACAGAAAAGCTTGACAATCATTTAGTATTCTAAAGTACACTTCAAATTCTAGAGGCAGATTTAGGGGAGGGAATAACAAATCAGATGTAACTTATTTTGCATAAAGTAGGGTAAGCAGTTAGACAGTGTATTAAAAAGCAGATATATCACCTTGCCCACAAAGGTCTGTCTAGCCAAAGCTATGGTTTTTCCAGTAGTCATGTATGGATGTGAGTGGGACCATCAAGAAGGCAGAGCACCAAAGAACTGATGCTTTCAAATTGTGGTGCTGGAGAAGATTCTTGAGAGTCCCTTGGACTGCAAGAAGATCAAACCAGTCAATCCTAAAGGAAATCCATCCTAAATATTCATTGGAAGGACTAATGCTGAAAGCTGAAACTCCAATACTTTTGCCACCTGCTGCGAAGAGCTGACTCACTGGAAAAGACCCTGATGCTGGGAAAGATTGAAGGCAAGAAGAGAAGGGGCTGACAGAGGATGAGATGGTTGGATGATAATACTGATTCAATGGACATGAGTTTGAGTAAACTCGAAGATAATGAAGGACAGGGAAGCCTGGAGTGCTGCAGTTTTTGGGGATGCAAAGAGTCAGACATGACTTAGTGACTGAACAACAACAATAAGGGTAAGCAGTATGCAGACAGGGGCCAATGAATCTGGGACTGGGAATTCTCTTTCATTTGTATCTAAGTATGGATAATCCTAGATTTGTGCTCATTTCCTGCTTGATCCCATGTTCAAACCACTGTTAGTATATAATACCATAATTTTCATTTGTATATTAATTCCTACATAAAAGCGCTAGAAGAAAAATTCAAGAGCAACCAGAATTCTAAAGTGAAGACATAATCTAAATTTCTTTATGTAAATAATTACTTTCAAGCCATCAAAGATTGATATTACATTAAGTAAAGTAATATAATAAAATGAGTAGTTATACATAATGTAAATACTAACAAATGTCCTGGTTTTGGTGTATAGCAAGCTTGGCTTTGAACCATGATTCCCTCATTTCTTATGTGCAAGTAACTCCATGTGACTCATATGCTTATGTGGAAAATAGAAAAAACTAGTAACTATATTCAACATTAACAGTTATTCTATGTAAAGTACTTCATTGGCAACCAAAATTGTTGATACTTAAAAATATCTTTCCAAATGTGAACACGCATGCTCAGTTGTGTCTGACTCTGTGATTCCATGGACTGTAGCCTGCCAGGCTCTTCTGTCCATGGAATTTTCCAGGCAAGAATACTGGAGTGGATTGCCATTTCCTACTCCAGGGGATCTTGCTGACCCAGGGACTGAACCAGCGTCTCTTGTGTGCCCTGCATTGGCAGGCAGATTCTTTACCACCTAGGAAGACCCGCCCCTTTATTAAATATGACCTCCTTTCTTTTCAACAATGAATGAACAAGAACTGTCCAGAATTTGGTGAGGATGAAGTCTGTGAACATTAGTGACTACTTTATTATTGTTTTTTATGTTTAATCCCCATGATATTACAAGGATTGTTAACCAGGTTTCTTTCCCAAAAGACAACATAGGCATTTTTTAAAAAATATTGACTCATATTGTTTTACACAAAGAGTGATGATTTGTAGCTGGAAGGCTTGAATTTAGATGTCATCTCTACAACTTTCAGTCATGTGACAATGGGCAAATCATTTATTACTCTGTCTTTCAGACCCTTCATATGAAATTCAGTAGGGCAATAGAAAATGTATTTAAATGAATACTGAGTGTTAAATGACATTTTGAATGAAAATTTTTGCATTTGATCTGTCTTTTTAGTCTTAAAAATTATCAAGATCAATTGATGGCAGCTAATATAAAATGTATTGGCTAGTCCTGGTCTTCATACTATCAATTCTATAACAATTCAGTTCAGTTCAGTTCAGTTGCTCAGTAGTGTCTGACTCTTTGCCACCCCATGGACTGCAGCATGCCAGGCTTCCCTGTCCAACACTAACTCCCGGAGCTTGCTCAAACTCATGTCCATTGAGTTGGTGATGCCATCAACCATCTCACCCTCAGTCGTCAACTTATCCTCCTGCCTTCAATCTTTTCCAGCATCAGAGTCTTTTCCAATGAGTCAGTTCTTTGCATCAGGTGGCCAAAGTATTTGGAGCTTCAGCTTCAGCATCAGTCCTTCAATTCTAAAACATGTTTCTTGTTACAATGAAGTGTTCTTATGAAACATCTACCTTTACATACTTACCTACAAATTAACAGTGTTTCTCTCTAAAATCTATTTTGCTATTAGTAATTTGAGCTAATGTAAAGAAATCTCTAGCTATAAATAATCTATTACACTAANCTCTATTTCCATATGATAAATTATCTTCCTGGATTTTCAATTAAAAGACATAGGGGATGTTGTTTTTCAGCATTGCAACATAAAGACATTTAAAGTGCATCAAAGATTCCCATTTTGCTGCCCTTTGATACATAGATCTTTAGTTTCAAAAATCCTTTTCTATTTACCAGTAAAGTTTGCTTTTTATTTAAGCTACTTTAAGACTATTTCTTTTTCATATAAACCAACTCAGTTCTGACAGCTTTATTTGTAAATCTGAAGTGCAAAAGTGCTTTAAATAAAAAAAAAATTCATTTGGCTGCAAAATTGTGGCAAAAATTTCTGTCAAGCCAAACTATCATAGGCTACTTATAAACTTCATTACTCCCTATTTATAACATCCATATATTTTACAAAGAAATAGTAGCATGGAGCTGTCCAGACTCTGGTAGAGATATTATATAAAAAACAAATTGCAAAATAGTGACATACATGAATTTAGAAGATGTTTTTAGTGTTTTATGGGCTTCCCTGATGGTTCAGATGATGAAGAATCTGCCTGAAGTACAGGAGACACGGGTTTGATTCCTGGGTTGGGAAGATTCCCTGGAGAAGGGAATGCTACTATACTCATGCCAGCATTCTTGCCTGGAGAATTCCATGGACAGAAGAGCCTGGCAGGTTACAGTCCATGGAGTTGCGAAGAGTTAGACAGGACTGAGAGAGTAACAGTATCACTTTCATGCTTCATTCAGTAGTTTGGGGACTTATTGTATTAATAGTTCTTGACTTTTTATATTTATTGTTAATAAGTTTGATTTGATCATCTCTTTCCATTGCAATATAATTAGATATTTAAAAAAGTTTTTTTAGACAACACAAAACCAAATATCTCTGACCATATGTTCTTGACTATCATTGAATAAATGATCTGGACTGCCATTTTAAACTATGACATTCTTAATTCATTTCAGTATGACACAAATATTAAAACTTCTATTAAAGTTTGTGCAATGTTTGAAACAGTTACATATACTGAAAAAATGTTTTCTAAGTGCCTAGTTATAAATTGTACACTTACTAAATCAATCAGGGAACAATTCATGAATATTATATGGTGCATTGCTGAATTGTATACAACAAAGTGTTAAAAATCTATTGGGCAAAGAATATGAATTATGCAATACATTTTGATATCCCTAGTAAACATATAATAAAACAACTGATTTACCCTTCTGGCATTGAAAGAGTTTTGTGAGATATCATCCAGGTAGTATCTTGTGACACAGTCTAAATTCATGAACTATTTCCTGCACTGCATCCAAATTGATATCAGAAGAATATGACAATACAACACATGGGATATAAAATTCTTCATAAAACATTACAATGCAATAAAGACGGTTTCAGGATGTTTACTGAATTTGCTTACAGTAATTAGAATACTTAGATGTTATTTAAAGCCACAAGTTCTCTTAATGCATATATATTCAAATGTTTCTTTTTCTTCTAAAAACTGTACTTTGTTTATATCTCAAATTTCAAGTGTGCAGACAAGTAAAGCTTTATAAGTAAAGCTTAAAAAATTCACCCAAAAAAGTTGTGCATTGTAGGTGAATCATATGAATGTTGAAAGTCAGTAAAGATTTAAGGATATGGCTATTTTTGCTTGACTAGTACTTAAAGGATTTCTTAAGAAGTTAAAACAAACCAAGTTATCTATATGTGATTTAATTTTAAAGCAAATACATAAATATACATTATTGGCATTGCTTGGAAAACCCAAAAGCAAAATATAATTTAGCATTGAAAAAGATTTGCATTTTCTGATTCCACTTAAATCACCTATTTCTGAATATGAGTATTACATGTCATGAATGGGAAAACATGTAGTAAAGTTGCTAGACACATAAAATTTTATGTTATTTATTTTATAAACAAATCTGTGGATAATAATAAATGAATAAAGAGTTGAAACTGACAAATGGAAAGTTCTAAAGCAAAGGGGGCTACAGTGTTTTGTCCCTGATATGAAACTGAATAACTACTACTACCATTTCACTTGCATCCTTAGACTCCTTCATTCCTGTTTCTGTAGTAATGGTTGGCTGATGCATTACTACCCACTGGGGCAATTCCACTAATGCTGTTGCGGCGATTGCTGCTGCAGTGACAGCAGAAGACTTCTTCAGGCTCTTAGGCCAGGTAAAAAATTGAGACACAAGTTGTCTGGACCCCTGGAGAGCCACTCTCCCAGGTCTTATCAGCTGTAATCTCTCTGAAAGCTCCTGGTCATCAGGTCTAGCCTAGAGCAAATAGAAAATCCCAATAGGTAGTCTATTCAAGAGAATAGAAAAATCAGTGGAATTAGATGATTTTATGGCAATTCAATCAATGAATGAAGCAATTTTCCCATTTTTGTCTATTTTTTAAACATTTTTATTTGACTAGTGTATAGGCATAGCTTCTGAAAATCATTGGGAAATCCAGGCCTTATATGCTTTGCACTTACTTTTCTATACTGTACCTGTAAGTTGCTGTCTTTGAACAGCACAAGACTTCTGAATGCATGGAAAATAAATTTCAACAAATGATACCAATTGTGTAATGCACAGTCAATGCAAATAAATATAAATTCCATTTGTTTCCAAATATCCTATACTAAAAAATTCTCACCTTGTTAGTACTTATAAAATCTGTTGCCAGGTTTGACATATA
>SJYQ01000076.1:296018-317360 GCA_006410935.1 Redunca redunca
GTAAAATCTTATATACTTTACCATACTGTATGTGGGCTTGTAGTGTTGGTATAAAGAACCATATGAGTAATTATATACATTGAAGGGTAAATGTCTTCCTTAATGTTTGAGAAATACAAATTTGGTCAACACATAAAGAAAAGAATACAAGAAAGTTGAAGTGATACCATGTTTATTTTCCATCAAATGATTAATACTTATGAAATATAATTAAATAGTTAATAATCATATTGAAATGATGAAATGTGTATTTGGCGAGGAAAATTCAGAAACAGAACAATAAAATAAGAAAGCGTGTAATTAATAGATTTCTTTTAACAACAATAAACAATTGTAGCCCAGGAATATGGTAGCCACGGTAATAGAGGACACTATAGATGGTTGCAATGGTGAGGTACAGCAGTTTTCCTGTATATATATGTATGTGTGTATATATATAGACATATATATATATGGTTCTATA
The DNA here is from genome assembly GCA_006410935.1 of Redunca redunca. Taxonomy (NCBI): domain Eukaryota; kingdom Metazoa; phylum Chordata; class Mammalia; order Artiodactyla; family Bovidae; genus Redunca; species Redunca redunca. The sequence goes on from SJYQ01000076.1 coordinate 296,482, forward strand.
TAAAAAGTACAAAGTGCTGTGTGTGCAATGTTCCTGACTCCTTAAATTATCCGTTGTCTCCCAGGGTATCTCAATCCTGTGTTCAATCATGCCCCCTTTTCTCTTTAAATATCCATTTATCTTCCTTGTGATTACTGTTTCACAATTTTGGCTCAACTTTTGAACTGGGTACACTTCCCACTAAGCTATAATTTAAGGTATTCATCCTACTCATTCATTCTACACACATTTTTAAATGAGGAAAAGGTAAATGTGCAACATTTTGAGCTAAACTAATGAATAAAACTACCTGGGCAAAGCTATGGCAAGCAATGCCTGGTCTGCTGAATAACTGAAGGACAGCAGAGTGACTTAGATGCAGTCATCAGGGTGGAGAAGAGCATGGATGTAGAAGGAGAAGCAGATAGGGGCAAACTTGCAGGACCTTCCTAGCCACTTTAAAGTTATTGTTTTTCAATAAAAAGACATGGTATCATTTTGAAGTGAATTTTATCAGAAGAGAATGCAGTGCTAGTGTATTATATTTTGATAAAATCATATTTGCTGCAGTATGGTTATGACTTGGAAGAAAGCTAGAGGAGATGAAAGAAATTAAGTTAGGAGTCTATTCCAGTGTCAAAAGCTTAAAGCTAATTAGGAAAAGATAATGCAATGAAGATTCTGGGTAAAGGGCAGATTAAGTGACAGAGTTAAAATCAAAAGGGCTGGTGCTCAACATAAAATGATGGAAATGTGAGACATTAAAGCTTAGTCTTAGATAGCTGACCGATACAATAGAATAGAAGGTGAGGTCATTTAATGAGAGGCAGAAAAATGGAAGATAGCTGAGTTTGAAAAAAGATCGTGAGGGCTTAGTTTTGAAGACACTGAATTTGAGGTGCCTTTGGGCTAGCAACATGGGAGTTCATACAGGAGTTTGGATTCTTCAGTCTGAAAATAAGATAGTAACTGAAAGATACTCATTTTAGTCAGAATGGAGATTTTAGCTGATTTTAACAAGTTGTTTCAGATAAACGTTGGCACAAAACCCAGATTATATTGTTCTGAGGAGTGAAAGAAAAAGAATGAGAAAATGGAAATATATATATGTATATAAGCAAACTTTATTGGGGGCATATTACTGAAATTACTGTTTAGATGTAGATTAAATTGCTATAACATGGAGATGGGGTTTCAACACCTTAAAACAAAGATGAATATTGATTAGAGAGTGTTTCTTTTTTTGTTGTTTAAACTTTTTATTTTGTTTTGGGATATATCCAATTAATAATTTTGTGATAGTTTCAGGTGAACACCGAAGGGACTCAAACAAATATATACATTTATCCATTCTCCTCCAACTCCTCTCCCATACAGGTTGCCACATGATGTGGAGTGTTTCCTATGACTGAAATAGGAATTGACATTCAAAATTCAAGGGATGTTTTAGCGACACAATGTATAGGGAGGAATTTATACTGTAAGAAGAGCAATGAGGAGAGAGTGCTTTATATCTGGTTTACATCTGGTAACACTGAGCCAAGGTTCCTGTTAGAGGTGTGTGATGCTTGGTTCCTCTGGGATACTGACATTTTGCTGGCAGGTTGGGCAAGCAGTTGATAGCAGATAAAATGGACTTGGTAAGCAGATGTGTCTGTGTGCTCAGTCACTCAGTCACGTCCAGCTCTTTGTGACCCTGTGAAGAGTAGCCAGGCTCCTCTGTTCATACAACTTCCCAGGCAAGAATACCGGAGTGGGTTGCCATTTCCTCCTCCAGTGGATCTTCCCTACCCAGGGAAGTTAAAATCCCATGTCTCTTGTGCCTCCTGCATTAGCAGGCAGATTCTTTACCACTGTGCCACCTGTGAAGCCCTTGGTAGGTAGGATACCTCACTGTTGTACACATCTTCAGCCTCCTTCTCTGTCACTGAGGCTACAGTATTCCTGGGCCCTCTGGGCAGTTCTGGGATGCACACTGATAAAGTCTGGCTTGTAAGTGGAATCATTTTGTCTGTTTGGTGGTTCATGCCTTTTCCATGCAGATGTTTTATCATGGGAACTAACACGAGACACAGAAATTTTCACACTTTCTGCCCTATTCGTGCACAAGCCCTCTCATGTGCTCAGACCTCCTTGTCTACCATCTTCCAGTCTTTTTCTTTTCCATGTGCCTGTTCAGTGAGTTAAGCCATCTGCCACCTAGATGCAATCTTCTAATCACTTTAAAATATATTAACTATTTTATGCCCAATAAAACAGCATAATATAGGTATTAGCATTATCCTTCCACCTTTAAGCAGTTTCCCTGGTAGCTCAGATGGTAAAGAATCTGCCTGCAAGGCAGGAGACTGAGGTTCCATCTTTGGGTCAGGAAGATTCCCTGGAAAAGGGAATGGCTGCTCACTCCAATATCCTTGCCTAGTGAATCCCATGAACAGAGTAGCCTGGCTGGGTACAGTTCATGGAGTTGCAAAGAGTTGGACACAACTGAGTGACTAAGCACACACACACATCCCACTTTTAATGATGAGAAAAGTCTTTATTTGCCTAAAGTCATACTGTGAGTAAGTGGCAGAGCTAGAATTTGAATCTAGGCATTATGGCTCCTGGGTCCTTGATGCTTGTGGTCTTTCTTTAGATTAGCTCTACCCAGTTAAGGAACCTGACAAATTTATGTTGTACACTTGTCAGGTAACTCATTCCCACCACTGTGGAGCAAGAATTTGATGGGGTTTAGGGATAACAAAGTGTGGACAAAAGTCTTCTACCTCAAATTTGGATCTACTGTTTCTATTTGAGTTTAACTGTTCTACAATTAGTTAACAGACTATGCTTATTAAATGTGACTCAAGATTATTAGACACATTTGACAGAGCCAACCTATATGACCTCAAAAATAACATGGATAAAAGTAATATTTTTACCCTAGCTATCATGATACAGAATTTAAAGTGACAAATTGAGACATTAAATTTCTTTAGTCCAATTCTGTCACAAATTATGATGGAATTACATTTTAAAGTAAAAAGAATATCACATGTAATTATTACTCATTCTTATTCATGACCAACNTGATTAATTTGTAAATAGATAATGTATAATTTAAATGGATATACAGTTTTTTTTAAATTGTTGAGGGTATTTGCCTATAAATAAAATAGAGGTTTTTATTCCAGAGTGTTTATTTCCATTTCTTTTCCAGCAAATCTATGTATTAAAAATTGTGACCTTAATATTTCTTAATCTTTGTGCAGTATTAGAGTGACTTAGAAAGCAGGCTCCAACTATCTTCCAGCTCAAAGAACACAGAAGTTCAGATTCTGATTCATATTCATAGAAATTGTTCAGACTTTGTGTATTATACTATCACAATCTAAGAAACTGGGAACACTTGATCAAGCTACCTGTTTCTTTGACTTTTTTCCTTTTTTTTTTTACTTTATTTTACTTTACAATACTGTATTGGTTTTGCCATACATCAACATGAATCCACCATGGGTGTACATGTGTTCCCAATCTGACTTTTATATTATTATTTTCCTAATAAGTATAAAAAACATGAATGGAGAAATAAACCCAAGGAAAATTTAAAAAGAAGTAGAAATATTTTCTTTTTTTGAAATATTATTAATTTGGGATATTTTTCATTAGTCACCATCAGGAATTATGCTTCAGTCTGAGTGTTTCTGAACAAATTTTGGGGTAATAAAGAATTTTGCTGCATAAAATAAAAGCTTAGAGTTAACATGAATCCTGATCCAGCTCAGATTCTCTGTGGATTATACTTTCATTGAGTGACATTTTTATCTAATTTAACAAACAGTGGCATGACTGGTACTAGTGGGGGCTGGAATTAGAAAATGATACAGCCTCGGTCCTCTGCAAGGACAGATAATGCAAACTACAAAGTGATAGTCTCAGAATGGGATTTTGATGTGCCATCGGCACTTAAAAAAGGGGAAAAGTTCATTGAATGGGAAAGACTGCGGTAAGTTTCATGAAGAACATAACATTTTATTTAACCCATACTTTGTAAAAGCTTCAAAATGCATGCTGAGGCCTTCCAGTTAAAAAAGTAGGCCAAAGGGTCACAGGTATGTGAAAGCGGGAAAAACACGGAGACCAGAGAAGTTGATTAAGGAAAGTATACAAAAGGGAGATGTCTTCATTTTGTATCATGTTTCTCACATCGAATTTGTTTCTAAAATATGACTCTCATCAAAGTCCCTTGATAATATAGTACTATTCAGTGATCAATTCTAAGCCCACACGTTAGACAAATATTAACAAACTTTGACTCACTCATTCTCTTCTTCATTTTAAGTGTTTTGTTCACTTGGCTTCTGTGCTAACATAATCTTCTGCACCCACCTACCCCACTGGCATTTCTTTATCAGTCAGCTAGTATATGAATTGTTCTTACCCAACCCTAAATGTGGCCACTGGCTGGTGTTTGTCCACAGGCATTCTCTAACTATATACTTTCCATGCTAAGTGATATCATTTGACACCATAGTTTTAAATACTATCTGTACATCAATGACTCCAAATTTATATCTTTAATTTGGTCATCTTGGCTAAATTGCACAATTGAATGATCACTTAAATACCACATGGTTCTTGGTCGAACAGTTGTGTTTCCCTGATGGCTCAGAGATTAAAGCGCCTGCCTGCAATGCAGGAGATGTGGGTTCGATCCCCGGGTCGGGAAGATCCCCTGGAGAAGGAAATGGCAACCTACTCCTCCAGTATTTTTGCCTGGAGAATCCCATGGAGGGAGGAACCTGGTAGGCTACAGTCCACGGGGTCACCAAGAGTTGGACACCACTGAGTGACTTCACTTTCACTTTCTTTCTGACAACATGGGCTGTAGCCCTCCAGGCAAGAATACTGGAGTGTGTTGCCATGCCCTCTCTCATGGGATCTTCCCAACCCAGGGATTGAACCTATGTCTCTTGTGTCTGCTGCACTGGCAGTCAAGGTCTTTATCACTAGCACTACTTGGGAAGCCCCTAAATGCTACTTGGGCAGTGTAAAATTGATATATCCAAAGTCAAACTTGAATCCCAATGGGCTTCTTGGATTCTTCTATAACATTTAATAACAAATCTACATGTGTATTTTCTCAAATTAATTATTGATTAGGTTCTTTTTTTTTCTTTCACATCAAGAATCAAACTGCTCAGCAAATTTTCTCAACTTTACCTTACAAATACAGTTGACCCTTGAAAAACAGGTTTGAACTGTGCAAGCCTATTAAATGTGGAGTTTTAAACTGAATATATTAGAATAGTTTTTGAGATTTGAAACAACTTGGAAAAAACCTGCAAACTAAGTAGCCTATAAATATTGATAAAATTAAGAGAAAGCTAGGTATGTCATGACTGAACAAAATATATGAATAACATTTATTTTATCATTTGCTATGATAAAACATACACAAATCTATTATAAAAAGTTAAAATTTATCAAAACAGGCACACAAACACAGACTGTACCTAGAGTCATATATAAAGGGCTCAGGAGAGTGGGCAAAATAAGCAGACTTTTCGTAAAGGGGAGATGACACAGAGAGAAAGCAAACAGCATGGGGTGAGTTTGTGATTTCGGTGACTCTGCCCAGTCCACAGACGACCTGGATTCTGGTTACAGTATCAGGGGTAAGAGTCAAGGAAACCAAGGTTTCTAGACATGCTTGGGGTAAGATTTCCTGGAAAGGAGAGAGGCAGAGAAAGTTAACTTCAAAATGTATATGTGAACTCTACCCAGATCTCAGGATAACATATGAACCATGAATTTAAGGAGTGAAGTGAGATTATACTGAACTGACACTTGAGCTACCATCCAGAGGAGGCAAGAGAGAGTCTGCAACTTGAGTCTAATAAAGTAAATTGCCTCATTAAACAAAGATTTCAATAGTCTGTAAAGGAATATAGCAAACAAAAGGGATGAAAATATTCTCAAAGGAAACGATGGCTAACAGAGTTTACCCTGTAATAGCTCCACACATGTGCTTTATATTTTATTGAAAATATAAAATAAGAACTCGAAAGGGACTATCTTAACTAAGAGCAATAAGGTAAAGGAATTTACTCTTGACATAGATAAAATGACAGGAGAAGAAGAAATGACAGAGAAGAAGAAAATATTGGGAAGAACCAAACAGATATTATATAACTGTAAAATCAATATATTAAATTAAAAAAAAAATCCCCAAGTAGATAAAGTGACAGAAAGGAGTTGAAAGAGAAAAGGGCCAGTGGGTTTGAAAATAGATCAATGAAAATTATCCAGTAAGAGAAAAGATAGACAAATAATGAACAGAATTCCATGGATCTGGAGGGGAATGCAGAAAGTCTCATATGTGGGTAACTCAAATCCCAGAAAGAAAAATGAGAGAAAGTGAGGCAGAAAAATATTTGAAAAGTTAATAGTTTAAAATTATCTTCAAACACTGGAGGATATAAATTTATAAATTCAAGAATATCAGCAAAACTCAAATGGGTTAAATTTGAAGAAAACCACTCTTATCCACAATTTAGTTAAACTACTAAGAACCAAAAATCAAGAGAAAATCTTACAAGCATTTTTCACTCCCTAACAGTATGTATCATAGAGACATCACAATGTACTAGTTAAGCGCCTCTCCTTGTTTGTTGAAGTCAGACGCTGCTGCTGCTGCTAAGTCACTTCAGTCGTGTCCGACTCTGTGCGACCCCATAGACAGCAGCCTACCAGGCTCCCAGGTCCCTGGGATTCTCCAAGCAAGAACACTGGAGTGGGTTGCCATTTCCTTCTCCAATGCATGAAAGTGAAAAGTGAAAGTGAAGTCGCTCAGTTGTTTCCGACTCTTAGCGACCCCATGGACTGCAGCCCATCAGGCTCCTCCATCCATGGGATTTTCCAGGCAAGAATGCTGGAGTGGAGTGCCATTGCCTTCTCCTGAAGTCAGACCACACATGTTTAAATATTGTTTCTACCATTTGAGGAGGCTAGTTCAGTTCAGTTCAGTCACTCAGTCGTGTCCGACTCTTTGCGACCCCATGAATTGCAGCACGCCAGGCCTCTCTGTCCATCACCAACTCCCGGAGTTCACTCAGACTCATGTCCATCGAGTCAGTGATGCCATCCAGCCATCTCATCTTCTGTCGTCCCCTTCTCCTCCTGTCCCCAATCCCTCCCAGCATCAGAGTCTTTTGCAATGAGTCAACTCTTCGCATGAGGTGGCCAAAGTACTGGAGTTTCAGCTTTAGCATCATGAGGAGGCTAGCTCTTGGCCAAAAATGCTTTTGTGACTTTTCAGGCCGGACTATGAACAGCTACAATGTATTCAACTGGCAGGACACATTGGAGAAAGCTGCCCTTCCCACGCTACCCCTGATACACAACATTACAGTTTCTGGATGGGCTGCAGGCAAGGATTCTGGCCTCTCTGGCTACCATACTCATGCCGTTTGCATTACTGCCTCAAGGACCTACATTCCTAGATTATTTATCTAGGGCTGTCAGCCAAGATCTTCCTTAGGCATCTCAGCTCAAGCCTCCTTATGGGCCAAGGGTTTGGGGTGGTATTTTAAAGACATATTTTCCCTACTCTCAGTACCTAGAAGTATTCTATTCCTAGCTGTCTCTTTTTTTCTTTCTCCTGAATGCTGTATCCATAAAACTTCAGAAGCCTTTTGTTCTGGGCTCCTTTGGAGGTGAGAGATGGCTCTGAGGTCTGTGCTGAGTCACCTGCCTTTTTTTTTTTTTTACTCCTTTTTTTTAAAAAACTGAAATATGGTTGATTTACAAAAGGTGTCTGGTGGCATAGTCGGTGAAGAATCTGCCTGCATTGCAGGAGATCCAGGTTCAATCCTTGGGTTGGGAAGACCCCCTGGAGAAGGGCATGGCAACCCATTCCAGTATGGTTTCAATATATATATTGTTCTCAGAATTTTTTTTTCATTACAAGTTATTATAGCATATTGAGTACAGTTTCCTGCACTATATGTAGGTCCTTGTTGTTTAGGTATTTTATATATAGTCTTGACCAGTACATATTCTATATAAGAAAATGGAACTGAGGAAGCTGATGCTTTCTCTAGTTGAGTCTCTTGCTTACACTATGTGCGTATGTGCTAAGTCTTGTTTGACTCTTCATGACGCTATGGACTGTAGCCCTCCAGGCTCCTCTGTTCATGGGATTCTTCAGGCAAGAATATTGGAGTGGGTTGCCATGCTCTCTTCCAGGGGATCTTGCCCACACAGGGATGGAACCTGCATCTCCTGTGGCTCCTACATTTCAGGCAGAGTCTCTACCTCTGAGCCACTGGGGAAGCCCTGCTTATGCTATAACAGTAGGTAATTAAAGTCTCGATTCTTCCCTTTTGACTTGTTGCTTTAAACCAGTACTCTGACTTTTGGCAGCTCATCTCCTTCTGGCTCAAAAGAGCTCTTGACAAATTGGCACAATGAGTAGGGTAGTTTATTAAGCATAATGTCATTATGAAGAACAAAAGGCCTCAAAATCTTGCAGGGCATCTCTCTGTGTCTGGGTTACATTCTACATGGGTATGAGTGGATTATTTTTAAGTTTGATGGTCCCACAAGGATGTCACCACCAGGTCTTAGAAACTGTTAGGCTCACCCATGGGGCAATTCACCTGAGATGGCCAGTGGTCTTGGGGAGTGCTAGAAGGAAGCAGTGCAGCCTCCTTGGGGGATGCTAGTGCATTGTTGATATATTTTTTCTTTCTCTTCTTTTGTTTCCATGGAGGATCTTTGATCCTTCTTTTGACTCCTGCCTAAGTTCACTTAGAACTTAGGGATCTAACAGAAGAGGTAGGGAAAAATTTCCCTAGCCACTATTTGTGGCTTTCAAATAATAGGACCAGAGATGGTTGAGGATTTCCTGGGAGCTAAGTAACTCTAAGCAGGTCCCTGATGCTGATAAAATAAAGTCAGCAGTGCAGCAAGTTGCTAAAATTTAGGGGGAAAAAACAAGAGTACAGAGTTGTATAGGATTGTTTTGTCTAGTACCTTAGAGATCTAATTAGATCTTCTCTGGAGGTATCTTGCCCAAGCTAAGAAGGGAGAGTGGCCATGTGTGGGACAGTTACTACGAACTCCCTCCTCAAAGCACCCCAAGAGCAGGTGTTGCCAAGAAATGACATGAGCTGCAGCAGCAACTCTGGCCTGGCCTGCATAGCACCCTGGAGACAGGCCACTCAACAGTTGGGCCACTCAACAGACAGCCCACTCTAGCTCGCTGCTCCACCCATCTCTACACCTTTCTCTCCCAGCCCAGCGAACCTGAAGCTAAATTCTTCTGGGTAGCCCTGTAACTGACAGGGGCTCTGTTCCTTGCATCTGTGATGAACAGAATGTTTGATACTCTTCCCCAGTCCTGGGGCACAGCCATTGGTGGTGTTCACTCTAGGTGGATGGGGTTGTGTAGGTAATGACTCAAAGTGCTTTTCCATGAGCTGCCGCTGTCACCAACAGGGCCTTAAATCACTCTCCCTCCAGACTAATCACTGGGGTTTAGCCCTTCAGCAGCTCAAAACCTTTTCAAAACTTTTTTGTTTTGACTTGTTGACCTACTTTATTACTAGGGAAAGCCATATTTTTCTTCCTTCATTTCCCTTAAACACTCTTCTTTTCTTCTACCCCTTTACCAATCCCAGTCCAGTGTTACTGTCCCTTCTCCTTAATATCTATTACATTCAGAACTTAAATCATTAGCCATGATAAATTTTTGTTGCACCTTCTTCAAAAACAAGGAAAGTTTAATTTGAAAACATCCCCAGGAGATTCAGAAAAAATATGGGAATGTTGTTCTTTTCATATTAAATATACATAAACGGTGAGATTTCACATTTTAAAAAAGTTGAATTCTTTATTATGCCATACAAACATGGTTTAATTCACATTAATTTCTTGCATTGTATATAATGTGAAGCAATTATATTGAATAAAACATTTTTCATGACAATATGAGTCACATTGTATTTTATAAAATTCAAGGATCTAATCTGTCAGTATCCAGTGGACATTTCTGCTGGCAACTTATTTCCAGGCAGGTGAGTCCTGGAACTACAAAATACAAATATGAACTACAAATACAAAAATGGGTCTTCATTTTAGTTAATTATATAAAACCTACAAATACACAGAGAGTAAAACAATTTCCACTGAAATATACAGGAATTTTTTAATGTGAATTGTCATGAAAAACTGAAAATGGGAAATATTTATTTGAATTACCACTAGGAACATTTCAATAAACCTTAGACCTGTCTATATGGCCTATCTTATCTGATTAAACAGCTTTAAAATTTTGGGAATATTTCATAACATGATTTGACTATAATATTTCATGAATACACTACTATAAAAACATTATGAGAAAGTAAATATTTCTGATAATCTTTGGAAATAAATATTTGTTTGGACTTCCTAAGATTAAATTTCTCAAATTCCAAGTCAATGATTTATTAAGACCTCGACAGTCACTTTCTGAATATGCACCTACAGTTAGACACACCTACACTAAAACTATAAATTTGCATTCATGACAATGTGTATTAAATTTTTATTTAGAGAATTACTCTTATTTTGTCTCTATATATACATATATCTTTATTAAAATATCAACATAGTATTCACTTGTGTAATTTTTTGTTAGTCATAGCTAACATGACTAAATGTTTGCATAATAGAACTCTAATTTATAGTCTCCTTTTTAGGGGAGAATATGTATTTACATACCTATGGCTTTACTGAACTCCTTTATCTCAAGGAAAAAATTATCATAAAGTAAGCAGTAAGGCTTTGCACACAATTTCTAAGGAGCTAAATAATAGGTTTTTAGTTCCCTTGAAAATTTCCTTTGGAAATTTATTTAAATAACAATCAATGATGTTAAAACATTTAGAAAATAATTATATAATCCTTATTTAATCTACTTGTATTTGCTGATATTTTAATTTCAGTATATTAAAAACATTCTCCCCAGTAACAAAGTTATATCACTATCATTTCCATCATGGCAAGCAAAATGCTTATTTAAATCTGTGTTCAGAAAAAATAAGAAATAAGATGTTTTTCAACCAAGAATAGATTTCATAAAATTGTAAGAAAAAGAATGAGAAAGGTACAGATAAAAAGCAGAACTGCTAACGGCGCTGTGCTTCAAGTAGACAGAGCAGCCGTCTCGATGGCGGCTATCCATGAATTTTAAAGGAAGTGAACAAGAAAACCAGTGAACCTTTAACTGACATTTTTTAAAGTTCACTAGACTTGGGAGAGATTCTAGAGGATTTGAAAGCAGCAAACATGACTATGTTATTTCAAAGGGGTCAAGATAGAAGCAAAAAATATATATATTATGAGAGCAGCAAGTTGAGAAAAGTCTTACTAACTCAAGCTGCACACTGAGAGAATATTAGGAAAAAAATATTTTAATTTAAAATAATCAGCACAAATATACTCACTGGATAATGTGCTAAAGTAAAATAAACATCACATACCAGAAAACATACACTGGAAGTCAACGTTGATATTGAAGTAATCCTTGAGTAGTTGCAAACTCAGAAGGAAAGGAAAATAAAATGTTATAGTATTTGAAATGTTTTGAGAGGATAATGAAGAGAAGATAAAGAATGCACCTTAAATTTAGGAAACATTGATTTGGTATAGCATTTAACCTAGGGATAACTAAGTTGCAAAGGGTAAGATCCCTCTGAAGTGGGTTTACATAAAAGAGGATATATGGTATCCATCAGAACACCCCATGGGACCTAATTTTAGCAAAATCTTGACACAGCAGGTCTAAATGATTCCATAGGCTTATTTTCTCTGTTAAATCTACCTATTCCTTCTCCTTTCCCTGCTTCCCTTCACTCCCTTTATCAGTCTTTGTTCTTTAAAGGCTATTGGTTCTTATTCTTTCACAATGGCAAAGTGGTTTTGGTTATTACTAGCCCAGTTCCGTCTTAACATGAACTTCTTAAATCCAGTGGCTGTCACTACAGGCCTAACCTTGTGCTTCTTCATTCAAATTTTAGAGAAATCAGTTGGTTTAGGTTGGATAAAATGCCCACCTTGAAGCAATTTCAAAAAAAGCTTTTTTTGATCATCTGGCCTCTTAGCTCTATGCTTTAATCCGAGCTTCCAATAAAGTGGTGGTATGGGTTATGAGGGCTTCCCCAGTAACTCAGCTGATAAGAAATCCACCTGCAATGCAGGTGACCCTAGTTCAAGTCCTGAGTTGAGAAGATCTCCTGGAGAAGGGATAGGCTATCCACTCCAGTATTTTGGGGCTTCCCTGGTGGCTCAGACGATAAAGAATCCACCTGCCATGAGAGAGACCTGGGTTTGACCCCTGGGTTGGAAAGATCCCTTTGGAGTAGGGCGTGGTAACCCACCCTAGTATTCTTTATGGGAGAATCTGCACAGACAGAGCAGCCTGGAGATCTAAGTTCATGGGGTCACACAGAGTTGGACACAACTAAGTGACTAAGCACAGCACAGTACATGGGTTGCAAGGAGTCGAACATGACTTAGCAAATGAGCATAGCACAGAACAGCACACAGGTAATTTAAATCTGTGCCAGTATAAAAGACCTGGCTTTGAGACTTTGTTCAACACATGATCATGATTATGATAAGGATATTAGTCATATATATTGTGTTTTATTGAGGGAATAAATGTACTTCGATATACTGCACTATAGGTAATAAAATTGTGCTACAGATATTACTAGTTCTTAATCTGGTTTTGATTTTTATCCAATAAGCAATGAGTTGTTATTGTTGTTTAGTCGGTAAGTTGTGTTCAACTCTTTTGTGGCCCCTTGGACTGTAGCCCACCAGGCTCCTCTGTTCATGGGATTTCCCAGCAAGAATACTGGAGTGGGTTGCTATTTCCTTCTCCAGGATCTTTCCGATCCAGGGATCGAACCTGTGCCTTCTACAATGAAGGCAGGTTCCTTACCACTGAGACACCACGGAAATCCAGGCAATTGGTAGCCAATGACAAATCTATAAAAGGTGATGACTAGTAAAATAATTAGATTTGTGTTTTAGAAGTATTTCTATGTCACTAATGTTAATATTTTCCCAGAATTAATATAATAGATGTTTTGGATAGAGGAAACAAATAATGTATAGTAGTTATAAGTTTCATAGCATCCTAGCTGAAGTATTACTAGGGTTTTCAGTAGGAATTGACTAATTAGGCTGGCAAGGAAGTACTGGGCATAAAATACATGTAAGACCTATAGAATTAATAGGACCCAGCAACTAATTAAGTATAGAGAAAGAAGGGCAAAGATTGCACTCAAATTTCTAACTTTTGGTTAAAAGTCAAATCATGACAGTAATGAACACTGAAGATGTGAAATGCTCAGTGTGTGGCTAGCCTGAAAGGGGAATTGGGGGACAGTGTTCATCAGAATTTTTTTCAGAGAATAGAACTGCTGTTTTTAAACAGAAAAATGAAATTATTGGGATCTTGTTGACTGGGTTACAAAATCAATGACATCTATGGAACTAGGCTCACAAAATTGGCAAAAATCTCTGAATGTCAGGCAGTGAAAGCTTACACAACACTGCGCCATGCATGCCTGCTGGTGGTCTCTAAGTACTATCACAGCCTCCTGCACCACTGTAACTGACATTTTTTTAAAAAAAATGAATTTCCTTGCTATTCAGTATGGAGTCAAATTTCAGATGAAAGCTAAGTAACCATCCAATCTATATAACATGTCATAGTTTAGTATCAAGGAGAGATATTCAGCTTCATTCCTAGTAGACAAAATCCTGCCCCGCCACCCAAGAAAGCATCTAGTGTATTCTTTTTTTTTTTTTAACTTTATTTTACTTTACAATACTGTATTGGTTTTGCCATACATTGACATGAATCCACCACAGGTGTACATATGTTCCCAAACATAAACCCCCTCCCACCTCCCACCCCATAACACCTCTCTGGGTCATCCCTGTGCACCAGCCCCAAGCATCCTGCATCCTGCATCATACATACACTGGCAATTCGTTTCTTACGTGATAGTATACATGTTTCAATGCCATTCTCCCATCTCATCCCACCCTCTCCCTCTCCCCCAGAGTCCAAAAGTCCGCTCTACACATCTGAGTCTCTTTTGTTGTCTTGCATACAGGGTCATCATCACCATCTTTCTAAATTCCATATATATGCGTTAGTATACTGTATTGGTGTTTTTCTTTCTGGCTTACTTCACTCTGTATAATCGGCTCCAGTTCCATCCATCTCCTTAGAACTGATTCAAATGTATTCTTTTTAATGGCTGAGTAATACTCCATTGTGTATATGTACCACAGCTTTCTTATCCATTCATCTACTGATGGACATCTAGTGTATTCTGCTCAAATAAAAAGTGCTTTCAGATGTTAGATGGCTGAAGAACAAAATTTTTAAAAAATGACTGGTGTCTTTTATGGAGAGTAAATGAATGAGAAACCTCTGTGAAGGAGTATTACTACATGGGGGCATATATGATTTTGAAGGCTCAAATAAAGACTGAGGGTTTTCACTCTTTAACATACAGGTATTTGCTAAAGCTGTAGTAGTAGCTTTGATCACTCAGAGAGTAAATCTAGATTACAAAGAGGAAAGGTTGGAGAATATTAATGATTGATGATATTTGAACATAGTAAAAGACATGGTAGCTTATAAAGCAGAATGAAAAGAAATAGTTACCAAACCAGAAGAACTGAGAATGAGTAGTGTTCAAAAATTTAAAATAAAAATCAAGTTTCAGAGCAGAGATTAGACAACCATGCTAAAAGCTACTGAGGTGGAGTAACATGCCAACTGGGAACTGAACTTAATAGTAGGAGGTCTTTGATGACCATTAATTCAGTGAAAGCTTGAAATAGAAGCCAATAATTACTGAATTTTAAAGTAGTGGAAAATGATGAATTGAAAGCAGTAATCATGAAATATATTTGTTTAATTTTTTCTTTTTTTTTGCTGTTAGAGAAATAAGAGAAGGATAGTGAATAGGAAGAAAAGGTTTTGTTATGTTCTTATTCTTGTGACTGTTTGAAAATAACATTAGTGCAGTGATGAGCTAATTAGGGAGGGGGTTGTAGGTATGAGGCTTGAAGTCATGGATGAGAGAAAATTTCAAATGAACTTTAGATTGACATTTTCTGATGAAAGATTGTAATCAACAAAAGTCATGTTATCCCTTTTTGGTTTCTCCCTTCAAATTGAAATATTTCCAAAAAGAATGAAAGGAAGGAAGAGAATAATGAAAATGTGAAAAACATAGAAAAAGAAAATTTAAAAAAATAAATCATGTCAGAGGCGCACAGACAGAAGGCAAAATGTATTATGCACGGCTATCTACTTTTCTTTCTGGAAAAGACAAGCACTTTTCTTCATACAAGCTAAATATTTTGTAATAATACCTTTAGATAAGGAATCCACTGATGTCTTCTCAGGCAGAAATTTCTATATAAAGCAGAGGTAATTAGGGCCTCAGGTTATGTATGAGCATCTAATGGCCCAATTAGTCCTTCAGGGAAGCTAGTTTTAATGTTCTATTGTTTCCTCTTCAGTGTTTCCAGTTTTAATGTAGGTTCCCAATTTAGAAAACTTGCTTTGTACTTTGACTGACTCCACTTAAAAATTAAGGCACTTTTAACTTTTGAATTACATATATATATATATATACACACACACATATATATATATATATATGTATGGCAAGCTTGCTCTCTCTTTCCTTCCCTCTCTTCATATTCACAGACAGGATAGCTCACACAAAGTCAGTATAGATGCAGATGATGCTCTCTTTGATTAAACTTTAGTCAGGCTCTTCTGATTCTCTTCTCCACTAGGTCTCATCTTTGCCAGGCTGAGACATCCCAGTTTTAGCAAGAATCTCGCTACATTAGAGTGAATCTCCCACACTTGATATCTGATCACTAGCCTAATCACATCTCTCATCCTCCATGACCACCCAGGTGATATTTGATCTCTCTAGCCTGCCTTCAGCAAGAATCTTGTTTGGTCAGTCTAGAAGAATCCCCTCAACCTTTGATTTCTCCTTTTAGTAATTTTACATTTTCTGACCACCCCCAACCCTGTTCCTTGACTATAAATCCCTACTTCCCTTTGACATAGTCAAAACTGAGCCCAGCTCTCTACTGAATTTTCTTTTCCCTCATTGCAATATTTTCTGAATAAAATCTCATTTTATTTCTTTAACTTTTGTCCAGTGGTGACTTTTTTAAACATATCTTTCAGTTTGTCATAACCTAAAGTAAGGCTTATCCACATGCCATATAATGTTCATTTATGATTTTGTATTACCGATAAAATAATTTTAAATATAATTTAACATTTTATAACTCTCATTTAATAATTACTGTATTATTCAAATAATTTTCACACAGGTATGTTGCAAATTTGCTTCCAAAATATTTATCCCTTGCTCTTTTATTTTGTAACAACACATATCATTTTAATTGATAATATTCCATGATTTGACGTTAGATATTTCTAGCTTTGGTAAGATTTGAAAATTTTAAAAGTTCCTGCTGGTATTTCATAAAATGATAGTCATTAAGGGCTACCCTTTCTTATCAGATTAAGGGAAAACTTTTATAATATGTGTGTTTTCTATTAATAAATGAAGTAATAATCATTTAAGAATACTTACATTATCATGATAATTATAGGGGTATTATTGCTCTTAATACATTTTATATATTATCATCTTTCTTCTTTACATTCCACAGCTCAAAATGGCCTCAAATACATTCACATATAATTGAAATAGAATGCAAGGAAACCATGGGGATTTTTACCTTCTTCTTGGCATCCAGTCCTATCACTTCATGGGAAATAGATGGGGAAACAGTGGAAACAGTGTCAGACTTTATTTTGGGGGGCTCCAAAATCACTGCAGATGGTGACTGTAGCCATGAAATGAAAAGACGCTTACTCCTTGGAAGAAAAGTTATGACCAACCTAGATAGCATATTCAAAAGCAGAGACATTACTTTGCCGACTAAGGTCCGTCTAGTCAAGGCTATGGTTTTTCCAGTAGTCATGTATGGATGTGAGAGTTGGACTGTGAAGAAAGCTGAGTGCCGAAGAATTGATGCTTCTGAACTGTGGTGTTGGAGAAGACTCTTGAAAGTCCCTTGGACTGCAAGGAGATCCAACAAGTCCATTCTGAAGGAGATCAGCCCTGGGATTTCTTTGGAAGGAATGATGCTAAAGCTGAAACTCCAGTACTTTGGCCACCTCATGAGAAGAGTTGACTCATTGGAAAATATGTTGATGCTGGGAGGGATTGGGGGCAGGAGAAGGAGACGACCGAGGATGAGACAGCTGGATAGCATGACTCGATGAACGTGAATCTGAGTGAACTCTGGGAGTTGGTGATGGACAGGGAGGCCTGGCATGCTGCGATTCACGGGGTCACAAAGAGTTGGACATGAATGGGTGACTGAACTGAACTGAACTGAATAAGTTCTATTATCAAGTGCTATCCAGACATCTAACATAACTAAAATTTTAAATAATCTACAGTACTTATCCTTACTGTCAAAACTTTCCTTCTCCAATATAATCTGTTAGGGTTTAAAGACATAAATTATAATGAATCTATTACCTTGGGAAGTTATTTTATAACAAATATGTTGCTAGAGAATGTAAAAAATTCACATATTCATTGAGCTATCTTACTTGTTTTATATTCTAGAAAAATACCCACAGTGATCTTTGATCTTCTATTCTCAGTGATTCTTTGTATGTTTCTTAGGGCTGTATCTTATGGCAGAGTCAAAGGCAGTCTATTCTATTTAGACTAATACTGCTGCCCTCTTTAAGATCTGGTTCATTTCATCCAAATAACTACTGTACTTAAAAAGGAATGGCCAATTAAGTAATCTCCTACTCTGCCCACTCCCTGCCAGTATCCCTCAGGTCAGCCTTTGATTGGATGAGAAATTTATGCATTTTTGCACAAGTCTAATCAGAATGCATACAGAAAAAAAACTCCAGTGCACAATGGAGATGACTGTGACAGTCCCAGGTTTATGTAAATAAGGGGGTTTTTGAGGCAGCCAAACTAGGACTCAAAAAGCTTGATTTGACTGTGCCCAAGAATAGCTATAGAAAAGCATCCCGAGTTTGCATTTAACAGATAAGCTCTCCTTGTCGACTTTTGTATCAAAGTAATTTAGTTTGGCTCTTCAAAGAAATACAAAAGCATTATATAAAGTGCTTTTTTTTTTTGAAAGGTACAATCAAGGACTGCCAGCTAATTAAATTAATTCACATTTTTAAAGAGTTATCATTACATACAGAAAATGAATGTAAGTGCTTTTTGCCAAGAATCAATTCAAACATTATTAAACATCACTAAAAAAACCACCTCTTACTTACCCTTGCCATTGACATATACTAGCCAGTCAATTGTATTAGATGTTAACATATGCAATCTCACATTTATTTATTTTGAAATATTTCTGCATAAAATATTAAGAAAAGTAAAAATAGTTGTTTTCTGCATTCTTACTTTGCATCACTCAGAGCCAAGTAAATATGTTCACATTCTAAAGGGAGGTTTTGGAAGTTGTTAAAAAATCTCCATAATATTCTAAGTTATTTAGTACTTTGAAAACACTCAATATTAATTTCACTATAGCATAAAAAAGTTGTCAGTGCTCTCCAAAGCCTCTTTTTACTACTTCAAAGATTGGGCATATGTGAGGACATGTATTTCATCATAACTGAAGCTGTGTAAAAAGATCACCATTCAGACGTTGTTTTTCCTTTCACTAACATGACAATGATAGTAAATAGCCTGGGGTAAATAAAAAAATGCCACACATACCCGAAAGATAATTTTATGTCCTAGTTCCTGGAACTTGTAAATGTGGCCTTATTTGGAAAAATAAAATCTTTGCAAATATGATTACATTAAGGATATAGAGATGAGATCACTCTAGATTATCAGGGTGGACATAAAGGCCATTTGAAGGGTCCTTATAAGAAGAGCCAGAAGAGATTAGACACAAATACCAACCAGAAGATGATGTGAAGATAGAGGTACTGATTGGGGTGATGAGGCCAAAAGTCAAAGGATGTCTGTAGCCACCAGAATCTAGAAGAGATACGGGTGGATTCTCCCCTAGAGCCTCTAGTGACAACATGGCCTTTGACATCTTAGTTTTGGAATCCTGGCCCCTAGAACTATGAAAGAATAAATTTAGATGTTTGAAGACACCAAGGTTTTAGTCATTTGATACAGTAGCCCCAGAAAATTCAGTCTCATCCCCTGTCTGTTTTCCTCCAGTGAAGGCCTGGAAATGTTCCTTCTCTCTTACATTCATTTGAATGTCAAGTATCCAGCTAGGTAAGGTATTTGACAAATTAAAATTATTTCAATCTTTACTTTCTCTACCTTGAAGAAGTCTAAGATGAAAATCTGAGATGTAAGTTTTTCTGTTGGAATAGGGAGTGAAGCAGTCAAAATAAAGTTCTTGGTTTGAAGTTATTCAGATGATGATTCTAGGACAATAGTGATTCCCTATGAGAGAATTCTTAAACTGTCAGTCTCTCAGTCATTGTCTGAGTCTTTGCAAATCCATAGACTGTAGCCCACCAGGCTACAAGCAAGAATACTGGAGTGGATTGCCATTCTTTTCTTAAGGGGATCTTCCTGACCCAGGGATCAAATCTGAGTCTCCTGCATTGCAGACAGATTCTTTACAGTCTGAGCCATCAGGGAAGTCCTGACAGAATTCTTAGTTGTCATATTTATCTGACTTAGAGTTTGGGGCAAATGCATCATCTAATGGTACATTTATCATTTTATTTATTATGTTTATTCTGTATATATTAATTAGTTCTATGAAGTATTTAGATATGTCCTATTTTCTGCCCAATTATTAATTTGGCTTCTCTGGTAGCTCAGATGTTAAAGAATCTGCTTGCAATGCAGAAGACCCAGTTTTAATTCCTGGGTCAGGAAGATCCTTTGGAGAAAGGAATGGCACCCACTCCAGTGTTCTTGCCTGGGAAATCCCATGGACAGAGGATCCTGATGGGTTATAGTCCATGACATTGCAAAAAGTTGGACACGACTGAGCAACTAACACTTCATTTATCTTCTGCCCAATTATTAAATAAAAATTTTAATTATAAATAAAATCTGTCCCTATCTCAATGTAAAATTTTGAAATTGTATTAAAAAGGTATTATTATGATTCATGTTGGTACTATTACTCTATACAGCAAAGCTAGCTTTTATTAAAAATTCTGTGAGTAATATAGCTTGTCAGCTTAAGCTGGGAAAAATGAATGACCAAACAGACAAAATCAGACAAACAAAAAAGCTCTCAGTTCAAAAGACACTTTCAGGTATGTGATGAAGCATTATTTTACGTGCCACTGAAATGTATATTATAAAGATAAAGCAAACTCTTAAAGAACCAGTGCCCAGAGCCAAGAGAGGAAAAGAAAGACAGAAAGAGAGATCTCATACCTACAGCAAGTCAGCATGTTGATATATCTGAGGGCTCTGAAGTAGTTAGTACTTGATTCAAGGCAGAAGTGGAGTTTCTCCACTCTTTATCTTCAAGTAAAGACGAATGGGCTTTCATAATGGACCTTGCTCTGACAATGGGAATAAATGACTGTGATATTCGAACACTTTCAAGGAGACCCAGAGATTCAATATGCAAAGTCTTTCATTTTATCATTGAAAGTGCAGCCTTGGATTATTACTGACAGCCAAGATGCAGTTAAAGTAAAGGTCATGCAGACTATTGACAATAATAAATTTTAAGATTTGGTATCTTTTTGCTGAGGCCTTCTCCAAGTCATTTATCAAAAAAAAAAAAAAAAA
>SJYQ01000076.1:318235-347093 GCA_006410935.1 Redunca redunca
AAGAAGAGATGGAAAGAATACATAGAAGAATAGCACTAAAAGGATCTTAATGATTCAGATAACCACAATGGTGTAGTCTCTCATTCAGAGCTAGACAATCTGGAGTGTGAAGTCAAGTGGACCTTAGGAATCACTGCTGCCAATGAAGCTGGTGGAGGAGATGGAATTCCAGCAGAGTTGCTTAAAATCTTAAAAGATGATGCCATTAAAGTGCTGCACTGAATATATCAGCGAATTTGGAAAACCCAGCAGTGCCCAAGGAAAGGTCAATCCTCATCCCAGTTCCCAAGAAGGGCAATACTAAAGACTGTTGCACTCATCTCTCATGCTAGTAAGGCTATGCTCAAAATCCTCCAAGCTGGGCTTCAGTATTACATGAATTGAGAACTTCCTGATATTCGACCTGGGTTTAGAAAAGGGCAGAAGATCCAGAGATCAAACTGCCACCATTCACTGGATCATAGAGAAAGCAAGGGAATTCCAGGAAAACATCTACTTCTGTTTCATTGACTACACTAAAGCTTTTGACAGTGTGCATCATAACAAACTGTGGAAAACTCAAAGTGATGGGAATACCAGACCATCTTACCTGTCTCCTGAGAAATATGTATGCATCTTAAGAAGCAACAGTTAGAACCCTGTATGGAACAACTGACTGATTCAGGATTGAGAAAGGAGTATGACAAGGCTGTTTATTGTCACTATGTTTATTTAACTTACACGTAGAGCACATCATGCGAAATGCTGGGTTAGATGAGTTACAAGCTGGAGTCAAGATTGCTGGGAGAAATATCAACAACCTCAGATATGCAGATGATACCACTCAAAGGCAGAAAGTGAAGAGAAACTAAAGAGCTTCTTGATGAAGGTGAACGAGGAGAGTGGAAAATACAGCTTAAAACTCAATATTTAAAAAACAAAGATCATGGCATCTGGTCCCATCAGTTCAGTTCAGTTCAGTTCAGTCACTCAGTCATGTCCGACTCTCTGCAACCCCATGAATCACAGCACATCAGGCTTCCCTGTCCATCACCACCTCCCGGAGTTCAATCAGACTCATGTCCATCGAGTCGGTGATGCCATCCAACCATTTCATCCGCTGTCGTCCCTTTTTCCTCTTGCCCCCAATCCCTCCCAGCATCACAGTCTTTTCCAATGAGTTAACTCTTCGCATGAGGTGGCCAAAGTACTGGAGATTCAGCTTTAGCATCATTCCTTCCAAAGAACACCCAGGGCTGATCTCCTTTAGAATGGACTGATTGGATCTACTTGCAGTTCAAGGGACTCTCAAGAGTCTTCTCCAACACCACAGTTCAAAAGTATCAATTCTTTGGCGCTCAGCTTTCTTCACAGTCCAACTCTCACACCCATACACGACCCCTGGAAAAACCATAGCCATGACTACTGCTGGATCATTGAAAAAACAAGAGAGTTCCAGAAAAACATCTATTTCTGCTTTATTGACTATGCCAAAGCCTTTGACTGTGTGGATCACAATAAACTGATCCCATCACTTCATGGCAAATAGTAGAGGAAAAGGTGGAAGCAGTGACAGATTTCCTCTTCTTGGGCTCTAAAATCACTATGGGTGGTGACTGTATCCATGAAATTAGAAGACAATTGCTTCTTGGCAGGAAAGCCATGACAAACCTAGACAATGCATTAGAAAGCAAAGACATCTCTTTGCTGACAAAGGTCCGTATAGTCAAGGCTCTAGTCTTTCCAGTGGTCATGTACAGATGTGAGAACTGGACAATGAAGAAGATAGAGCACTGAAGAACTGATGTTTTATCACTGTGGTGCTGGAGAAGACTCTTGAGAGTCTATTGGAAAGCAAGGAGATCAAACTGATCAATCTTAAAGGAAATCAACCCTGAATATTCTTTGGAAGGACTGGTGCTGAAGCTGAAGCTCCAATACTTTGGCCACCTATGTGAACAGGTGACTCTTTGGAAAAGACCCTGATGCTGGGAAAGATTGAGGGCAGGAGGAGAAGATGACAGAGGATAAGATGGTTGGATGGCATCACTGATTCATTGGACATGAACTTGGGCAAACTCTGGGTGATGGTGAGGGACAGAGAATCCTGAGGTGCTGTAGTCCACGGGGTTGTGAATAGTTGAACACAACTTTGTGACTGAACAATAACACTGTAATTCATATAAGAAGCTTTCCCTAAGGAAAGTTATTTTTATTATTACAGGAAAACAACAATCCACTGTTATATGCTTAGTAGGTTTCTGGCAGGCAGGGAAGATGGTCTTCAGAGGCTCTGGTCACTATCAGAAGTCCCATTATCACAAGCATGATTGGGTCTTCCCTCAGATGCAGAGAAACTTCTCTGGAACCTGTCAACCACCATTCATTGTGAAGCTCTGGAAATCAGGCTCTTGTTCTGCCCTTTGGCGTGTGTTCAGAACCAGTGGTTTCTTTTTTCAACTCCACTGACTTCATTCAGAAAATCACTGAAATCATTAATATTGGGAAGAGAAGAGTGTATTGTTAGTGTTTGGAAGACAAAAGAAGAACAAAATCATTCAAAAATTTCAGGAATTGAATTTATTCCTTTTGTATGCTTTGCACTGCTCCCAGTACCCTGAAGTCCTTCGAGTCACAGCAACTGTGAGGTTGTTCATTTAGAGTTAAGTGGCATGGACCTGGAGCCAGGGTTTCTAGGTTCAAATCCTCTCTCTACCACTTCATAACTGTGTGATGGTGAGCAAGTTAATCTAACATATTTGTACCTAGGTTTCCCCAACTGTAAAATTGGGGAAACCTAGGTACAAATACGTTAAAAGTCACTAAAACCTAGGCACAAATATGTAAAAGTCACTAAGTTTGGTCAACTCTTGTGGCACCATGGACTGTAGACCACCAGGCTGCTCTGTCCATGGGGTTTTCTGGGCAAGAATACTGGACTGGGTTTCCAGTTTCTTCTCCAGGGCATCTTCCCAACCCAGGGATTGAACCTGTGTCTCCTGCATTGCAGGCAGTCTCCTGCATTGCAGGTGGACTTTCCACCACTGAGCCACCAGAGAAACCCTGTAAAACTGGGCTAGTGATATTCAATAGTGTCTACCTCACAAGGTTTCTAAGAGTAAATGCATTATTATCTATGAAGTAGTTAGAACAGTATTCAACAGATATTTACATGGCATGTAATAACTGTTGTATAAAATAAATCCTTACTCTGCCTTCACAGAAATTCATCATTGTCTATCAGTTACCAAGTCTTACTGATTTTGCTTTCTAAATACCTTCCAAATCTATCCCTTTCTTTTGATTCCCAGGGTTCTGGTTTTGTCTGTTTTTTGTTGTTTATTTTATGGTTTGCTGCTCTAGTGTTAGTCACTCAGTTGTGTCTGACTCTATGGGCTCTAGTCCACTAGGTTCCTCATTCGTACTGGTGTGAGCAGCCATTTCATTCTCCAGAGGATCTTCCTGACCCAGGGATTGAACTCATGTCTCTTATGTCTCCTGCATTGACAGGCATATTCTTTACTGTCTGACCCACAGTGATCTTGCTTTCTAAGTGCTTTCCAAATCTGTCCCCTTCTTCTGACTCCCAGGGTTCTTGTTTTATCTGAGACTTCATCACTTCTTGCCTGGTTGACTGTAATCCAGATCAATTAGACATCCTTCCACCCTCCTACTGACTACCAGGATCATATTCTTACAATCTTATGACACCACTCTCATGCCTCTAGTGGCTTTCCTATCAATGGGCAAGGTTCAAACCCAAGGCATGGCATCTCAGGACCTTCACACTTTGGTCCTAGAACTTTTCCAGTCTCATCTCAAGTCACCCTTCTCCCATCCCTTGCGCCCCAACTACTCCTGCATGCCACATTCTATCATACAGCCATGCTTTCTCACACAAAATTTTCTCTGTCTTGAATGTCAGCACAACATACTCCTGCCTACTTTCTAAACTCCTACATATCCTGCAGCCTCCATCTAAAGTATCCTCTTGTCAGTGACATTTTCTCTGACTCCCCTGACTCCCTTGGAGCAAAATTACTTTCTCCCACTACAGTATCCTACAACTCATTCAATATTCAGCTATTAAGCTGCATATCAGTTATAATGTAACCCTGTATCTACTAGACTATGAAAGCAAGGCCATATGTCATCATACATTCATTTATTCAACCACAGTGAGGTTGGAGACAAATTTATAAATAAGGCACACTTGATCTCAGTCTTTGTGGAGCTTATGATCAAGTACCCAAGAAATAAATGAACAAACAAATAAATAATTATCAAGTATAATGAGTACCAAGAAGGAAAAAACATGCTTCTGTGGTGGAGAAAAACAGGGAGTGAGATTTCTACTTCCTCAGTACTAACCATGCTCTCTGGCTCATATGCCCTCATCAATGCAGTCAGATTGGCAGAGACCATTGTGATGACTCATTTTAGTTGTCAAATGATTGGTTTCATTTCAACCCTAATCCCAAGATCCATCCCTACAATAAGACATAATCACTATGGCAACTATTTACTTCCTGTTGCAAAACATTCACAGATCCTGGCCATTCATCAAGTAGTAGGTGTCGAGGGAAGTAGAGGGAAATTTCAGTCTTTCAGAAATGTGAGTCTACATCAGAGCCAGACAGAAATTTGTGGACTCTAAATCCTGGTCTTAAATTAGGATGAGCCCTAAAGGACATCTGAAGTGAGCAGTGGTTTTTCAAAGCATGGCCCCTGGACCAGCACCAGCATCACCTGGAGAAATTGTTAGAAATGTAAATTCTCAGAGAGTCTGTCTCAGACTTACTAAATTCAAAATTCAGCAAGGGATCTGTCAAACTTTTTAAAAAAACCTTTGGGTGATGCTGCTACAAACTTTAGTTTCAGAGCTATAGATATAAATCTAAATCTTGCATAACTTGTCACACTGATTACTCCTCCTCTGAGTAGGATTAAAATGAAAAGGGACATTCCAAGTATGTCATATTAACTTTCTGACCTCGTGTCTCCAAGCTCTCTGGCAACTTAATCTTATGAAAGTACTTGCCATTTCCTCATCATGCCAGCTTCTGTGCCCTGAGTTATTGCCTTTGCCTAAAAAATTAATAAATCTTACTTACCCTTTAAGACCAAGTTCAAATTCCAGCAACTCTGGGATGGCTTATCTGACCTCTCCAGCAGAACTAATCACTCTCCTTTTGTCATTTTATATTGTGTTGTATGTATTTTCCACATAGTCTTCATTCATATTATATGGTTATTGGTGATATATACAAATTTCACAGTTTCTTCCTTGCCCGCAGTTCCTAAAAGACCATCTCTCTATAAGTAGAGGTGCCCACTCACCAGGAGTGTAGACCTCACCCCCAAAGCAGCCAATACAGGCTCACTCATAACTTGAGTGGTCTAGTTCAAATAAATAAGTTAGATTATTCTAGATTCTCTTACTTGAGAATCTGGACTGAGACATCAAATTGACCATTGATTTGCAGTGGGACATAAAGCTACAGAGTGGTGACATAGATAGGGCCAACGTGAAGAATCCATGGGGTCATAAATGACTCACAAGTACTATAAGGAATCCTATCTCCCATGAGAGGGGAAAGAGGCAGGTGTGCAGAGGAGAGCAGGGAGATCTTCTTAAGAAGTGGAATGTGATTGCAGTTTCTAATGGTATTCTACTGTCTTTCAAATTCATGAGAAGATTTTTAAATATTATAAACTTCATTTTACTTGAGTACTTGTGAGGGTCCTCAGTCTCTTGTAGTCACTGGAGCAGTGAATGAATAATAACCTTCCAAGTAGTGGCACAGGCTTCCCAGGTGGTGCTGGTTGTAAATAATCGGGCTGCCAATGCAGGAGATGCAAGAGACATGGGTTTTCATCCCTGGGTCAGGAAGATCCCCTGGAGAAGGAAGTAGCAACCTGTTCTAGTGTTCTTGCCTGAGAAATACCATGGATAGAAGACCCTGGCAGGCTACAGTCCATGGGGCCGCAGAGCTGGACATGACTGAATGAGTAAGTAGTGGCACAAAACCACCACCCTGTTGTTATACCATAGATTTTGTGGGTGAGGAGTTAGAATTTGGCTCAGCAGGAATGACCTGTCTCCTTTTCATGAAGTATTGGACCTCAGCTGTGAATATCTGAAAGGCTAGAGGCTTGGAAAGATCTGGAAGCTTCTTCACTCATATAATATGTTGCCTTGGTTGAGACTGTCAATTGAAATGCCTACACTCAACCTCTCCATATGACTTGGGCCGCCTCACAACATAGCAGCCTCAGAATAGACATACATTTTATGTGAGAGTTCAGGGCTTCAGGAGCAAGTATTCCAATAATTTAGGCAGAATGTGTACAACCTTTTACAGCCTAGGCTTGGAAGTCACACTACTTCCATGGTACCCTATTCATCAAAGCACATACAAGCCAGCACAGAATACAGGGGAGGAGAGATAGAACACAGCTCTTTATGGGAGGAATGTCAAAGAATTTGACACTGTGCTTTAAAATCATCACAATGTGCTAATAATGGGCTTCTTTTCGAAAGCAGGCTGTGTTCACTGATTCCAGCTGTGAGGAATAAGACCTCACACACAAAAAAGAGAAAATATGGTGTTTGCAGATATCTTACACTTCAATCTACTGAATCTGTTCATAACTATAGAAATGAAATGGCGTGATTTCAGTATTCTTGAAGTGTACAGAGGTTGGGGTAATATACAGTCTTGCCAAAATTTGAGACATGGGATTAGGACTAACATAATTTATGTTGGCTTATAATGTACAAAGAACTCAAATACTTCAATAAAAAGAACACAAATAACCTAATAAAATGGATATAAATAGACACCTCATCAAAGGAGATATACTGATGGCTAATAGCACACAAAAAGATAGTTATCATCAGTAATTAGAGAAATGCGACTTTATACTTTACACCCTCTAGAATGGCTGTAATAATAAAGACAGACAATAACAAATGTTGGTGAGGACATGGGGAACCCTAGCCTTAATGTATTACTGGCAGGAATGTAAAATGATGCAGCTGCTTTGGAAAACAGCTTAGTGGTATCTTAAAGAGTTAACTATGAATTTACCATATTCCATTTTTAGTAGACTCTTATGTATCTTCCCAAGTGAAACAAAAACACAGAGATTTGGACGTGATTTTTCTTAGCAAAATTATTTAAAAATAGCCAAATATTGAAAGCGACCTAAATATCCGTCAACAAGTGAGTGGATAAATAAAAGGTGATACAGTCATATAATGAAATACTATTCAGCACTTAAAAAATTTTTTTTTAATTTAATAATAATTGCTTTACAGAATGTTGGTGCTTTCAGTCAAACCTCAACATGAATCAGCCAGAAGTATAGGTATATTCCCTCACTTTTCAACCTCCCTCCCATCTCCCTCCCCATCCCATCCCCCTAGGTTGATACAGAGCCCCTGTTTGAGTTTCCTGAGCCATACAGCAAATGCCCATTGGCTATCTAGTTTACATATGGTAATGTAAGTTTCCATGTTAGTCTTTCCATACATCTTACCCTCTCCTCTCCTCTCCTTTCCCCATGTCCCTAAATCCATTTCTATGTCTCTTTCTCCATTGTTGACCTATAAATAAATTCTTCAATACCATTTTTTTCTAGATTCTCTATATACGTGTTAGAATATGGTATTTATCTTTCTCTTTCTGACTTTCTTCAACATTAAAAAGAAATGAACTATTGATAAATGCTATGACATGGATTAAGCCTAAAAATCATTTAAGTGAAAAGAACCCACTTAATATGAGACCACATACTACGTGGCCCTACTTAAATGGAATTTCCAGAGAAGGCAAATCTGTGAAGACTAAAAGCAATTATTTGTTGCCTGGGTGGATGGGTAGTAAGGAGAATTAAGAGTGAATAGGCATAAGGGATTTTATCAGGGTAAAAGAAATGTTTTAAAAATGATTTATGATGATGGTTGTACCACTTGGTGAATTTATTCTGAAAGTCATTGAAATATACTTAAAATAGGCCATTTATACACTATATAAAATTTGCTTCAATTGGTTACAAAAATAAATTTATTTTTGAAAAGAATAAATTCAAAATTTGCTTTATTTTTATTTTACTTTTTCTGAACTGATCTTGATTATACAACACATATAGAGTGAACTTTAGAAAGATATATTTATCCTGTCAAAGAACTAGACTTATGAGACCACAAGAGAATAATGTGCATGCTGGCTGGCAGTTGATCATGACTAATTGATTGAGGCCAACAAGTGCAGAGATTAAGAGCAGGGTTTGGAGTCAGATAGACTAAGGATCAAATTTTGCCTCCACTTCCATTTACTTGATGGGTAAAATTGACTAAATTTCTAGATGACAGTTTGTTCACATACAAAATGAAAATTAAGCAAACTTCAAAGGATTGTCAGAATTAAATGAGATCATGTTTTGGAAACACATATAAATGGTAGCTATGAACCATCACTGAGTGATATAACAGTAATTTCCCCATTTATTAAAAATATGTTTTAGAGGTGTTTTTTTTTTTTTTTTTCTGCTAAACAGCCTGAGGTGACCTCTAGAAATGGTTCACTATTCACTTGACCCAGATAACCCCACCAAATCATGCAAATCAAGAGCTTTGAATCCTTGCGTTCACTTTTAGAACACTCATGAAACCATCCAGGCCATCAACGGTATGCATATCTGAAAAGCCACCACGTATCGGAAGGATAACCCTTTACAGAAGCAATGTGTGCCATTTCGTTGTTACAATGGTGGAGTTGGTAGGTGTATACTGGCCAAGTACTGAGGTTGGACACAGGGTCGGTGGCCCAAAAAGAGTAGTGAATTATTACTGAACGTAACTCAAAAGTGCAGAGAGTAACGCTGAACTTGGTGGTGCTAGTGGTAAAGAACCTGCCTGACAGTGCAGGAGACATAAGAAAAACAAGTCTGATCCCTGTGGCAGGAAGATCCCCTGGAGGAGGAAATGGCAACCCACTCCAGTATGTTTACCTGGAGAATCCCATGGACAGAGAAGTCTGGCAGGCTATAGTCCACAGGGTTGCAAAGAGTTAGACACAACTGAAGCGACTTAGCATGCAAAGCTGAACTTAATGTAGATGTAAATGTAGGGTCTCTGGTCATTGAACACAGCCAGGTGAACAAAGCCTCCAAGATGTGGTGCAGAACTTACAGAGCTCATGGTCAAATCAACCCATACATGAGCTCTCCTCACCACATTGAGATGATCCTTACTGAAAAAGAAGATTGTTCCTAAACCAGAAGAGGAGATTGCACAGAAGAAAAAGATATCCCAGAAGAAACTGAAGAAACAAAAACTCATGGCTCAGGAATAAATGAAGCAAATAATAATAAATGCAAATAAAAGTTAAAAAAAAGTCTAAAATTTTAAATATGGATTTTGTATTTCAGTGCTTAATAGACAGTCAGTAAATGTTAGCAAATTTTTAAAAGCCCGTATAATTCTTGCTACATTGTCTTAATATATATAAAGTTTAACCCAACTTTCTTTTTGTCTCCAAATCATATTAGATATCCTTTTTTTCTTTTTCTTTTTTAACTGACTCATTTGTACCCAGTTGTTTCTAGCGCTAAGAAACATAACTATAAGATTTGGGATAAGTATGCTATCAGAATTTTTCAACTCTTTTCATAGTTTTTGACTGTGAATACTCTAGATTATCCCTTCTGTAGTTCTAAAAATGAGTCTTTTCCTTTCAACAAGTGGTTACTGATCTTACAGCTCTCTTTCCAATATCGACAGCAAAAGGAAGAAAGCCAGGAACAAAATACACTATTTCCTCTGCTGTTCACTGCTCCCATCTTCCCTGACCTTCTCTCCCAGCCTGACCTTCTCTCCCAGCCGCGGGGAGGTAGGAGTGAGGACTGCAAAGTGAAGCTCCTCCTCAACAGGAAGGCTGCTTTCCACAAACCTGATGGAAGTCATTGTCTACTTAATTTAAAGAATAAAGACATCTTTTTCCTCCTGAAAGATGCTTCCTGCTGCTAACTCCTCTTCCTGATGTTGCTTGAAATTAAGTTCAATGGGAGGTATATTTACTGCTGAAATTGCCCATGGAACTTGCAACTTCTATAGTTTAGGCATAGAAAAAGGTACTAAAAGGAAATTTAGAGACTCTTCTAAAGAGTCTCTTGGAGAAGGAAATGGCGACCCACTCCAATGTTCTTTCCTGGAGAATCCCAGGGATGTGGGAGCCTGGTGGGCTGCCGTCTGCAGCGTCGCACAGAGTCGGACTTAGCAGCAGAGACTCTTCTAGTCTAATCCTTTCGACTAAGGAATTTGCTTCTGATGCAACTGTTTTAGTAAGAGTTCCTTAAAACTAATGTTTTAAAGATTTTGTGTCTATTACATGTGTGCTTCCATGTGTATAGAAAAACGTTCTGGAACAGAATCAGTTCTAAACAGATTTGAAGCATCCATAGTTTCTCAAACTTTTGTGGCTTGAGAACCACATGAACAGATTGCTACCCTCCTCCTTCCCCTCCCCAGTTTCTGATTTAACAGATCTAGGGTGGGGACAGAGAAATTACATTTCCAACAAGTTCCTAGGTCATGTCCATGATACTGGTCCAGGGATTACACTTTGAGAACCATCATTCTAGAAGAATGACTACTCTATCTGCTGGCTCAAATNTTCTATAGTTTAGGCATAGAAAAAGGTACTAAAAAGAAATTTAGAGACTCTTCTAAAGAGTCTCTTGGAGAAGGAAATGGCAACCCACTCCAATGTTCTTTCCTGGAGAATCCCAGGGATGTGGGAGCCTGGTGGGCTGCCGTCTACGGCGTCGCACAGAGTCGGACTTAGCAGCAGAGACTCTTCTAGTCTAATCCTTTCGAGTAAGGAATTTGCTTCTGATGCAACTGTTTTAGTAAGAGTTCCTTAAAACTAATGTTTTAAAGATTTTGTGTCTATTACATGTGTGCTTCCATGTGTATAGAAAAACGTTCTGGAACAGAATCAGTTCTAAACAGATTTGAAGCATCCATAGTTTCTCAAACTTTTGTGGCTTGAGAACCACATGAACAGATTGCTACCCTCCTCCTTCCCCTCCCCAGTTTCTGATTTAACAGATCTAGGGTGGGGACAGAGAAATTACATTTCCAACAAGTTCCTAGGTCATGTCCATGATACTGGTCCAGGGATTACACTTTGAGAACCATCATTCTAGAAGAATGACTACTCTATCTGCTGGCTCAAATTCTTAGAGTCACCATTTTTAACTGCAGTATTCAAACAAATGATTTTCCATTGTGAATCTTCTGAATGAAGAATTCTGAAACTTTTACTACTCTAAGTGCTATCCTTTTTTTGCTGTTTCTTTTTTAACACAGATTTTTGTTGCCTAGGGAACAGATTGAGCTGAAAGTGGTTTCTTAACCAAAGTGTTCCCCAGTTCAAGATTTTATTTCCTATAAGCCCATACATATCTTCAAGTAGATCACTTCTCTTTTCCAGGTCTCTGCTACTCAATTTTTATACAGGATTATATGTATATTTCTTATCACATACTTCTTTTTAAATGAAAATTAAAATAATTAAATCATGGTTTATACAAGAATTTAAAGCAAGGTAAAGGCTGACCCACATATGTTGCTGATTCTCACATTTGTCCTTTGTGTGGACATTATAAAATTGCATAACATTTTATCTTCTTCCCTTTGTGCTTGTGGGGAGTATGTGGTGAGAAAAAATATCATCATATAACTAACAGGATATTGTAACCTGGGAAATTCTTAGTGTAGGTTTGACTTTATATAATAAATGTGGTTCTAAAAAATTGAGTACAGATGAACCTGATGTCAAATCCAATTCTCTTACTAGTTCTCATCATAGAACTAAAGATAGGCTCCTTTGGGGGGTGGGGGGAGGGGATGGCTCTAACACATAATAAATGCATACCTAAGACTATAATAAACCATTTACATAGAAAATGGTAATTTTCTGATAAAAATAATAACAGCCAATGTATGCCACAAATTATGAATACTAAGTAGCTAAGGTCATTCTCATATTTGATACACTTGCTTAAAGGTCGGTCCTGAAAAACTGTCAGGCTAGCTGAAGAGAATTTCCTCTCTTCCTAGTGATGAAATGTCACTAGGAAAGCCAGCAATGATAAACTGCAGCAATTAACACATGCAGGGGATAACATGTCCTCTAGAGACACACACATGTCTCCTGTAGGACAGGAGACTTGTAAAGCTTTAAAGCTAGTCATCTGGCATGGTATATCAAGTTAATTCTTTAGAATTAAAATTTTTGTTGTTAAAATTTCTCTAAGCAGCAGTGCCACAAAGTGAAGATCACAGACTCATAACCAAAGAGCCTAGGTTCTATTACTAACTTTAAAGCATTGGAGCTGCATAACCAGGATCTTATAATCACACACCAGCAGCACTGCCATCACCTGGGACCTTGTTAGAAATGCAGACTCTCAGACCTGGCCCAGAATCCGCGTTTTAAGACACTTGAATAGACAGATTATATAGTGGCTGCTGGATGAAATTCCTAGTTTCCTGTTTAGAACTGAGATGCTTACTCCCCCAGTGACTGAGGAGGCTGTCCTTATCTGAAAAAATGCTATTGATTGTGAGAGCTGCTTCACCAGGGTCATTACCCCTTTTCCAAAGGCAGCCTTCATCCAATGACTGGTCATTGTGAAGGTCTTTGCTCCTGACCCTACTTGGAACTACTCTGAAGGCCACCACATTTTCAAAGTTCCCCTGTGTTGATTGAAATGGTTGCTAAGATTGCATTTGGTCCAAATTCTCTTTCTGCCCAATGTTCTTTTCTTCTCTTGCCTTCTAGTGTTTTCCTGAGAGTACTTCTTATTAAACTTTCTTCATGCTAAGCTTCATCTCTAGATCTACTGTCTGGGGAACCAAATCTGCAATAACAATGACATCTGAAATGCTTGAATTTTGGTTACATAAATTAATCTCTAGCTCTTCAGTTTTCTCATTTGTAAATGGGGATAAGAGTATCCTCAAGGTATGCTGTAAGGATTAAATATTCTAATGTTTGTAAAATACTTTGAGCAGTGACTGACTCTTGCAGTGTTACATAAGTGTTAGTTAACACTATAGAGTAAGTCTGTGGATAAGGAGTTAACATCTGAAAAAACTCAGATTCTTCATAAAATTTTAACAAAATGCTACCATGAATATGCAAAAATTAAATTCAATTAAGGAATAATCATTTTACTTATATGTTCAATCACATTGCAAGGGCTGATGGGAAGGAAGTGTAGGAACACATATACTAATGTGTTATCTGAATTTAAATCAAAGATATCAAGCTGAACCTACCTCAACATAATAAGGGCCGTATCTGACAAACATTTTCAACTGTGAAAAACTGAAACCATTTTCTCTAATATAATGAACAAGACAGGGATTTCTACCCTTGCCACTTTTATTAAACATAATTTTGGGAGTCCTAGCCACAGCATTCAGAAGAGAAAAAGACATAAAAGGAATCCAAACTGGAAAAGAAGTAAAGCTCTCACTGTTTGCAGATGACATGATACTATGCATAGAAAATCCTAAAGATGCCACCAGAAAACTACTTGACTGTATTAATGAATTCAGTGTGGTTGCAGGATACAAAATTAATACACATAACTCTCTTGCATTTCTATACAATAACAACAAAAGTTCAGAAAGAGAAATTAAGGAAACAATCTCATTTCCTATTGCATCAAAAGAATAAAATTCCTAGGAACAAACCTATCTAGGGAAGCATAAGATCTCTACTCTGAAAACTATAAGAAACTGATGAAAGAAATCAAAGATGACACAAATAGATGAAAAGATATACCACATTCTTGCATTGGAAGAATCAATATTGTCAAAATGACTATACTACCCAAGGTAAACTGCAAATTAAATGCAATCCCTATCAAATAACTAACAGCACTTTTTCACAAAATTAAAACACAAATTTTTTTTAACATGTTGGAAAAAATGTTAAAAAATGTTTGGAAACACAAATGACCTTGAATAGCCAAAGCAGTCTTG
The DNA here is from genome assembly GCA_006410935.1 of Redunca redunca. NCBI lineage: Eukaryota > Metazoa > Chordata > Mammalia > Artiodactyla > Bovidae > Redunca > Redunca redunca. The sequence continues at coordinate 332,283 of SJYQ01000076.1, forward strand.
AGAAAGAAAAACTGAGCTGGAGAAATCAGGTTCCCTGACTTCAGACTATACCACAAAGCTCCAGTTATCAAAATAATATGGCACTGGCATGAAAACAGAACTATAGATCAATGGAACAAGATATAAAGTCCAAAAATAATCCCATGCACCTATGGTCAATTAATCTATGACGAAGGATGCAAGAATATACAATGGCAGAAACACACTTTCTTCAATAAGTGGTGCTGGGAATACTGGACAGCTACATGTAAAAGAAATAAATTAGAACATTCTCAAACACCATACACAAAATAAAATCAAAATGGATTAAAGACCTAAATGTAAGACAAGATCCTATAAAATTCTTAGAGGAAAATATAGGCAGACACTCTTTGACATAAATCACAGCAATAATCTTCTCTGACCCACCTCCTAGAATAATGAAAATAAAAGCAAAATTAGCATATAGGACCTAATTAAACTTAAAAGCTTTTGCACAGCATAGGAAACTATAAATGAAACAGAAAGACGACTCACAGAATGGGAGAAAATATGTACAAATAAGGTGACCGACAAGGGACTAATCTCCAAAATATACAAAAACTTATGCAGCTCAATATCAGAAAAAAAACAAACTCAGTCAAAAATGGGCAGAAGATCTTAATAGACATTCCCTCCCAAAAAGACAGACTGATGGCTAAAAAACACATGAAAANAAAAAAAAACAAACTCAGTCAAAAATGGGCAGAAGATCTTAATAGACATTCCCTCCCAAAAAGACAGACTGATGGCTAAAAAACACATGAAAAGATGCTTAAACATCACTAATTATTAGAGAAATACAAACCAAAACTACAGTGAGGTATCACGTCACACTGGTCAGATTGGCAATCATGAAGATGTCTACAAACAGTAAATCCTGGAGAGCATGTGGAGGACTGAGAACTCTCTTACACTGTTGGTAAAAATGCAAACTGATACAACTATTCTGAAGAAAACTTGAATAGAACTACCATATGATTCAGCAATCTCATACCTGGGCCAAGCAATCTGAAGGAAACCATAATTTAAAAAGATACATGCACCTTAACATTCATTTACATTATTTACAGTAGCCAACACCTGAAAGCAACCTAAGTGTCCATCAACAAATGTATAGATAGAGATGTAGTAAATATATACAATGGAATATTACTTTGCCTTAAAAAAGAACAAAATAATGCCATTTTCAGCGACATGGATGAACCTTGAGATTATTACACTAAGCGAAGTCAGTCAGTCAGACAAATATTGGTGGCGGTCCTAGGATGGCAGAGGAATAGGATGGGGAGATCACTTTCTTCCCCACAAATTCATCAAAAGATCAATTGAACACTGAGCAAATTCCACAAAACAACTTCTGAACACTAGTGGAGGATACCAGGGACCCAGAAAAAGGCAGCCTATTCTCTTCGAAAGGTGGTAGGACAGAATATAAAAGATAAAAAGAGAGACAAAAGAATACGGGATAGAGACTTGTCCCGGGGAGGGAGTCATGAAGGAGAAGTTTCAAACACCAGGAAACCCTCTCACTGGCAGGTCTGTGGGGACTTTTGGCATCTCAGAGGGGAACTTAACCAGGAGGGAAAAAATTAAAAAACACCACAGAATATGCAGCTAACTGCAACTCCCTGCGGAGAAGTAGCCGAGATGCTCGTGTCCACCAGCAGTGAGCGGGGGCTGAACAGGGAGACACGTGGGCTGCACCCTTAGGATTAGGACCAGGCCTGAATGCCATGAGGACAATCTGAGGGAGCTAACATGAGATAGCAACCCAAACTGTGGGATAGCCAGAGAGAGGGATAAAAAGAGAGAGAGAGAGAACTTTCCTGTGAAAAGCTCTAACCTAAGGCACTGTCTGGCCTGCTCGCAGAACAAAGGACTGAGCAAATACCAGGGGAGAGCTAGTCAACTGAGGACCAGCCCCTCCCTGCACCAGAAGCAGAGAGGCGGGCAGGCAACAGCCAGAGCAGGAAGGTGAGGGGCAACCTTGACCCAAGAGATGGCATCCTTTACCAAACTGTGAGCAGGCTCCCAGTTGCTAACCAAGCCTTCCTGGGATCCTGGAGAGTTGACATCCACCAGGAGGGTTGCAGTCAGAGATCAGTTCCCCAGAGGAGACACACGGCACACCTGAGACGACGCTGTCACTGCACACCCAGGAAACCGACCGGCTGGGACCGGGGAGGTGATGACACACTGCCCACCTGGGAGAGTGTGCTCGCCAAGCACCTGGTCACCTGAGCTGCTTGGACCTGGGAAGGGCACAAAATGCAAGTCCAATTGAGTCTGTGCCTTTGAGTAGTACCCGAGAACCTGAATCTGAGTGGCTTAGACCTGTGAAGTGCACACAACCCGGGGGCCAGCTTTAGACAGTACCCCTGCACAGCAACCTGGAGCCTGAGCAGTGTAGACTGGGAAAGTACACATGCCGTGAGCAGGGGCAAACCCAGTGTGGCCCAGACACTGTGAGCCACACACTCCAGTGATATTTATTTGCAGTGTTTCTCCTCCCCATCCCCCACAAAACACAACTGAGTAAGCTAACCTAAGTAAGTGACCACTTTACCCCCTTGTATCAGGGTGGAAATTAGGCACTGAAAAGACTTGCAAACAGAGGAAGCCAAAATAAAGAGGGAATAGCTTTGGAAGTGACAGGTGCAACAGATTAAAACCCAGTAGTTAGCATAGACTACATTGGAAGGTGCCTATAGACCTTGAGCAGAAGTATAGAACAAGGAACTATCTGAAACTGAACTGACCCCACACTGCCCTCAACAGCTCCAGAGAAATTCCTAGATATATTTTACTATTATCATTATTTAATTAATATTTTTAAATTTTAAGTTCTTTATTACTCCTTTAATTTTCATTTTTTATAACCTATTATTACTTTGCCCCAAAAGACCTTATTTTTAAAGCAAACTTTATATATACACTTTTTATAATTTTTGTGATTGAGCTTTGTTTTCTTAACATTGTATTTTTGAGAGTCTAATCTCTAGATTTTTAATCTTTGCTTTTTCAGATTTCTTATGAATTTTGTACCTTTACAAATCCAATATTCAGTACCCATTTTTACTTAGGAGTGTAATTACTGACTTGATTGCTGTCTCCTTTTTTGACTCTCCTATTTCTCCCCCAGGTCATCTCTATCTCCTTCCTCCCCCTTCTCTTCTCTGCCTAAATCTGTGAATCTTTGGGTGCTCTGTGCTGTGGAGAACACTTAGGGAACTGATTACTGGCTAGATCTGTCTCTCTCCTTTTGACTCCCCCTCTTCTCCTCCTGGCCACCTCTATCTCCTTCCTCTCTCTTCTCTTCTCTATGGAACTCTGTGAACCTCTCTGAGTGTTCCAGACTGTGGAGAGCACATAGGGAATTGGTTACTGGTAGATTGCTCTCTCCCCTTTTGATTTCCCCTCTTCCCTCCTAGTTACCTCTACCTCCCTCTTTCCTCTTCTCTTCTCCATGTAACTCTGTGAACCTTTCTGGGTGTCCCTCACTGTGGAGAATCTTTTTACCATTAACCTAGATGTTTATCTTTGGTGCTGTATGGATGGAGAAGTCTTGAGGCTACTGTAAGAATAAGACTGAAAGCCAAAGTCAGAAAGCTTAAATCCAAAACTTGAGAACACAAGAAAACTCCTGACCCCAGGGACCATTAATTGATAAGAGCTCATCCAAAACCCTCCATACCTACACTGAAAGCAAGCTCCACCCAAGAGCCAACAAGTTTCAGAGCAAGACATACCAAGCTAATTCTCCAACAATGCAGGAACTTAACCCTGAGCATTAAAATACAGATGGCCAAAAGTCACACCAAACCCACAGACACCTCAAAACTTACTATTGGACACTTCACTACACTCTGGAGAGAAGAGATCCAGATCCACCCCCACCAGAAGACCAATGTAAGCTTCCCTAACCAGGAAACCTTGAAAAGCCACTTGTCCAACCCCACCCACAGGGAGGAACCTCCACAATAAAGAGGAACCACAAACTTCCAGCATACAGAAAGGCCACCCCAAACACAGCAATCTAAACAAGATGAAAACACAGAGAAATATTCAACAGGTAAATGAACATGATAAATACCCGCCAAACCAAACAAAAGAGGAGATAGGGACTCTACCTGAAAAGGAATTCAAAATAATGATAGTAAAAATGATCCAAAATCTTGAAAACAAAATGTAGTTACAGATAAATAGTCTGGAGACAAGGATTGAGAAGATGCAGGAAATGTTTAACAAGGACCTAGAAGACATAAAAAAGAGTCAATCAACAATGAATAATGCAATAACTGAGATCAAAAGCACTGTGGAGGGAGCCAACAGTAGAATAACTGAGGCAGAAGATAGGATAAGTGAGGTGGAAGATAGAATGGTGGAAATAAATGAAGCAGAGAGGAAAAAAGAAAAAGTAATTAAAAGAAATGAGGACTACCTCAGAGACTCTGGGACAATTTTAAATGCCCCAACATTCGAATCATAGGAGTCCCAGAAGAAGAAGACAAAAAGAAAGACCATGAGAAAATACTTGAGGAGATAATAGTTGAAAACTTCCCTAAATTGGGGAAGGAAATAGTCACCCAAGTCCAAGAAACCCAGAGAGTCCCAAACAGGATAAACCCAAGGCTAAATACCCCAAGACACATATTAATCAAATTAACAAAGATCAAACACAAAGAACAAATATTAAAAGCAGCAAGGGAAAAACAACAAACACACAAGGGGATTCCCATAAGGATAACAGCTGATCTTTTAATAGAAACTCTTTAGGCCAGAAGGGAATGGCAGGACATACTTAAAGTGATGAAAGAGAAAAAACCGAAACCCAGAGTACTGTACCCAGCAAAGATCTCATTCAGATATGAAGAAGAAATCAAAAGCTTTACAGGCAAGCAAAAGCTGAGAGAATTCAGCACCACCAAACCAGCTCTCCAACAAATGCTAAAGGATATTCTCTAGACAGGAAACACAAAAAGGGTGTATAAACCCGAACCCAAAACAATAAAGTAAATGGTAACGGGATCATACTTATCAATAATTACCTTAAACGTAAATGGGTTGAATGCCCCAACCAAAAGGCAAAGACTGGCTGAATGGATACAAAAACAAGACCCCTATATATGCTGTCTACAAGAGACCCACCTCAAAACAAGGGACACATACAGACTGAAAGTGAAGGGCTGGAAAAAGATATTCCATGCAAATAGAGACCAAAAGAAAGCAGGAGTAGCAATACTCATATCAGATAAAATAGACTTTAAAACAAAGGCTGTGAAAAGAGACAAAGAAGGCCACTACATAATGATCAAAGGATCAATCCAAGAAGAAGATATAACAATAATAAATATATATGCACCCAACATAGGAGCACTGCAATATGTAAGGCAAATGCTAACAAGATGAAAGGGGAAATTAACAGTAACACAATAATAGTGGGACACTTTAATACCCCACTCACACCTATGGATAGATAGACTAAAGAGAAAATTAGCAAGGAAACACAAACTTTAAATTATACAATGGACTGGTTAGGCCTAATTGATATCTATGGGACACTTCATCCCAAAACAATGAATTTCACCTTTTTCTCAAGTGCATACAGAACATTCTCCGGGATAGATCACATCCTGGGTCATAAATCTAGCCTTGGCAAATTAAAAAAAAAAAAAAAAAAATCATNAACTACAGGAAAAAACTAGTAAAAATACAAACATATGGAGATTGAACAACACGCTTCTGAATAACCAACAAATCACAGAGGAAATCAAAAAAGAAATAAAAATATGCATAGAAATGAAAGAAAATGAAAACACAACAACCCAAAACCTATGGGATTCAGTAAAAGCAGTGCTAAGGGGAAGGTTCATAGCAATACAAGCTTATCTCAAGAAAGAAGAGAAAAATCAAATAAATAACCTAACTGTACACCTAAAGCAACTAGAAAAAGAGGAAATAAAGAACCCCAGGGCTAACAGAAAGAAAGAAATCATAAAAATTAGGGCAGAAATAAGTGAAAAAGAAACAAAGGAGACCAAAACAAAAATCAACAAAGCTAAAAGCTGGTTGTTTGAGAAGGTAAATAAAATAGATAAACCATCAGCCAGACTCATCAAGAAAAAAAGAGAGAAGAATCAAATCAACAAAATTAGAAATGAAAATGGAGAAATCACAACAGACAGACAATACAGAAATACAAAGGATTATAAGAGACTACTATCAGCAACTATATGCCAATTAAATGGACAACTTGGAAGAAATGGACAAATTCTTAGAAAAGTACAACTTTTCAAAACTGAACCAGGAAGCAATAGAGAATCTTAACAGACCCATCACAAGCACAGAAATTGAAAACGTAATCAGAAATCTTCCAACAAACAAAAGCCCAGGACCAGACGGCTTCACAGCTGAATTCTACCAAAAATTTAGAGAAGAGCTAACACCTATCCTACTCAAACTCTTCCAGAAAATTGCAGAGGCAGGTAAACTTCCAAATTCATTCTATGAGGCCACCATTACCCTAATACCAAAACCTGACAAAGATGCCACAAAAAAAGAAAACTACAGGCCAATATCACTGATGAACATAGATGCAAAAATCCTTAACAAAATTCTAGCAAACAGAATCCAACAACATATTAAAAAGATCTTACATCATGACAAGTAGCTTTATCCCAGTGATGCAAGGATTCTTCAATATTTGGAAATCAATCAATACCACATTAACAAATTAAAAAGTAAAAACCTTATGATTATCTCAATAGATGCAAAGAAAGCCTTTGACAAAATTCAACATCCATTTATGATAAAAACTCTCCAGAAATCAGGAATAGAAGGAACATACCTCAACATAATAAAAGCTATATATGACAAACCCACAGCAAACATCCTCAATGGTGAAAAATTGAAAGCATTTCCCCTAAAATCAGGAACAAGACAAGGGTGCCCACTTTCACTACTACTATTCAACATAGTTTTGGAAGTTTTGGCCACAACAGTCAGAGCAGAAAAAGAAATAAAAGGAATCCAAATTGGAAAAGAAGAAGTAAAACTCTCACTGTTTGCAGATGACATGAATCTCTACATAGAAAACCCTAAAGACTCCACCAGAAAATTACTAGAGCTAATCAATGAATATAGTAAAGTTGCAGGATATAAAATCAACAGACAAAAATCCCTTCCATTCCTATACACTAACAATGAGAAAACAGAAAGAGAAATTAAGGAAACAGTTCCATTCACCATCGCAATGAAAAGAATAAAACACTTAGNGGAAACAAAAGGCTTATCTATAGAAAACTATAAAACACTGATAATAGAAATCAAATAGGACACAAATAGATGGAGAAATATACCAAGTTCATGGATTGGAAGAATCAATATAGTGAAAATAAGTATACCACCCAAAGCAATCTATAGATTCAATGCAATCCCTATCAAGATACCAACGGTATTTTTCAGAGAACTAGAACAAATAATTTTACTATTTTTGTGGAAATACACCTCAAAAAACCAAAACGATCTTGAGAAAGAAGAATGGAACTGGAGGAATTAACCTGCCTGACTTCAGACTAAACTACAAAGCTACAGTCATCAAGACAGTATGGTACTGGCACAAAGACAGAAATATAGATCAATGGAACAATATAGAAAGCCCAGAGATAAATCAAAACACCTATGGACACTTTATCTTTGACAAAGGAGGCAAAAATATACAATGCAGAAAAGACAATCTCTTTAGCAAGTGGTGTTGGGAAAACTGGTCAGCCACTTGTAAAAGAATGAAACTAGAACACTTTCTAACACCATACACAAAAATAAACTCAAAATGGATTAAAGATCTGAACATAAGACCAAAAATAAACAAATAAAACTCCTAGAGGAAAACGTAGGCAAAACACTCTCTGACATAAATCACTGCAGGATCCTCTATGACCCACCTCCCAGAGTAATGGAAATAAAAACAAAAATAAACAAATGGGATCTAATTAAACTTAAAAGCTTTTGCACAATGAAGGAAACTAAGCAGGGTGAAAAGACAGCCTTCAAAATGGGAGAAAATAGTATCAAATGAAGCAACTGACAAATAATTAATCTCAAAAATATACAAGCAACTCCTGCAGCTCAATTCCAGAAAAATAAACGACCCAATCAAAAAATGGGCCAAAGAACTAAACAGACATTCTTCCAAAGAAGACATACAGATGGCTAGCAAACATGAACAGATGCTGAACATCACTCATTATCAGAGAAATGCAAATAAAAACCACAATTAGGTACCATCTCTCACCAGTCAGAATGGCTTCTATCAAAAAGTCTACAAACAATAAATGCTGGAGAGTGTGCAGAGAAAAGCAAACTCTCTTACACTGTTGGTGGGAATGCAATCTAGTACAGCCACTATGGAGAACACTGTGGAGATTCCTTAAAAAACGGCACATAGAACTGCCATACGACCCAGCAATCCCACTGCTGGGCATACACACCAAGGAAACCAGAACTGAATGAGACACGTGTACTCCAATGTTCATCGCAGCACTGTTTACCATAGCTAAGACACGGAAGCAACCTAGATGTCCATCGGCAGATGAATGGATAAGAAAGCTGTGGTACATATACACAATGGAATATTACTCAGCTATTAAAAAGAATGCATTTGAATCTGTTCTAATGAGGTGGATGAAACTGGAGCCTATTATACAGAGTGAAGTAAGCCAGAAAGAAAAACACCAATACAGTATATTAATGCACATATATGGAATTTAGAAAGATGATAATGATGACCTTATATGCGAGACAGCAAAAGAGACACAAATGTAAAGAACAGATTTTTGGACTCTGTGGGAGAAGGTGAGGGTGGGATGATTTGAGATAATAGCATTGAAACATGTATATTATCATATGTGAAATAGATTGCTGTCCAGGTCCAATGCATGAGACAGGGTGCTTAGGACTGGTGCACTGAGATGACCCTGAGGGATGGGATGGGGAGGAAGGTAGGAGGGAGGTTCAGGATAAAGAAAACATGTACACTCATGGCTGATGCATGTCAATGTATGGCAAAAACCACTACAATACTGTAAAGTAATTGGCCTTCAATTAAATAAATAAATAAAAAGAAAAAGACAAATANAACTGTCAGTCCACACCTACCTAGATGAATATGCAAAAGCCCTGTCTTGAAAACCCCCAAAGCTCACTGTTCTGGGGCCAGTGTCTCTTTTAGTTTGGTCCACCTCTCTCTTGAGGTACCCTTCTGTTCTTTCTTCAGCAAACTTGTTTTTGCCTGGGTAAGACCTCAGATTTTTCATTGGGTCCTTACCAAGAACCAAGGCTCACAAGAAAGGATGATAATTGACCCTCTCCAAATCCACTAAAACAGGAAACAAGCATTAGTTCACCTGGTCCTGCAGGGATAAGGGGGTGAGGGTGATTATCAAAACAGAGAAGAGAGGGAGAGAGAGAGAGGTTTGTATCGAGAACAGCTCTTGCCATCAGCCCAGTAACCTGAAATAAGAAATCAGTAGAAGTGAAAATTCTGACTATTTCTCTCTTCTGGTTTCTTACTTGGAACTTGTATTCTCAAATATATAACTCCAGGATAAGCAATCCTGTTTTCTATGGACTTCCCTGGTAGCATAAATGGTAAAGAACTTCCCTGCAATGCAGGAGACCTGGATGGGGAACACATGTACACCCATGGCTGATTCATGTCAGTGTATGGCAAAACCCACTACAATATTGTTAAGTAATTAGCCTTCAATTAAAATAAAATAAATAAATAAATAAGAGAAAAAGAAAAAGAAAAATCCCCTGGAGAAGGGAATGGCTACCCACTCCAGTATTCTTGCCTAGAGAATTCCATGAACAGAGAGGAGCCTAGAGGGCTACAGTCCATGGGGTCACAAAGTGTTGGACACGACAGTGACTAATACTCTTACTTAACTGTAACTTACTTTCTTGCTTCCAGGACAAGGAGAAGAATAAAAATGACCACAGAAGGGTGAACAAAAATATGCTGCACAAAGCTTCAGGGTTATATTCTCAGCTATAAACTGGAATTCAGTTATCACTATTTTGAGAAGTGAAAGCAAAGTTATGCTAACAGGTAAAGTTGACCTAAGATTTCAGCACTCCTTTAGCAAAACCAAACTGGGTCACAAACAGCTCAATGTTTTTCTCAGTGTGAAGGTTGCCTTCTGCTCTCCTCTAAAAGAAAAGTTTGATACAATGTAAGGTAAACAAAAGATAACATAAAATAAACACCTCAAAGTGTATGATTCACTTAGTATGTTTGACATATTTTGCAAATCACCACTTCTCTAAAAATATTTTCGTAACAACAAAAGAAAACCTTATGACAATTAAGCAGTCATTTCCTAATCTTCGTTCTTTCCAGACAATTATTAAACTGCTTTTTGTCTGTCTCTTATGAAATTCCCTATGCAGATACTATGTGAATCATACACTTAAATGTTAAATTTTTATGTGACTTTTGCCTCAATAAGAATTTGTAAAATGAAAGTATGTATAGGATACACAAATTCTAAATTAGAATTAATAAAATCATATTATAATAATTCTGAATGTTTTCCAATAGAGAAGCTCTATACTGTGGCTCAGATCATGAATTCCTTATTGCCAAATTCAGACTTAAATTGAAGAAATTGGGGAAAACCACTAGACCATTCAGGTATGACCTAAATCAAATCCCTTATGATTATACAGTGGAAGTGAGAAATAGATTTAAGGGACTAGATATGATAGAGTGCCTGATGAACTATGGATGGAGGTTTGTGACATTGTACAGAAGACAAGAATCAAGACCATCACCAAGAAAAAGAAAAGGAAAAAAAAAAAAAAAGCGAAATGGCTGCCTGAGGAGGACTTACAATTAGCTCTGAAGAGAAGCAAAAAACAAAGAAGAGCAGGAAAGATATACTCATCTGAATGCAGAGTTCCAAAGAACAGTAAGGAGAGATAGGAAAACCTTCTTCAGTGATCAATGCAAAGAAATAGAAGAAAATAATAGGTAGGAAAGACTAGAGATTTCTTCAGGTAAGCTAGAGATACTAAGGGAACATTTCATGCAAAGATGGGCTCAATAAAGGACAGAAATGGTGTGGATCTAACAGAAGAAGAAGATATTAAAAAGAGGTGGCAAGAATACACAGAAGAACTATACAAAAAAGATCTTCATGACCAAGATAATCAGGATGATGTGATCACTCATGTAGAGCCAGATATCCTGGAATGTGAAGTCAAGTGGGCCTTAGGAAGTATCACTATGAACAAAGCTAGTGGAGGGATGGAATTCCAGTTGAAGTTATTTCAAATCCTAAAAGTTGATGCTATTAAAGTGCTGCACTCAATAGGTCAGCAAATTTGGAAAACTCAGCAGTGGCCACAGGACTGGAAAAAGGTTAGTTTTCATTCCAATCCCAAGGAAAGGTAATACCAAAGAATATTCAAACTACCACACAGTTGCACTCATCTCACACGCTAGTAAAGTAATGCTCAAAATTCTCCAAGCCAGACTTAAGCAATACATGAACCGTGAACTTCCAGGTGTTCAAGATGGTTTTAGAAAAGGCAGAGAAACCAGTAATCAAATTCCCAACATCTGCTGGATCACTGAAAAAGCAAGAGAGTTCCAGAAAAAAACATATATTTCTGCTTTACTGACTATTCCAAAGCCTTTGACTGTATGGATCACAATAAACTGTGGAAAATTCTGAAAGAGATGGGAATATCAGACCACCTGACTTGTCTCTTCAGAAACCTGTATGAAGATCAGGAAGCAAAAGTTAGAACTGGACATGGAACAAATTAGAAAAACCAGTTAGTTCCAAATTGGAAAAGGAGTATGTCAAGGCTGTATATTGCCACCCTGTTTATTTAACATATATGCAGAGTACCTTATGAGAAATGCTGGGATAGATGAAACACAAGCTGGAATCAAAATTGCTGGGAGATATATCAATAACCTCATATACGCAGATGACACCACCTTTATGGCAGAAAGCGAAGAAGAACTAAAGAGCCTTTTGATGAAAGTGAAAGAGGAGAGTGAAAAAGTTGGCTTAAAGCTCAACATTCAGAAAACTAAGATCATGGCGTCCGGTCCCATCACTCCATGGCAAATAGATGGGGAAAAAGTGAAAACAATGGCTCACTTTATTTGTTTCGGATTCCAAAATCACCACAGATGGTGACTGCAGCTATGGAATTAAAAGATGTTTACTCCTTGGAAGGAAAATTATGACCAACCTAGACAGTATATTAAAAAGCAGAGACATTATTTTGTTAACAAAGGTCCCTGTAATCAAGGCTATGTTTTTTCCAGTAGTCATGTATAGATGTGAGAGTTGGACTATAAAGAAACCTGAGCACCGCGTAAGTGATGGTTTTGAATTATAGCGTTTGAGGAGATTCTTGAGAGTCCCTTGGTCTGCCAGGAGATCCAACCAGTTCATCCTAAAGGAGATAAGTCCTGGGTGTTCATTGGAAGGACTGATGTTGAAGCTGAAACTTCAATACTTTGGCCACCTGATGCAAAGAGCTGACTCATTTGAAAAGACAATGATGCTGGGAAAGATTGAGGACAGGAGAAGAAGGGGACAACAGAGGATGAGATGGTTGGATGGCATCACCGACTCAATGGACATGAATTTGGGCAGACTCCAGGAGTTGGTGATGGACTGGGAGGCCCGGCATGCTGCAATCCATGGTGTCGCTTAGTCAGACACGACTGAACGACTGAACTGAACTGATCTTAAACTTATTTTGCTCAATATAAGATACCATTAAAGATATAAAATAGATCAAAATAGGATATGTACCAAAAGATCTCTTTAGCACATTACTGTGCAAAGAATAAGCAATGTATAGAGGAAACAAAGAAGTACATATTCTACTTACTTAGGAATGTTTAGGTTATATGCATCTAAATTTTCTGAACACCTATGCTTTCTCATTATAGCCCTAAAGCAAATTATTCTACTCATTCTTTATTGAATCTCTTTAAAAATAAAGTGTCAAGCCTTTCATCAAATTATGAGTACTACTCTAACCACTGTAATCCATTTTTCTGTTGAAGAATGTTGGGTTTTTAAATGTTGTAATAAGAATGTCAACTCTGCAACCAGATTGCATTTATATATATATATATATATGCACTTCTCTTTAATTACAATATAAAATATAGGACTTAATAAAATCTTTCAATGAATTCAGTCATGACACAATCTTAGCCTTTGACCACAGCTTGCTTGAAATATTTGATAGCCCTCATAATTGAGATGCTGTTTCAGAAGTTTTAAGCTTTGTTTATACAGGAGCTTATTTATTCTAAAATACCATATTTGGCTCATATCATCTCTGAATCCACATCAATGCCTTTCCTGAATTATGTAATAATATATCTTCATATTTTCCAGGGGGCATCCAGGAAGAAATTTTCACTTAAAAAGTATTTTCAATACTATATTCAAATATTTTGTTTGTTACATTGATCAAAATGTTTTATATGAATATTCCCCAAATAAATGGTGGATAAAATCTGCTCCTGACAAAAAAATTGCCTGGTTAAATGAAAGATATTTTCTTTAATTCTTTATTACATTACTACAAATACAGAAACATGATTATATTACTATGAAATTTAAAACCATTAAACATGATATTCAGGAATTTTAGATTCACTTGACTTTGTAAATACTGTTTTCTGCATTTACAAATTGATTTGTTGAATAAAACAATTATTTTATAGATATGTACATTAACTTAATATTACTTTAACAGTTCTATTGAGCTAAAGTTGGCATATTACAATAATTAGAGCTTTATATGTAGTTGTAAGTAATACAGAGAGAGATCCTATGTAAATTTTACCCAGTTTCCCACCAACAACTTCTTACAAAACTCTGGTACAATATTACCAGGATATTGACATTTTTAAATCCACTGACTTATTTCAGATATCCCAGGTTTTCTTTGTCCCTATGCGTGTGTGTGTGTGTGTACTAATTCTATGCAATTTTATCATATGTGTAGGTTCACATATTCTCCACCAGAGTCAAGATACAAAACAATACTGTATTCACAAGGTTCTCTCTTGTGGCTCTTTTATAACTAGTTCATCTCTCTCTCAGCTCTTTATTCCTGATAGTGTGTGTGTGTGTGTGTGTGTGTGTGTGCATGTGTGCATGTGTCTGTTAGTTATCTGTACCTCTTCCTTGTGAATGTATCAGAATTTGTTTGGCCATTCACTTATTAAAAGTCATCTGTATTGTTTCCATTGAGGATAACATGAATAAACCTAAAATGAACATTCATGTAGCAGGTTTTTATGTGAATATAATTTTTAATTTTGTGTGATAAATGCCCAAGAGTAACATTGCTGGTCATATGGTAATTTCATGCTAAATTTATAAGAAATTTTAAAACTCATTTCCAGAGGGAATTTACCATTTTACATTTCCACCAGCATTGTTTGAGTCATCCAGTTTCTTCATGTCCTCTGCAGTATTTGGTATTGTCATTTTAAAAAATAAAGTAGCCATTTGATAGGTTTGTATTGATATCTCATTGTGGTTTTAATTTACATTTCCCAATTGCCTAATGATGCTAAATATGTTTTTATGTTGCCGTCTACATGAACTCTGACAAAATATCTGTTCAAGTAATTTCCCCATTTCTAATCTGTAGATTTATGTAGTTTGTGGAATGTAAGAAATTATCAGCCATTATTTTTCAAATTAATTTTCCCCATTTTCTTTCTTTCTT
>SJYQ01000076.1:377799-395751 GCA_006410935.1 Redunca redunca
TAATGGTCTTCCTATTGTTATACTTCTAGTTAAGAATATGTAACTTGATTAATTGTTCATAGAGCGTTGTTTTTTCTTGTGGAAAGAGGCACATTTTTATTAAAGTGATGATTTAAAAATCATAAAATCATGCACTTTTGTACTGCTTAATGATTACTCAAAGATATAGAATTTGATATAGAATTATACTCATATTTTCATTTGGATTTAAAAATCTTTTTCCCAATTAAACAGGCTTCAAATAAACTGTAAACAATCCTCTCCTTTGGATTACACTATATACACATAATTTTCTGTGAAGTTAATGAACTTTGCAGAAGTGTGCTTATATATTGAGGTGGACCTGAAACTGCTACAAAACCCAGAGGATTCAACTTTTCTGCAGAAGTCAATAAAAGAGATACTGGTAACATAAGTGCTTCCCAGATAGCTGGGATTATCTGGGAATCCGCCCCAACTTTTTTCTGTTTCTGTGACCCTTTCCTCTAACTAAGCTGTGAATTTGCTTTCACTAATGTATGCCTGTGGCTCATTTTGGAGGACTGCCCTTGAGCCATTGGCCCACCTCCCCCTTGCCCACAAAAGTAGAGAGCAGAAATCCCAGGGGTTTCCATCACACAGTATGAAAGCATAAACTCTCCCTGTTAAAATCACAATGAAATCAGACTTATCCTGACTTTCACTTTATCCTGGCTTCATCTGCATCCTTGACAAACTTCACTTGCTTTCTTGCCAGATGCTCATAATATGTCACTTTACAAGTCTTTATTTCAGGTTTGCTGCTGCTGTTGCTGCTACTAAGTCGCTTCAGTCGTGTCCAACTATGTGCGACCTCATAGATGGCAGCCCAGCAAGCTCCCCCATCCCTGGGATTCTCCAGGCAAGAACATTGCAGTGGGTTATCATTTCCTTCTCCAATGCATGAAAGTGAAAAGTGAAAGTGAAGCCGCTCAGTCCTGTCTTAGCGACCCCATGGACTGCAGCCTACCAGGCTCCTCCCTCCATTGGATTTTCCAGGCAAGAGTACTGGAGTGGGTTGCCATTGCCTTTTCCAATTTCAGGTTTGGTACCAGCTAAAGACAGTAGAAAGTTCACAACTACTTCAATATAGGTATGGACCTAAGGATTTGTCTCTAAATGAAGACACATTCTTCAGGTGGCAATGCCAGAGACACTTTCAACATTTATAGTTTTACTTCTTCTTTGTCCTATGCTTCAAAGATGACTTAATCACTTCTATTTGCTTTGTTTCATTCTGAAATTTTTCTTCTGAAAAATTTAGTAGATTTTTATTTTTCACAGTCTAGTTTTACTGGCCTGATAGTCATTCTACACAAATGAAATATACAGATTTACTTTCAACTATTGCTTTCAAATGCTTTGGATAAGACACAGAGAAACTTTAAGAAAAAAAATTAATGGCATGGATATAATTTCATATAAATGAAGGATCCCAATCAATATTTTATTTAGAGATGCTTAATAAAGGAAAATAATTACCCCAATAGGTAACTATTGATGGTTTGCAATACTTTGTTCAATCATTCAAACTCTTAAGGAGTAAAATCATTTCCCAGAATTTAATAAAACAGATAATTAAGCCTTTTGCAGATTCACTGGGCTGGGGACTCTTACTTATGTTTAGACTATAACGATAATTTTTGTTTAATTATAATGACTTTTATATGGTTGGCCTAGCCATTTTTAATAATTTTAGATACTATTCTTCACATTTTTACACAAGAAGTTATTAAAACTCAAGAAAATTCAGGTTGTTAAAGTTTAAATGGCAGTGTGTAACACAAAGAGGTCTTAAATATATATATTTGATTTCTAAATTCCATGTTGTTTCAAAGGCACTAAAATTCAAAACAGGTTACTTAAGCAAAAACCAAAGTAATACAGAAAGAACAATTTTGNCTAGATAGCTGAGAGAAAAAAATATAGGAGTTATATTCATTCTAAATATACAGATAATTTTTCATATGCAGTAAATATGTATCTTGATGACAACCTGAAATATGTACTTTATAGCATATTTTAAAATGTTTAAACTTAAAATACAAATTCAAGCCTTTAATCTGCAAAGTTCAATGTTGTAAATACATTAATCTACATTATTACTAAGGGAATTTCAAATTCTCCCTTTTCCAGGATTTCAAAGCCCCAGGGTTATAATTAAGGACAAACTTTAGGAGACGTCATCAAGATCCATTTGTCAACGACTGTAACACACAAGAAGCTCATTGTTTTAGCCTTTAGAATACAAACAGGTAAAGTAGCCATACTGCTCACAGACCACACCAGGTAGCCAAGGAATTGCTGGTGAGATTTGAGAACTAGTGTCAAGTAAGATATAGCTTATTTGACCCAATCTATTCCATTGGGTCTCTTATGTCCAATAGGACATAGTGAGCTTCTTCACTGTCTTCTGAACATGCCAGTGATATTAGTTTCCTAGGGCTTCCATTAAAAAATATATATATATCACCTCATGCAAAGAGTTGACTCATTGGAAAAGACCCTGATGCTGGGAGGAATTGGGGGCAGGAGGAGAAGGGGACGACAGAGGATGAGATGGCTGGATGGCATCACCAACTCAGTGCACATGAGTTTGGGTGAACTCCAGGAGTTGGTGATGGACAGGGAGGCCTGGTGTGCTGAGATTCATGGGGTCGCAAAGAGTCGGACACAACTGAGTGACTGAAGTGAACTGAATTATCAGGATTATGAGACATTTGAAATAATACAGAAATTATGCTGCATTTATGTATGTAATTTGTTCACAGATTTAACTGAAATTTACTGTTCAGTATTGTCCTAAATTGTTTAATAAGCTCATGCTGTAATTTCCTTTTAGTAGAGAGATATGTCCTCAGTTTACGGCAATTGTGTTCCTTTACTTAGCAATGATTTACTTTTTAAGATGTTTTCTCTTCACTGTAAACTAGTAAATAGAGATGTCTATATAAACAAGAAGGTGTGATATTCAGGATGTGCTATAATTGAAATTATGCCATTTTCCCTTTATTTTCAGTGCCTTTCTATACTCTAATTTTATTTTCTCTGTTAAATAAATAAAACACCCTCAGATGTACAGGGGGAAAAAAAAAAGAAAAAATATCTTAAAACAGAAATTAACTTTCTCACAGTTTTGGAGGCTAGACATCTGAAATCGAGTTGTTGCCAGGGTTGATACCTTCTAAAGTCTCAAATTCTGTTCTATGCTTCTCTTAGTTTCTGGTGATGGCTGCCAGTCTTTGATTTTCCTTAGCTTGCACATATATCACTCTAATTTCTGTCTCATCTTCATATAATATTCTTTATTTATGTCTCTTCTTCTCTTCTTATAAAGTCATCAGTCATGAGTGTTAAATTTCATTTGTATTGTATTAAGTCTCACTCTAATGACCTTGTCTTAATTTGATTACATCTTCAGAAACATTATTTTGAAATACATTTGCATTCACAGAAACTACAGGATAGGACTTTAATGTGTCTTTCTGAGAAACACCATTCAACACATAATAATCTTCAGACTTAATCCTCATCTGATCAAACTTCTTCTTGTGCTCAAAGCACTCCCTCTACATTGTCCCCTTCTTCTCAATAGATAATTTCATAAATTTTTTACAAACTCAAATTTCTCAAAAAAAAAAAAAAGCATATGGAAGAAGGAATAATTAAGTTAGACTTGGAAAATGAGGATAATGAACGGATTCTGAAAACTCTAAAAAAGAGCATCTGATGGTTCACATAATGAAAAACATATTGGCATAAATAAATTTTGCCACTTGCCATTTACTAGTAGTGACCACAACCTTGAGGGCAGTAATATAGATTATTAATCATTTTTTCTACATAAAATATAGATTGATGAGCAAGTGAAAGTTGACAAGATGTGATAAACTACTTATAGATATTAACTATATTAGCATCCAGAAAGTAATGCCAATCAAAAATCTTCACTTGAAGAAAAGAAAAATGTTTATGCATTTCCAGAACAGTCCCTAAAAGAAATTTTATAATATGTGGGAAGCTTTCTGAGATATTGCATCTACATATGTCTATATTAAGTACACCATTCCTTTAAAAAATAATTACTGAGAACCAATTATATTCTAAGGACTAGAATGTTCCTTGTGCTCAATCATGTCCAACTCTTTGCAACCCCATGAACTGTAGCCTGCCAGAATCCTCTGTCCATGGAATACTCTAGGCAAGTAAGAAGTAGAGTGGCTTGTCATTGGGTTATAGAATGAGTTTTTGAAGAGAAAATAATTTCCTCATAGAGCCTACATGTAGCTGTTAATATTTAAGTAAAAATATAAATCATGTGAAATTATGTATAACTGAGGAAGAAAAAAGGATGCAAGCATACAGAATTTTCATGGGCTCAGGGAGTTACAAGTTTAAGGGAAAAGGTGACATTTGAGCCATGATCATGAGTGATGTAAGGGAGTAAGCTTTGTGGTTATCTGGAGGAAGTGTAAGCATTTTGAAGATGGCATATAGCTGGAATGTTTGAGGAACATCAAAGAAACCAACATAAGTTCGGCAGAGTGAGTCAGAGAATAAAGGAGATAATATATGAAGTAAAGAGTTTTCTTGGTCACTGTAAGGATTATATTTTATACTTTTTAGGAGTTAGAAATTAACAGAGAATTTTGAGCCCAGAAGTAAAGATGTTCATTTTATAGGATAGTAGTTATACTGGCTACTTTAATGAGAATAATATTTAGAAACAAAAGAACAGACATATTGAAGTCTTTTAGGAGGTTACTGCACTGATCTAGATAGATTATGATGATTTAGGCAAGGTGTGGTGGTGGAGGTGGAAAAAGACTATATAGTCTACATATAACTTAATTGAGAGACAAAAGAATTTGTGAAGAGATTGGATTTGTGACAAAAGAAAAAGAGAAATGTTAAGGAAAATTTTAAGGTTTTTGGCCTAAGCAATTTAAAGTATATGGTTGACATTATACAGAATTAAATGCTACAAAAGGAATAGGCTTATGGGGAGAACAAGTAGTATAGTTTTAGAGGTGTTAAATTTTATATGCCAATTTTGCTTCCAAGTGAATGTGTCAAGCAGTTGGAAGTAAATGTGTGTTTTAAGAAAAGATCTGGTCTATAGATAAAAATATGCTGGTTACCAGTGTCTACAAATAATTAAAACCTTAATGCTAACAGAGGGAGGCATTAAAGGAATTGCATGTTGAAAGAAAAGAGAAGTGTTTTAAGGCCAATCTATTTAATTGTAAAAGATGGAATCTTAGAAAAGTGAGAAGTCTGCAAAGGATACTGAAAATGGGCATTTAAAGTGGAAGAACAGGGATCATAATGGTATTGATCCGGAAGCTGAGTGAAGAAAGCCCTTGAAACTGGATAAAAAGTGTGGTCAAATATATTAAATGTTGCTTATGAATAGTGAAAGATGAAATTTAAGAAGTGACTATTATATTAAGCAAATTTAAGTTCAATTTCAATAGTGATTTCTATGGAGTGATACAATTAGAATGAGAGGATTGGAATTTGAGATCATAAATAAAGGTAACAGTTTCAAAGAGTTTTGTTGCAAAAGATATATGAGATAAATGAGTTTATAAAATAGATAAAATGGATAGCAATAAAAAGAGTCTGTACTTTACCTTCTTTGCAATCTTACAATTTAACTTAGTGCAATTTCATAAATACTAGTAGAAGACTTACTAATATTGAGTCACAGATGAAAGATAATGTATTACTTATAAGGATAGAAGTAGTTGTACTTTCAGCCTTTTCAGCAGATCTGTCCTTTGAGTCCCAAAAGCAAAGAAAAGTCTGAGTTTAAGGGACCTGAGTCATATATTGTTAGTCACTAAGTCATGTCCAACTCTTTACAACCCCATGGACTGCAAGCTCCAGACTTCCCTTTCCTTCAGTGTCTCCTGGAGTTTGCTCAAAGTCATGTCCATTGAGTTTGTGATGTTATCTAATCATCTCATCCTTTGCCACCCCCTTCTCTTTTTGCCTTCAATCTTTCCCATTATCAGGGCCTCTTCCATTGAGTCTGCTCTTCACATCAGATGGTCAAAGTATTGGAGCTTCAGCTTCAGTATCAGTCCTTCTAATGAATATTCAGGGTTGATTTCCTTTAGGATTGGTTGTCTTTATCTCCTTGCTGTCCAAAAGATTCTAAAGAGTCTTCTCCAGCACCACAATTCAAAAGCATCATTCTTCAGTGCTCAGCTTTCCTTAGAGTCCAATTCTCACATTGGTATATGACTACTGGAAAAACCATTGCATTGACTATATAGACCTTTTACAGCAAAGTGATGTCTCTGCTTTCAAATATGCAATATAGGCTGGTCATAGCTTTCCTTACGAGAAGCAAGAGTCTTAATTTTGCGGGTACAATTACCTTCAGCAGTAATTTTGGAGCCCAAATAAATAAAATCTGTAACTGTTTCCACTCACCTCCCCCTTTTCTATTTTTGATGAAGTAATGGGAGCAGATGCAATAATCTCAGTTTGTTAAATGTTGAGTTTTAAGTCAGTTTTTTCACTGTCCTCTTTCACCCTCATCAGAGGCTCTTTAGTTCCTTTTCACCTTTGGCCATTAGAGTGGTATCATCTGCATATCTGCAGTTATTGGTATTTCTCCAAGCAATCTTGATTCCACCTAGCGATTCATCCAATTCAACATTTTACATGATATACTCTACATATAAGCCAAGTAAGCAGGGTGACAATATATAGCCTTGTGGTATTCCTTTCCCAATTTTGAACCAGTCTATTCTTTCAGGTCTGGTTCTAACTGTTGCTTCTTGACATGCATACAGTTTTCTCAGGAGACAAGTTAAGGTGGTCTGGTATTCCCATCTCTTTAAGCATTTTCCATAGCTTTTTGCAATCCACACAGTCAAAGGCTTTAACATAACATAAATAAATAGCTGTAAGAAATTTCTCCCTTTATTCCAGCAGGAGACACTATCTCTATTGTCCAAAGCTGATTCCTATACAGACATCCTTGAAAAACTCATCTGGAACAAACACATAGTGCTTCATTGTGTGAGATGTGAACGATTGTAATAGATTCATGGAGAACTATCTTTCAACATGTAGTAGACAATTTTCCTCAATGAATAAAATCAACTTTATCCTTGTATATTGATTGAACTGATTTAGTATGGATAGAGAAGTTTATTATGGAAAAAAAAAAGAGAGAAAGGTTAACAATAACATAAAACTTAATGTACAAATAAATGATTTGGTCTCAGATACACAAAAAAAGTAGTATCCATGATGACAGAAAGGATGACAGAGTACATATACACACTTGCAATTATTGGGATGTATGTGGCAAACAAAGTTGGTAAAAATTATCTTTGTTTTTAATTGAAGTATAATTGATTTACAATGTCATACTACTTTTTGTCTGCCTACAATGCGGGAGACCCAGGTTTGATCCCTGGGTTGGAAAGATCTCCTGGAGAAGGAAATGGCAACTCACTCCAGTACTCTTACCTGGAAAATCCCATGGATGAAGGATTGTGGTAGGCCACAGTCCATGGGGTCGCTAAGAGTCGGACACAACTGAGTGACATCACTTTCACTACTTTTGAGTGTACAAAATAGTGATTTGATATTTTAATAGCTTATACTCCATATACGTTATAAAATATTGGCTATATGTATGTTATTTGTAATTATATACTTGCTACTTATTATATAGCTAGTAATTTGTGTCTATTAATTTCTTTTACATATCATGCTCAACCGCTAACCCCTCTGCCCTCTAGTAATGATTAGTTTGTTCCTTATATCTGTCTCTTTCTATTATATTACCTCCTTTGTTTTATTTTTTAGATTCCACACATAAATGAGAATATACAGTATTTATATTTCTCTGTTTTTTTTTTCACCAAGCATAATACCCTCCAGGTTCATCCATGTTATAATAAATGGCAAGATTTCATTATTTTTTATGACTAATATTCCATTTTATATACATACCACTTCTTTATGCATTCGCCAGTTGATGGACACTTAAGTTGCTTCCAGATTTAGGCTGCTGGAAATAATGTAGATCTGAAAACTGGGGTATATTTTTATTTTCAAATTAATGCTTCCATTTTCTTAAGATATATACTCAGGAGTGTAACTTCTAGATCTATAGTAATTCTATTTTTAATTTTTTGAGGAATCTTCATACTGTTTTCCATAGTGGCTATACAAACATATTCCCACACACAGTATACTAAGATATATTTTCTCCACATCTTTGTAGAAACTTGTTATTTCTTTTCTTTGTGACAATCACCATTTTGACAGGTGTGAGATGATGTCTTTGTGGTTTTGATTTGCATATCTCATGATTGATGATGTTGAGCAGTTTTAATGTGCATGTTGGCCCTCTGTATGTCTTCTTTGAAGAAATCCCTAGTCAGGTCTTTTGTCCATTTCTCAATTGGGAGTTTTCTTTTTTGATGTTGAATTGTATGAGCTCTTTATGCGTTTTTAAATTTTTAAATCCTTACTGGATATATGCTTTACAAATATTTTCTCATTCAATAGGTTACCTTTTCATTTTTCTGATGATTTCCTTTGCTGTACACTATATTTTAAGTTTAATTAAGTCATATTTAAAACAAAAATTATTTTTTTTCTCTTGCCTGAGAAGACAGGTGCAAATAATATTGCTAAGACCTAAATCTAAGAGTGTGATGCCTATGTTTTCCTCCTGGAGGTAGTTTCAGGTCTTACGTTTAGACCTTTAATCCATCTTGGGTTTTTATCTTTTCTTTCTTTCTTTTTTTTTTTTAATATGGTGTGAGTAAGTAATCCAGTTTGGTTATTTTGCACATAGTTGTTTAAGTGTAGTTGCTCAGTCGTGTCCGACTCTTTGCAACCCCATGGACTGTAGCCCACCAGGCTCCTCTGTCCATGGGATTCTCCAGGCAAGAATACTGGAGTGGGTTGCCATTTCCTTCTCCAGGGGATCTTCCCGACCCAGGGATCAAACCTGGGTCTTCCGTATCACAGGCAGATGCTTTACCCTCTGAGCCACCAGGGAAGCCCCTATGGGCATAAACTTGAGCAAACTCTGGGAGATGGTGAAGGACAGGGAAGCCTGACGTGCTGCAGCCCATGGGGTCAGTCAGACGCGATGAAAAACAAGGCGTGTTTATGATGATACTTTGAGAGAAAAACTAATAACCAGCAAAATCAGACAAATAGGAAGAATGAAGAAATGAAAGCGCTCTGTGGGGAGGGTTAAGAGGAGAACAGTACCCCCAAAAAGCAGCATGGCTCAGTACAGTACCTGCCTGAGAAGCGAACGCTATTTTCAGCCCTAGAAAATAAGATTGACGATCTGACTAAAGCTCAGGATAACCACTTCCGTAGCATGACGGATGAGGCTGCAGCGGGTGAGGGGGAGGCAGAAATGAGACCTCAGCAGTCAAGGTAGGAAGGTGAGAGACCATTTCAACATCCGACTCAGGCTGTTTACAAGCTCAGGTCGGTCGTACTCAGCTGCCAAAGGGCAAAAGGGAGAAGGGGCCGGGCTCCCAGAGTGACAAGAGGAGAAGTCATTTAAACTCTGGGCTTCGCTCGCTAAAATGGGCCTAGCTAACGGGTCTTGGGCCTCGAGCCAAGAGCTCCGCCTCTGGACCTTCCTCACTCCTCGGCAGGCCTGGAACCAGAACCGCCGTCACCTCCACCTATTACAGGAATCAGGTAAGCCCCGGACACAAAGCCAGCAAACCAAAGGACTCAGGGAAGGCGTCCCGGGTCGGTTGCGACCCGACCCGATCCAACCCAACGGGCCTTTGCAGCCAGAGCTCCCTGCTGGAGAGCGGGGGTGCTGGGCCAGCCTAGCTCCAGGTTTGTAGAGAGCTGATGCCACCCTCAACCCAGCACTTCAGCCACTCCCCTCCAAGGAGTCCCCCGGGGCCGCCGCCCTAGTCTCGCACTACTACTAATCTTCACCCACGATTTCGTCAAGTCCACGGACTCCTCACACACTGCCTTGGTCTATTCAGGCGCCACGGCCACCGCAACGACCTCGTCCTGCGCACGCGTGCCGAGAGCTGAGAAAGCACTTCAGTTTTCCCGAAATCACTTGTTAAGTAGCATATTGTTCTCACTTTATATTTATTTTATCCTTTGTTATAGGTTAATTGACCATGTAAATATGGGTTTATTTCTGAGATCTGTATGTTTTTCAATTGATTTACATGTTTGGTTTTAGATTTTTGAGTGTTAATCTTATATCCTACAATTTACTAATTTCATTTATTAGTTCTAATAGTTTTTTCGTGGAGTGTTTAGGGTTTTCTATATTACAGAATCATGCCATCTGCAAATAATAACATCTTTACTTCTCTTTCAGTTTAGATGTTCTTATTTCCTCTTTATTATTTTACTGCTTTATNTCTAATATTATATTACATAGAAATGGTGAGAGTGGGCATTTTGTCTTGTTTCTATGTTAGAAGAGAATAATTCAGCATTTCACCATTGAGTATAAAGGTGGTCTTCTATTAAATGGCCTTTATTTTACTGAGATATGTTAACTCAATACCAAATTTGTTTTTACCATGAATGGCCATTGACTTTTGTAAAAAAAATAATAATAAACAAATCTGCATCTATTGAGAGGATCATGTGATTTTTATATTTAATTCATATGCTATATCAATTGATTTGTGGATACTGATATCCTTACATACCTGGCATAATCCCACCTAAGCATTTTCATATGTGTTGCTGAATTTGACTTGCTAATACTTTTTCTATGATTTTTACATCTGCATTTATAAGAGATATAATTTTCCTTTTTTTCTGCAGGGTCTTTTTCTGATTTTCGTATCAAGGTAATTCTGGCATCATGGAATGAGTTAGGACCTATTCCCTCCCCTTCAACTTTTTGGAATTGTTTGAGAAAGACAGGTATTAACACTTCTTTCAATGTTAGTAGAATTCCCCAGTGAAGTGCCCTTTTGTTTTTTGGAAAATTTTTGATTCCTCATTTAATTTAAATACCAGTAATCCTTCTGTTCAGATTTTCTATTTCTTCCTAATTCCATTTTGTAAGCTTGGGTGTCTCTAGAAGTTTATCCATTTCTTCTAGGTTGTCCAATCTTTTGCTATGTAACTATTCAGAACATTCTCTTATCATTATTTGTAATGTCAATTGGAACTTTTATTTTAGATGAAATGTCCATCCTATAGATACTAATTAAGGCCATCTGTCCTAATATGTCATTTAAGAGCACTCTTTTCTTATTGATTTTCTGTCTGGATAATCAGTCCATTGATTTAAGTAGGGTGCAAAATCTACTATTATTCTACTACCGTAATTTTTCCCTTTATGTCTGTTATTTTTGCTTTATACATTTGTTTTAGGTATATATGTTTACTAATGTTATATCCTCTTCTGGGATTGGTCTCTCTATCAATATATAATACTCTTCTCAGACTTTTACTATAGATTTTGGTTAAAAGTCTACTTTTTCAATAATATAAACATTATGATTCCATGTTTCTTTTCATTTCTATCAGCATAAAATAAAATTTCCATCACTTCATTTAAAATGTGTTTGTACCTTTAGCTCTGAAATGAATTTCTTGTATAGGAAACATATAGATGGATCTTGTGTTTTGTTTTGTTTTGTTTAATCCCAACGTGTATCCTATGATTTTAAGCGGAGTGTTTATTCCACTCGTATTTAACGGGATTATTGATAGATACATATTGCTATTTTATTGCTTGTTTCTGTTTCTCTCTCTCTCTCTCTTTTGTTTTTAGTTCCTCTCTGTTCTTTGTTTTTACTTAGAGTTTTCCTGAGTTCCCTGGTGGCTCAGATGGTAAAGCGTCTGCCTACAATGCGGGAGACCCAGATTCAATCCCTGAGTGGGGAGGGTCTCCTGGAGAAGGAAATGGCAACCCACTCCAGTATTCTTGTTTGGAGAATCCCAGGGATGGAGGAGCCTGGAGGGCTGCCAGCTTTGATGTCTCACAGAGTCACACACAGCTGAAGCAATTTAGCAGCAGCAGCCAGTATTCTTGCCTGGAAAATCCCATGCACAGAGGAGCCTGGTAAACTATAGTCCATGGGGTCACAGAGTCAGTCCAGATTGAGCGACTTCATTTTCACTTTCACTCTTTTCTTTCCTGTAGCTTGATGGTTCATTTAATATTATGTTTATATAACTTTATCTTTAGTATTTATACACTTATTGTAGGTTTTAACCTGTGGTTACTGTGAAGTTCATATATATTGACTTATAATTATACTACCTATTTTAAGCTGATAATCATTTAAGTTCAAACACTTTCTAAAATATTTACATTTTACTTCCCCAAACATTTTGTTTTTGTGTCATATTCACATCTTCATGTCTATTCCTTAACTTTTTACTCTAGCTAATTGATTTTTTAATTTTTGTCTNTTTTGCTTAAATAAGACTCTTACATTTTTTTTTGTAAGTTCAACTTGGTGGTAATGAACTCTAAATTTTCCCTTGGATGGAAAATTCTTTATTTCCCCTTCAATTCTTAATGGTAATCTTGCTAGTCAGAGTGTCTTAAGGTTGCAGATTTTTACTTTCAGCATTTTAAGTTAATCATTCCACTCCCTTCTGGTCTGCAAAGTTTCCGTTGACAAGTTAACTAATAGCATTATGAGGGTTCCATTTTGACTCTTTGCTTTTCTCTTATTGTTTTTAAAACTTCTGTCTTTATCTCTAAATTTTGCCATTCTAAATATTATTTGTCTTGGTTTGGTTATATTTGGGTTCAATTTATTTGGACAGTACATGAACTATGAAATTCCAGATGTTCAAGCTGGTTTTAGAAAAGGCAGAGGAACTAGAGATCAAATTGCTAACATCCACTGGATTATCAAAAAAGCAAGAAAGTTCCAGAAAAAACATCTACTTCTGCTTTATTAACTATGCTAAAGCCTTTGACTTTGTGGATCACCACAAATTGTGGAAAATTCTGAAAGAGTTGGGAATACCAGACCATTTGTCCTGCCCCTTGAGAAATCTGCATGCAGGTCAGGAAGCAACAATTAGAACTGGACATGGAACAACAGACTGTTTCCAAATCAGGAAAGTAGTATGTCAAGGCTGTATATTGTTTTCCTGCTTATTTAACTTATATGCAGAGTACATCATGAGAAACACTGGGCTGGATGAAGCAGAAACTGGAATCAAGATTGCCAGGAGAATTATCAGTAACCTCAGATATGCAGAGGACACCACCGTTATGGCAGAAAGTGAAGAACTAAAGAGCCTCTTGATGAAAGTGAAAGAGGAGAGTGAAAAAGTTGGCTTAGAACTCAACATTCAGAAAACTAAGATCACAGCATCTGGCCCCATCATTTTATAGCAAATAGATGGGGAAACAATAGAAACAGTGACAGACTTTACTTTGGGGGGCTCCAAAATCACTGCAGATGGTGACTGCAGCCATGAAATTAAAAAACACTTGCTCTTTGGAAGAAAAGTTATCACTAACGTAGACAGGATATTAAAAAGGCAGAGACAATACTTTGCCAACAAAGCTCCACCTAGTCAAAGCTATGGTTTTTCCAGTAGTCATGTATGGATGTGAGTGTTGGACCATTAAAAAGGCTGAATGTTGAAGAACTGATGCTTTTGAACTGTGTATGATGTTGGAGAAGACTCATGAGAGTCCTTTGAACTTCAAGGAGATCCAACCAGTCCATCCTAAAAGAGATCAGTCCTGGATGTTCATTGGAAGGACTGATGTTGAAGCCAAAACTCTTATACTTTGGCCACCTGATGGGAAGAAATGACTCAGTTGAAAAGACCCTGATGCTGGGAAAGATTGAAGGCAGGAGGAGAAGGGGATGACAGAGGATGAGATGGTTGAATGGGTTTGAGTAAACTCCAGGAGTTGGTGATGGACAGGGAAGCCTGGCATCTGCAGTCCTTGGGGTTGCAAAGAGTTGGACATGACTGAGCGACTGAACTGAACTCTTTGGAACTCTTTGTGCATTCTAGACCTGAATACGTTTCCTTTTTAAGGTTCTGAAAGTCTTCATATATAATTTCATTAAATACAGTTTGTGTCCCTTTCTCCCTTCTCTTTCTGGAGCCCCTATAGTGCTAATGTCGGTATGCCTGATACTGCCTTGTGTTACCTTGAACTATCTTCATCTTAATTTTTTTTTTCTTTTTGTTTTTTTGAATAAATAAAATTTACTATTCTATCTTCCACAATGTTTATGTATTATTCTGTATGACCTAATTTGCTATTAATTACTTGCAGTGTATTTTTTTTACTTCAGTTATTTTATTCTTCAGCTCTATTTCCTTAAAATATTTGTATTCCTTTATTGAAGTTCTCACTGTGTTCCTCTACTCTTTCCCTGAGTTCAGTGAACAACATTATTATTATTTTTTGAACTATTTGCCTGGTAAATTATTTATCTCTATTTCATTACCTTTTTGTCCTGAGGTATTTTCTTGTTCTTTAGTTTGAAACATATTCCTCTGTGTCATTTAATTAACTTGCCCTGTTTTTCTCTAAGAATTGATGAATACCAATTACCTATACTCTCTGGATGATGTGTCTCTGTGTGAGCATCCCTATGCAGTTTGCATATGTACAGTCGCTTGGGAGAGCTGGATATGAAGTGAGAATGGACTGCATCTTCTCCAAGGGGTGTGCTGGCAATTGCATCTAGGTAGGAGGCAGGGCTGGCATAGAGAGCTAGAGTAGAAATCAAGCATGATCAGGGAGGCTCAGTGGTGGTTACTCAGTGATGGCTGCTACTCTATTGAGTGATTAGGGCCAGGGGCTAAAGGCTTGGAGCAGGAGTGGTCACTCTCAAACTCATTTATGGTTGTTACTCTACTGGGGAGTACAGCCAATAGCGTAAGGACTAGAGCATGAGCCCTAAGTAACTGAGGCTTCTACCTGTTGTGATGGCAGCCTCCACCTTGGTCAAAAGTAGAGTTGGTGCCTGATGATTTGGAGCCACACATCTGAGCTGGCTTCACTTTTTCCCTGATGCATGTGCACATGACAAGCATGGCAGTCTCCCCACTAGCAGGGATCAGTGTCAGAGCAAAAGGGGCTGGAGAAGGATCCTGGTGTGGGCTGGAAGTTGCACTGAGGTGTTTCTGGAAGATTGATCAGAGCATAAGAGAGATTTCAATAGCTATCTCTGTGCTGGGACTAAGAGCAAGCAAGTCTATGCATGTACAGAGTCTCAGTTTCTTACAATCCTCCAGTAAACATGACTGGTTTTCAAGTCTGATAGGGGACTTATCTTTCCTGTACTGGTCCCCAGGGTTGTATGTTTATTAATGGGCTCATATTCTTCACTCCATAGTTAGGATCCCCAAGTCTGTAATACTTTTTTCCTCTTCTGGGTCATTCACTAGATGTACGATCACAAGTTGATAATGTCTCCTCCCTTCCAACCAGCCTCCTTGTGATTCTTTCTTTATAGCCTTTGTCATGAAAGAGCTGTTCTTCTAGTCCTTAGGTCATTCTCTGTGAGAGTTGTACTATATGTAGTTGTAATTTTGATCTGTTCCTGGAGGGCAGTAAGCTCAGGGTCTTTTTACTTTACCATCTTGATCTCACCTCACATAGGAGTTCACTTTTGGTTACTCTAAGTTTATCAGTAAAATAGAAATCCAGGTAAACAGCTACAAATGAAGACTGGATATAAGGCATAAAAAGTTTTGAAGGGAGAAGAAGATATGAAAGAATTATTCAGAAAATATAGAGATATAAACTCTAGAAGCATTTAGAACAGACATGGCAATGACAGGCACAGTTACTATTCTAGATATGTTTTGTTTACCTCCCTGTACCCTATGCATCTTCAGCATGCTTTCTACTTAAAATAGATTTTCTTTCTTTTTTAGATTTCCAGTTGGATTCAGCTAATGAGGAGTCACTAAAGGAGACAGAAGAGTAAAAGGAAAGTTAGGTCAAGGTATTAATTCCCCAAAATGTACCTCCCTCAGAGACCCCTTTAGTTGGCTGTGTCTCAAGTGAAAGTCAGTCCTCCTTTTAAGACAGACTTTCCTTCATTTTGTTTCCTTTAACCCTTCCCTGCTCTTGGTCCTTTAGACTTAGGATTAGCAAAATATTTCTTAGTGCTAGTACTAAACTCTATTTTCCCACACACCATGTATGCAACTTTGAATCAGTTCCTTTACTTGAAATATGTTTATTTAAAGTATTTTTATGTAGGGTGTGAACTACTATTTACTGGAACCTGAATAAATAAATGACATATACTATTCACTTGACATTTTGTTCACTGAATAAGTGAAATATATACATTCTTTAAAGTTGGGATGAGTAGTTATACTAGACTTAGTGGACTCCCACTTCTGTCTAAATCAGGTTAATCTGTTATGCTGTCTGATGACTGAGCCCATTGTCTCTAGTTTTTCTGTAAATTCTAACATGTCTTTTGTCCTCCAGAAACAACTTTTCCTTTAAAGTTGTATTTGGAGTAGCATAGTAGCAGATGTCCACTGAGAAGTTTGAAAGTTTTGCCAACTGCCTTCTGGCCCTATCTAATACGGAACAACCTCCTTTGACTTTAAAACAGATTTATTTTCCTCATATTGCTGAAGAATGTATCATTAAAAAGAAAAAAAAACCTCTCTTTCACCATATAGCAAGATCTTACCATATTTAAGTCTTAATCATCTGATCTTTTATGTCTCCTTTTTGGATCTTTTCTAATTGTTTCTTAAACTTCCAACCTCATCCTTTCTATTCCTCTTCACCATTCTAACTGGAAGATAGAACTAGCTTCAAAGTTGGAATATCTTGGATTTGCAATCTAGATATGATTTTTGCTACCTCTGTTTATGTGTGCACATTACTTAACTTATATGAGCCTCTATTTCCTTTATCAATAATAATTATAATAATAACAATATCTCTCTCAAAGTGATTTAATAAAAATTAAATATGATAATCTATGTGAAGGCCATACTACCTAATAATAATTCAGTGTATATTAGCCTCTTCTATCTATCCTTCATTTCATGGTGATTTATACAGCTAAATTTCTAATGTTAAAATAATTTCTAAATAACTTTTACAGCATTCAGCATATTTTTGTAAGTACCATAAATGCAACACTAAGAATTTAGAAAAATTTAAAAGGAGCCATGATTCTAATTAAGATGCCATATCTATATTTTGTTACCCCAACATAAATTCCATGTGTTGGTGAGAGAGGAATAGGGGATATTCTTGCAACTAAGTAAGCAGCTGAGTATGGTGCATATTTTAACCACAAAACCCAAAATAGTGCTGCATTAAATTAAGAAGAATTTTTTTTTCTGATGAGATGGAAAAGGAAACATTGTCAAATATGTGATAAAAATATAATTCTAAATTTGAAATGGAAATCCTTTTTTTGAGTTGCATATGTATAAAAGATAAACTCACAACAAAAAGTTGTCTTTTTTTCTCTATCAGTGTTTAAGATCACCTGTCATAGCTCATTTTTAACACTGCCATGCCAGATCATCCCACTGGACAAACCCCAGCTGAGATTCTTTCTAAAATAACATAACAATGCAAGGCTTGACTTCAGAAAAGCACTAGATTTAATTTTGTTCATGGAACAAAACTTCCTAAAATAGTGGAAAGAAAATGCCAAGAACTTCTACTTTGGTCTTCATGCTTCAAAAAATACTGCAAAATGAATAATTATTTTTATTACTGAAACAAAATAAGGCAGTCTCAAGAATAAGACTGACTTACCTGGATTACTTATGTAAATTGAACTTGAATGCTGAAATAATAAGACTTGAGAAGCATACATTGTTTTCCTGAGCAATAGTTTCAGAGAAAAACTTTTCAATATCTAAGGCTTAATACAAGAATTAAATATTTATATTCTACAAATAAAATGAATGATGATATTCTTCTGTCTAGGC
>SJYQ01000076.1:400959-443041 GCA_006410935.1 Redunca redunca
TCATCTTCTGGCCATGAGAACTGCTGACATTTTATGATCCTTTCTTTCTGATAACCAAAAAACTTATTTTTTCCAAGGGTGTTTTTTTTCTTAAACCAGGCATCACCCTCCAAATAAAGTTACATTCCTATAGGGTGAGGGTGTAGTGAATCACAATCAAGAAAGGAATTTATTTAACCCAAGGTTAACATGATTAATCTTAAAGGTTAATACTTATTTCTCCTATATGCTTAAAGGTTAATACTTATTTCTCCTATATGCTAGTTATATTCATTATAAGGGCAGGGGATATGGAGATTTAGCAGCAAACATCAGCCCAACAAATGAAAATCCTTTCACCAATGTTCCCCTTAAGATCTATTTAGTCTTAAGATAGTGATAGAGTTACATTTTTACATACCAAGGACACAGTGCTTTATAACAAAGTACAGTGATCTATTACAAAAGAGAAAATTCATTAACTAAAAAGTCTTGTATTGCTAACCTTAAAACTACTATATTTCCTTTTCTATATTCCAAATACATTGATTAATATATTCCCAGGTGCCTAAGGATATGGAGGCCTGGCGGCAATCATTGACTCAACAATGAGAAAAGCCCTATGCTAATTAAGACTTTCAAAATACTCCAAACCTCTCTGTGCTGTTTATGTTTGAGAGGTAGTAAACAATCATGCATGTAGTGGCAGGAGTATGGATAATCCTGTCACACAAGCTAGTCTGTCAGCAGAGAGGTTTGACCTGAGACACCCTTGTCACACCCAGGGCAGGGAATTAGCAGTAATTATTGGCACAACAAATGAAAAACCCTTTCACCAATATAATTCCTAAGCAACCCACTATACTAATAATTTCCAACTCCCCAAAAGAATTTGCCTTTCATAAGTCTAAAACATCTCATGCCTTGCAGGTTGGGAGGCTGTAAACAATCACATGTGGCCAGACGGACCTATACAGGTGGGCTAGATAAACTTCAGAGGAGTCCGTAACCTGAAACACTCTTGTTAAGCTCAGGAATTTTTATTTCCTTGGAGCTGCACGTTTACTCCTTCTCCAAGAGAAACAGTTATGGGGGAGAGCCCCCCGTAAAGTCAGAGGTGTAGGTGAGAGCATAAAACAGACTCTGGTTTGGGGGTAGATGCTCAGGAACAGGGGGTTTCCTGAGGCTTGATCACGCCTTTGCATATGCCAAGCCTCCTTCCTCATGACCTTTGCCATGGGCAGAGTTACTCACACTGGCCCCCGGCAGACTACTGTTTCATGTATTTAGGAGACTAAGGACCTGAAATTAACCACAAAATATGCCATAAGTCCTATAACGATTAATGATACCAAAATTGATACAAAATACAATACAAAATAGACAAATATAATTAATTTGACTATGTTAATTGAATCTTATGGTTTACTATAAGGTAGTATAAGCTTAAGGTACTATAAGCTTATAGGTAGATATTTGTTTACAAAATTAACTAGAAAAAAAAGCAGCAAAACAAAAAAGAAAAAATAATATAAGGTGAGGAGAAAATGTTAAGAACTGAGCAGATAGGGCAAAGAATTAAACTAACAGGTGAGAGAACTTTCATCATCAAGTAGCCCAAACCAGATCATATCATCAAGAGAAACGAACCCTTCCAATAGTAAGCTTCTTAGAGATGTATGCCATAGAAGCTTTTGTACAGTGTGAAGTGAGCTCAAAATCAACCACATTTCCCCAGAGAGAGACAATTCTCTTTGTCCTGCTGTACTAGCTCCTCTGGATGAAGACTGAGCATAAATTACAATCTGTTCAGTAGAGACAATCTGAAGTGGAGGTGAGACAGAGAGGTGTATTTCAGGTACATTATTTCCAATCAGCTGACTTAATAGCAGGATGCATCCTGGAAAACTTGGTGACAAGATCAAACTTATTTCTCATGAACTCAGATATCAGCTACATCAGCAGATTTTCAAGAGTACTTGAAAGCAGAGAAATCAAATTTGACATCATTAGCAAGAAACTGAATAGCATATAGTCTATATTTCACATTAAAAGAAGATCTATGTGGTCTAAAATCCATAAAATGGATCACAGAGCTAATGCCTTATTTTGAACTCCAAACCCAGGATCCTGATCAAAAAAAATAAAAATAAAAATAAAAACCCTCCTGGGGTTTTATTACATTTATTATTACATTAATCAGGATCATAGTACCTCTGCATGAAATTTAGCTTCAAACAGGTTTATTTGTAGGATCAATAATAAAAGTGGTAGTATTAATAATAATAAAGCATTCTATTTGGTGTTTAGTTTGCTGTTCAATCAACTGTGTTCTCAAATGAAGCTTCACATCTTTATCATGAATTGGAAATTCACTTACATTACTGGGAAGCTATATTGAGTTACAGAGTTTATTAGAGGTTTTTCTAAACCCTGGGGTAAATACTCTTAATATTCAGCCAATCAAAACACCCAACTGAATCAAGCTGCTCTAAAAATAAATAAATAAGTAAAACTTTTCTTAATTCTTTAGCTGTGAGTTTTCCTTATTCTCTTTTCCATCTAATTTAGATTTCAAGTTAATTATAAATACTTAAATTTGTGATTTCATTTCCTTCTTTTACACTCTCTTGTATAATTGCAACTTCTTTCTCTGCGTTGAGACATGTAGCTTGAAAAACACATTTAAAGTTTTTCAACACCACCTGGTGTTATTACTGCTTTTCTTCACTAATTCTAGTTTTTATCCCCACTCAATGATACTCTACTTAGCACCTTTACTCAGTACTTTCCTTCCCCCGTAATTGCTTCCCCATTTCTAGTTTATTATTTTTGTTTTTCTCATAATTCCTTATAAAACAGAAATTTTCTGTCAGGACTTTCCTGTCTTGCTCTGTGTGTTCAACCTTGTCATTTTATAAAATGAAGACCATGTCCTCCGTATTTGCTCTGGATCCCTTCTCTTCTCATCACAATGCCACCTCTTCACTTATCTTCCCAGCTTCATTATTACATGCCAGTTCTTCCCTTAATCTATCCATCTACAAAGAAAATGGAAGCTCTGCTGGAGCCTTTACATTTTTTATCCAGGCAAATGCCAAGGAGTTTCTGAAACATGCTACTTTTCCTCACAATTTTTCAAACTGACATTTCTTTGATTGGATCTCTCGCCTTTGACTGACTTTAGTTCTGCTTCTCTAGCTGTAGGAATCTGACTCAGACTGAATGGCCCCCTGTGGTTGGTTGAGTTTTGTTAGGTCTCTGGATAGTTTATTTTCTGTTAGAAAAAATAACATTTTTGCCATGGATTCTTCCCATATTTGTCCTTCAACAAATAGGCTTCATTCTAAAACTTTCTTAGGTCAAAAACATAATGTATCATGCTCTCCCAGAGATTTTTTTTAAATTTTATTTTATAAATTTCTGTTTGTTTTTCTCCTAAGTGTTTGCCTCTGGGCCATGGATCTCATTCTCATTGGTACAACCTGGCTAAATCCAGATTTACTGTAAAAACTGAATCCCTAACATGGCCTTCAAATTGAATACAGCTTCAGGAACAATCTCGTTTCTCTAATTACAAAATATAATTTCCAGATTGCTTAAATCTAAAGCAGTATTAATGCAAGATCTCACAATAAAGGTTTTTACTTCTAATATTTTTTTTTCAAAATTATATATTTCTGCCCTTTACTATGTGAAATGCTAATAGTAAAACTCATGTAGTTTCCCATACATTTCTCTTTTTTCTAATTAAAAAATAAATGGAAACTTATTACATTAATGCTATAAAACATATAAATTACAGAATAAAAAGTGTCCCTATCTAATTACATTTTAAAGTCATCTGCTAAAAAAAATGTTAAAGCTACAATTAACAGCATGATACTCATATTTATAAAAGTGTTTTGATTTTGGTTTATATATTTTAAACTTAGAAATTTTATTACCATTATGCTATAACATAATTTAACAAGACATTGATCACTAAAGATTGAAATGACTGCTCCCTTTGGTTTCACAAAAAGCAAAATATTTAGGATGAAATGAGCTAATTTGTATTGGCCTTTCCAGTCCAATCATTCTATCCTTCTTTGAAGAAGGATGACTCTCTGGGAACATACATTTCAGGGTGGAATGTATTATAATTTTTAAGTATCAGACCAGCTAGCCAAACAGATATTTTTGAAGTGTCAATCTGGATAATGTCACATCCTGTAGATGCAGCCAGTCAAACCGCTGGTTTATTGTTTATTTTAAATTTTCAATTAAACATTAAATAAAATGAACAGGATTCATAAAATAGACACAACCAGTAAACCAATCTGAGCACCATGCAATAGATTTCAAATTTTCTAGTTTCCTGACTTGGAATTTTTGCTTTGAAAAAGCTTAATTTTTCTGGGGCCAGCTAAAGTTTTATGTTCTTTTGTTGTTGTTGTTTAGTCCCTAAGTGGTGTCTGACTCTTTTGAAATCCCATGGACTGTGTGTAGCCTGCCAGGCTCCTCTGTCTATTGGATTTTCAGGGCAAGAATACTGGAATGGGTTGTCATTTTCTTCTCCAGGGGATATACCCGCCTTTACCTATTTCAGAATCTTAAAACTATATAGATTGATTATTCTATTTTTTTCAGTCAAATTAAGATATTCCTATAGAGGCTATGGTTTTCCAGTGGTCATGTATGGATGTAAAAGTTGGACTGTGAAGAAAGCTGAGTGCTGACAAATTGATGCTTTTCAACTGTGGTGTTGGAGAAGAATCTTGAGAGTCCCTTGGGCTGCAAGGAGATCCAACCAGTCCATTCTAAAGGAGATCAGTCCTGAGTGTTCTTTGGAGGGACTGATGCTAAAGCTGAAACTCCAGTACTTTGGCCACCTCATGTGAAGAGTTGACTCATTGGAAAAGACTCTGATGCTGGGAGGGATTGGGGGCAGGAGGAGAAGGGGACGACAGAGGATGAGATGGCTGGATGGCATCACTGACTCAATGGACATGAGTTTGGGTGAACTCCGTGAGTTGGTGATGGACAGGGAAGTTTGGCCTGCTGCGATTCATGGGGATGCAAAGTTTCGGACATGACTGAGCAAATGAACTGAATAGAGGCTAGGTTGTAGGGAAATTTCACAACACTTATGTTTCACGATTTATACATGCAAATTAAATTAATGTTAACTATATTTTTAAGGTATATCTCCTTACATTCTGTTCTTATTATCAAGCATTTAATGAAAACTTCAAGAAAATATTTGTTTTTAACTACTTTAACCACCAAAAATGTGAACAAAATGAACACAAAATTTTGATGTGCAGTACATTATAGTGAAATAAATTCATTAAAGATAGCAATTTAGACACAATTATTTTGCATATGGCCTAAGCTTTTTGGATGCTAAAGTTAATTTTATAATACAACAACCAACCTACTGGTGATATCAATTTCTTAGCTGATCCATTTATTCTGGAATTGATGAGATGGTACATTATGACAGAGGAAAGTACTCCTCAGTGTATAAGTATGCTCATTAAACCAAATGATAACCCCATTAAAAAAAAAAAACTATTTGGGGCCATATATGTGAGATTTTACAGAGACATAATAATTATTTTCATATTATGAATGGAAAGAAAATACATTCATCCTTTGAAAGCTTAAACTCCTGTATAAAAGTATGAGTAAGATTAATTCAAATGACAGATTGTCTACCTAGGGATGTCTTTTGTCTTTCCTTTTATGGCAATGTCTAAATCTTAGTGTGAGGGAAATTAAACTGAGACTTGGGGAGCACAAAGAAGTTGATTCTAGGTCTGAAGGTGTTGAAAGCTGACATTTTCTCCCATTAGATTTTAATCACTTCATTTAAGCCCTGTACCATTCCTTAAAAAGTAATAAAATATCCTTAGTTAAACAATAAAATCATTTTTTTTTTGAATTCCAAAATAGTCAATGAACTAATAGTTAAAAGAAAAAAAAAAAGATGTAGGTTGCAAGAAAGTCATGGAAAATATCTGAATGTTTGAGCAAATGACATCTGAATTGAAATGAATAAATTTTGGCCAAATGGTGTTCTAAATCATTGTGAAATAAACGGTAAACTGAGTCTAAAAGGCTTATACAAACAACAATAGAAATGATACATCTGCTCAATTCCTTTCTTAAGATTCTGAGGGAAAAAGAGATAAATGTATGGCAAATACACAATTTGTGACTAGAACTGTATATATAGATGTTTGAGAGAAATTTTAACACATTACTGGCTATTTATTGAATTGTCCCCTCATGTTTTCTCTTTAGTCAGAATAGATGACCTATAGTCTCACACTATTACACAAAACTGATGTGCATTTCAAAGTGCATTTAATTCAAGATGATAATATTAGGTGACCGTAGAAATAGTATTTTTTTTTAAATTAGCTTTCACAATTAACTGAGGCAACTTAATCAAGATTTTTAACTTTACCTACAGCCATCATATGTACTCCACTTTTTGTAGAAAGAATAACTGCTACCTAGTTCCCAGAATCTCTGGAATATAGTTCCCATCTACATGTCTTTGATAGATTGCATAATAAATTTATTTTCAAATAGTGTTTAAAAAGATTGAAGAAGACAATTTAGGTGATGCTAACAAAAAATCCATCTAGCCAAGACTATGGTTTTTCCAGTGGTCATGTATGGATGTGAGAGTTGGACTGTGAAGTAAGCTGAGTGCCAAAGAATTGATGCTTTTGAACTGTGATGTTGGAGAAGACTCTTGACAGTCCCTTGGACTGCAAGCAGATTAAAACAGTCCATTCTGAAGGAGATCAGCCCTGGTATTTCTTTGGAGGGAAAAATGCTGAAGCTGAAACTCCAGTACTTTGGCCACCTCATGCGAAGAGTTGACTCATTGGAAAAGACTCTGATGCTGGGAGGGATTGGGGGCAGGAAGAGAAGGGGTCGACAGAGGATGAGATGGCTGGATGGCATCACTGACTCGATGGACTTGAGTCTGAGTGAACTCTGGGACTTGGTGATGGACAAGGAGGCCTGGTGTGTTGCAATTCATGGGATTGCAAAGAGTCGGGCACGACTGAGCAACTGAACTGAACTGAACAAAATTCATGTAACACTTCATGAATGAGCAGTGTCCTTTGGTAGAATAGCAACAAGGGGCAGAAGACATGAAGACTTGCATAATAATGGATATAGAGTAAAGAGCAATAAACAGAAAATACTTGATTGCTTGGGGACACATAATCAACTTTTCTTGGGTGACAAGGAACTAGGAAATGTGTATAGTGCCCAGAGCAGGCTCAGGGTTTTGGGATTGGCTGATTGAATGAAGATATTGCATTTCTGGTCAAGAGGAATATTTACAGGTACAAAAATTTATCTATCCTTCAAATTGCTGATGTGGGACTCTGAGAAAGAGCTGCATTTGGGGCCAAGAAATTTATTTCAACAATAAATAGCTCTAAGTTATGGTACAATTGGAGATGTGAAGCATCAGAGCTGCGACTTTGGACAATATTTGTAAAATTTGGTGTATATATATCATACCATGTTAAAAATGATAATTTTTATTGTATATATCCCCTTAAAAAAGTATGATATCAAGCCATTAACTAATTATCTGTGGGCAATGAGTTATTTTGGTATATAATAGTTAATGGAACAATTTAGCTATTTGGAATGAGTACAATATATATGTAATATAGAGTTGATCCCTGAACAACATGGGCTTAAATTGTGCAGGTCTGATTATTTGTGGATTTTTTTCAGTAAATGCTATAGTACAATACAATCCTAAACTGGTTTTGTACATGAATACAGAACTATTGATACGAAGTACAGACTCTGGTTAAACATGAATTTTTTACTTTGTAAAAATCGATGCCCGTAACCACTTATTGTTCAAGGGTCAAGTGTAGAAGCATCTTTATTTTTGTCCTTAATATTTTCCAAAACGAGTACATGCACACATACACACACACACAAACATTGCTATTTGTTTGAGAAATATAATTAAAACCAAAATCTCCTTCCAACTCAAGAAACACTTCTGCAAAGGCAGTAGAGAAAGTGAACAATTTTATTATTGAATAAGCATTAAACCAGAATGTTCAGTACATCACTGCCAATACCCTAAAAGATTGCAAAGATGAAAATAAACCTCATCCCTTTATATATAGGCAAGCAGATACAGCTCATAATATACATATTCTCAGGGTAAACAATATATAATCTTTATGGACTTGAACTTGACAGCACCATTGGTCATATATAGTTCATTCTAAATTCCTTTTAAATTGTGTGACAACTGTGACTTTTTTCAACATTTCCCACCCTGTCACTCAAAAGTACATTAGTTGTTAAGTAAAATACAAAAAAGTTTCTACAAATTCTAACTAGTTGTTTCTAATTTTTCACGACTTTATCTAAGTTTAAAACTTATGATAAGACAACTATGAAAGGTCATTAAGTGTCTAGCAAATTTTGATATCATAAAGTATAAACTTCTATCCTGAGGGCTAAAACACATCCATTGTGCTAGATTTTAATTACACTGAACTTGAAGTTAAGTTGTTCAGTCATATCTGACTCTTTGTAATTCCATGGACTGTAGCCTACCAGGTTCCTTCATCCATGGAATTTTCCAAGCAAGAGCACTGGAGTGGGTTGCCATTTCCTTCTCCAGGGNTGAGGGCTAAAACACATCCATTGTGCTAGATTTTAATTACACTGAACTTGAAGTTAAGTTGTTCAGTCATATCTGACTCTTTGCAATTCCATGGACTGTAGCCTACCAGGTTCCTTCATCCATGGAATTTTCCAAGCAAGAGCACTGGAGTGGGTTGCCATTTCCTTCTCCAGGGAATCTTCCCAACCCAGGGATCGAACCCAGGTCTCCTGCTTTGAAGTAGATGCTTATACCTCAATATCTGCTTCCTTTTAATTTTTTAAGCTCCATAAACTCTTGTACTATACAATAACATTACAACTAACACAAATGTCAGAAAAATATTTCCTATGATATACCAAATGTCTATGAGGGTAAGTCTGTTACTCTGATTCTAAATCTCAGGAAAGTAAAGTGGAAAGTATCTTGATCAAGTTCAAGGATAGCCAGTTACATAGTGCTAAGTCACTTCAGTTGTGTCTGACTCTTTGCAACCCTAGGGACTGTAGCCTGCCAGGTTCCTCTGTCCATGGGATTCTCCAGGCAAGAATACTGGAGAGGTTTGCTATTTCCTTCTCCAGGGGATCTTCCTGCCTCAGGGATTGAAACCTCACCTCCAGTGTCTTCTATAGTTCAGGTCAGTTGCTCAGTTGTATCCGACTCTTTGCAATCCCATGCACTGCAGCATGCCAGGCTTCCATATCCATCATCAACTCCGGGAGCTTGCTCAAACTCATGTCCATTGAATCGCTGATGCCATCAAACCATCTCATCCTCTGTCATCCCCTTCTCCTTCCTTCAATCTTTCCCAGCACCAGGGTCTTTTCTAATGAGTTACTTCTTCACATCAGGTAGCCCAAGCATTGGAGTTTCAGCTTCAGCATCAGTGCCTCCAATGAATATTCATGACTGACTGGTTTGATCTCCTTGCAGTCTAAGGGGCTCTTAAAAGTCTTCTCCAACAACTCAGTTCAAAAGCATCAATTCTTCAGCGTTCAGCTTTCTTTATGGTCCAACTCTCACATCCATATACATGACTACTGGAAAAACCATAACTTTGACTAGATGGACTTTTGTTAGCAAAGTAATGTCTCTGGTTTTTACTATCATGTCTAAGTTTGTCATAGC
Source organism: Redunca redunca (assembly GCA_006410935.1). Lineage (NCBI taxonomy): Eukaryota > Metazoa > Chordata > Mammalia > Artiodactyla > Bovidae > Redunca > Redunca redunca. Next base: position 410,726 of record SJYQ01000076.1, read on the forward strand.
TTTTCTTCCAATGACGAAGTGTCTTAATTTCATGGTTACAGTCACCATTTGTAGTGATTTTGTAGCCCAAGAAAATAAAGTCTGTCAGTTTCTTTTGTTTCCGTATCTATTTGCCATGGAGTGCTTGGACTGGATGCCATGATCTTAGCTTATTGAATGTTGAGTTTTAAGACAGCTTTTTCACACTCCTCTTTCAGTTTCATCAAGAGGCTTTTTAGTTCCTCTTCACTTTCTGCCATAAGGGTGGTGTCATCTGCATATCTGAGGTTATTGATATTTCTCCTGGCAATCTTGATTCCAGCTTTTGCTTTATCCAACCCAGAATTTCACACTGTGTACTCTAAATATCAGTTAAATAACAGGGTGACATATATACAGCCTTGACATACTCCTTTCCCATTTCGGAACCAGTCCATTGTTCCAGGTCTTGTTCTAATGTTGCTTCTTGACTTGAATACAGATTTTTCAGGAGGAATGCCTATCCTATATTGGCAGGAAAATTCTTTACCACCAAGACACCTGGGAAGGCCCAACTAGTTATGGCTGATTCTAAAAACTGGTTTCAAGTCCAGCATTCTTCCCCTTTATTGTAACTCATTAAATCCAATGTATTGTAACAGAACCATAAATTCATCAAAACAAATAATGCAAAATTATCCCCAATTTAGTAACATTACTTCTAGACCAATGACATTTTACATGAAAGACAATATAATGCCATAATATAGGCAAGCCATAGTATGGAAATATCTAGTATAGCTTGGTTTTTAGAGATATCATCCATTATACTTCATCAGATACCTGATGAGCTTTTAAGAATATCATATTTGCATTATATTTTCTTCTTCTTCTTTCTTTTGTTTCTATTTAATAATTAAGACTAGCAAGTGTAAGTGTCTAGTGAAAGTGTTATACACATTATCAATCTTCATGCCTTCCTCATTGAAGACTAAGGTCAAAATGTGTTGATCCCTGCTGTACAAAATTAATTGAAAGGAAATGAGAGCATATTATAGCAAACTGCTACTGAAGATCAAAGTCCAGCAGGACAATATTGATTGGTTCTCCATAACTTCACAATGTACAGCAAAAATATGAAAATTATGGGGGAAATTACTCTGTATCCACAGTTGTGAAAGTATACATGTATTTTTAATGTCAGAATGTGCCAAGCATGTAAAATGTGCTATTTTCTTTTTTACAGAAATTTTTAATTTTTTTAATTTTTAAAATAGATCATGAAACCCATTACATCCTTCATATTTCCCTAGAAATAAAAAATTTATGTTGGAGATTATTGAAAGATGATCTTTAACTCTTTTCTGCTTCAATAAGAGAGTCTATAGTTCTCAAATTTTGCTTTGAAATGTGCCATCTTTATCTTCTTACTTGTCTAAAAGCCCTTTTCTACTAAACCCCAGCTAAGACACAAAGTAAAACAAAGCCAGGAAGAGATAGAGAGAGGAGAGACGAGCTTAGGGACTTATTTGATACACTTTTTCCCTCAAATTTACACCAGACGACAAAGTTATATACATTTCCTTGTGTTATAAAAGAAATCCACTTTTTATTCCACACTGAAGTAAAAAAATAGGCAGCAATGACTCACTAACAGATAACATACAATAGAGAAACATAAATGGAATGCCAAAAAGAGGAGTAAAATTGCCTAGGACAATGAATGAAGTGATTAGGATAATGTGCTAAGTCACTTCAGTCATTTCCTTCTCTTTACTACGTTATGGACTGTAGCCCACCAGGCTCCTCTGTCCTTGGGATTCTCCAGGTAAGAATACTGAAGTTGGTTGCCGTTTCCTTCTCCAAGGGATCTTCTGGACCCAGGGATTGAACCTGCATCTCTTAAGTCTCCTGTCTCGTAGGCAAGTTCTTTACCACTAGCGCCACCTGGGAAAGCCAGTAGGATAATGAATTTTTATAATTCATAAAACTACACTTATGAATTTGTCACTTAGAAAACAATGCCTGAGTTTATTTGTAATGTACAGTTAAGTTTGATTTTTGTTTTGTTTTAGGTATTACTTTGCAGCATAGAGCAAAATGGAGATTCAGAGTACCTAGAAGGAAAAAGGTCAGAGGACAGTGGTTTTGAAGGATGCTATATATCATATATGCTCAGGGAAGAGTTTGTATTAGCTGATCATTTAAGCTCTTTCCAAACCTGTGATTATGATTCTGAGATGAGAAGAACATAAACTGAGTGGGTTGCTATGCCCTCCTCTAGGGAATCTTCCAAACCCAGGGATTGAACCCAGGACTCGAGGATTGTAGGTGGATTCTTTACTATCTGAATCACCAGGGAAGCCCAACATTTTAGGTAATAGAGCAACAAATACACAGACTAAAGGAGAGATGGAAAAAATCAGTGTATTCATATTCGTTCAAAGAATATGAAGGAAGAGAGTTTGGTGTTGAGGATGAACAAGTAATAAATTAAATAGTATATATATATAAAAAAAAACTTGAATAAAATGCCAAGGAGTTATGAATTTATTCTGTAATCAACTGGTAACCTTTGTGGCTAAGCATCACATGGTCATGACCAAGTTTATTTCTTAGAGCATAAGGCAAACCTTCTGTCATCAAATACATAAATGAGCCACTGGGCTAAATAAAATTAAATGGAATATTTTAATACACAACTTCATGGTGTCATTAATATGTTGACTTTCATTATCAGTGCCACAGAGGGAGATTTATTATCAGTGTTTTCCAAATTCGTTTGGTCATGAACTTATCCATTCTCTTTAAAAATTACAGTTGTCAAGAATTAGTATTTTCTAGTTTATATTAGAAAATTAGTTGTTGCTGTAATATAGAAATAGACTGTATAGAAGTATAACTGGCATCCAAAAAGTCAGGACTCTGTTTCAGTAATCCAATTGAGAGATTTTAAAAAAATGAACTTAGATATTGGGAAAGCACTGGATTTGAAAGGTAGTAAGGATATGCAGAGTACATCATGAGAAACGCTAGGCTGGAAGAAGCACAAGCTGGAATCAAGATTGCCGGGAGAAACAACAATAACCTCAGATATGCAGATGACACCATCCTTATGGCAGAAAGTGAAGAGGAACTAAAAAGCCTCTGATGAAAGTGAAAGTGGAGAGTGAAAAAGTTGGTTTAAAGCTCAACATTCAGAAAACGAAGATCGTGGCATCCGGTCCCATCACTGCATAGGAAATAGATGGGGAAACAGTGGAAACAGTGTCAGACTTTACTTTTTGGGCTCCACAATCACTGCAGATGGTGATTGTAGCCATGAAATTAAAAGATGCTCACTCCTTGGAAGGAAAGTTATGACCAACCTAGATAGCATATTCAAAAGCAGAGACATTACTTTGCCAAAAAAGGCCTGTCTAGTTAAGGCTATGGTTTTTCCAGTAATCATGTATGGATGTGAGAGTTGGACTGTGAAGAGAGCTGAGCGCTGAAGAATTGATGCTTTTGAACTGTGGTGTTAGAGAAGACTCTTGAGAGTCCCTTGGACTGCAAGGAGGTCCAACCAGTCCATTCTAAAGGAGATCAGCCCTGGGTGTTCTTTGGAAGGAATGATTAAAGGTGAAACTCCAGTACTTTGGCCACTTCATGCAAAGAGTTGACTCATTGGAAAAGACTCTGATGCTGGGAGGGAATGGGGGCAGGAGGAAAAGGGGACGACAGAGGATGAAATGGCTGGATGGCATCACCAACTCGACGGACATGGCTTTGGGTGAACTCTGGGCATTGGTGATGGACAGGGAGGCTTGGTGTTCTTCATTTCATGGGGTCGCCAAGAGTTGGACACGACTGAGCGACTGAACTGAACTTAACTGAAGGATATGGAATTTAAAGGAACAGAATAATCTCTAAAAAGAATTGGCCTAGATTACTTGAAATGCCTTCCCAGTTGATTTGATAACCCCCCCTCAAACTGCCAGGAATCACTCTTTAAGGCCTTTGCAACATTATAGGTAACAGGTTGTGATCCGGCCTTGTTATCTCTTGGCCCAGCTTGAGATAAAAAGAAACAGTCAATAAGCCAGTCACATTTGGATGTGTTGACATCATCCTCTACATCTAGAAAAAGAAAGGTCTTATTCTCCTTCTGTCACCCATCTCTGATTTCCAGTTGCAGTTTCTTATCTGAGATGTTTAATTCTTTGCTTTATCTTCTGGGAGAAAACAGTTTGGCTTTAACCTTGGAAACCCATCCAGTTTACCATTATATAGTGCAGTCAACATAGAACTACTGTAGCCAAAAACAAATAGTAACAAAGAGGGCATTAATTATGCACAGTACGCTGGAGCTTTAAACAACTTAAGTCATGCTGGGTTTTCTGTCAAAAGGAATTTTTTGGGGGTATGATGTTTTAGTATTAAATGATATCTTATATTTTATCACAGATTATAGTAAAGCACCTTGAGTTGATGACTTGCTGACTTAAAAGAAATGTGACAACATTTTAGTAAATCAAAGAAACCATGGGCTGGATGAGTAGGAATAAATTGTGAAATTGTGATCCCACTGAAATTCACACTTTTGATTTTCCTTCTTGTCACACATGGTATTGCTAAGATACGGAAAAATGAGGGAAGCAAAAAGATACTTTTCATCCCAATAAATATTTAGAAACCTGTTTGGAGGTTAATGCATTTAAAATCTCAAACATGGTATGTTTTTACAAAAGTAATTGAGATTTTAAAAATATGAAAACAAGTGCCCAAATTTCTAAAGTGAGCACAAAACAAACAAAATGGGGCATTTTGTAGCAAAATTGTAACCATCATTTCCATATTAAAAAAAGAAAAAAAAAAAAACAGCTTTGCCACTGTTGAACACATAGTTCATATTTGACAGAGAGGCAAGGAAGAAAAGCAGCTTACAAACTTGTATTCATTTTGCTTTATAAATACCTTCACTTTAAAATTATATTTGTGCTAAAGTGTTCTTCAGAGTACTATTCCCTAGGAGAAATTATTCATAAATGGCACTAATGAGTGTCAAGCTGCATTTCGAGGCATTTTGAAAATTGTCCTATTAATTAATGGTGTAATTAAGCTTTTGTCAGTGACATATCATATTTATGACAGGAATAGATGGCCTGTGTAAGTCTGTGTCAGGCAGCCATCCAGGCAGCCACTGTGTATAATGGATGGTAGTAATTTAGCACAGGTTTACAGTGATGGGACCACCTACGTGAGGGAGGCTGGCAACTTGCATACACAAACAGTGCTTAGCACTGTACTTGGGGAAATAACTGTAGCTGAGATTGATGTGGCCCCCTCCCTAGGATGACATATTAACCTTTTACCATTAAACCATAAATAGTGCTTCTCTGAGCTTTTGTAACAAAAATGTCAATTAGCTTCCAAATTTCATTTTCATCTAACTTTGTATTCTAATTCAATTTGCATATTAATGTGAACATGGTGCAGAACTGTTAGATTATAATACCTCACTAAGGCTAATAGGTTGTAATACACACTTATTGAGGGTAATAGTTATACACATTTAAATGCCCTCCCCCCACCCATCTATTTGTGTGAGATATGCCACCATTTAATGCCTCTCAAATACCAGCATGTCACATAGAGTAAGATTTAAATTTGGGAACAGAGAAATAAAAGAACTATAATTGAAAGAGAAGAAATGTAAGTACACTCACATCAACACAATTAAATATAAATCATTTTATTATGGTCCTTTCTCTGCAACAGATCTCTATTAAATGTAGTATTAATAATTTACATTCTGGCTCCAGCAATCAAGGTCTTAAAATTGAATAAAAATCAAAGACAAGAATGGAATTTCCTTGGTAGAAATATTTTACTTCAGTGAAACTCACAGTCTCAGGATGAATTTTACAGAAGGAATTATTTTTCCTCATATATTTTTCAATTTCCTGACTTTTAATAATCCATTTTTGTTAACCTATTTTCAGAGAAAATTACACAAGTATACTTCAATTCAATCTATATTTAGGCTCTAGCCTTCCAAATATCTTCCAAGGTTTAAATAGAATTATAGAATGGCTAATTGGCACTTGTTCAGAAATCAGTGTTACCATACTTAGACTGTGACTTTTTAAAGGAGGAAAAAGGACATTAAAGATCACCTAGTTCGACCTGCTTTATTTTACAGATGAAAAACAGCAGCCTGAGAAATTATATACCTCACCCAAGGTCAAGCATCTAGTAAGTGGCAGAGAGACGACTAGGACCTGACGGGCTCAACATTTTTTTTTTCTACTCAGCGGTTGTTTCCAAAGCTATCTTTTTAAGATAGCAGTTTACATTTAAATGAAAATTAAAAGATTAAATAAGATGACAGGAAGGGAATGAGGAAAGGAAAGAGAAAAAATGGAAGAGGGAGGGAGTGAGAAAGAAAGAATCAAGTTTGAGAAGGAAGAAAGGAGAGAAGGAGGAGGCAAATAAATTACGATGCTATGGGGATCTAATTTCAATCCTTTAAGATGCCTCAGTAATTTGATTAAGCGAAATGTTCATCTTTTGAGGCACCGATTGATTGCATAACTTTATATAATAAATCCCCAATTTACAAATGAGGGAATGATATGAGTTCCAGGTTTCTGTTTTGCAATTTATTTTTAACTTATTTTAGTCATACAAATAAGGTTAGAGAAGGCATATATGTGTGTGTGTGTGTGTGTGTGTATATATATATATATATATATATATATATCACCCAAGAGTCAATTCCTTATATAACCTGTGAGGAAGAGGTAGTACTCAGGTGGTGCTCAGTCATGTCCAAATATCTGAGATCGCACGGAGTGTAGCCCACCAGGCTCCTCTGTCCGTGGAACTTTTCAGGCAAGAATACTGGAGTGGGTTGTCTTTTCCATCTCCAGGGGATCTTCCTGACCCAGGGTTTGAACCCATGTCTCTTACATCTCCTGTATTGACAGGCAAGTTCTTTACCATTGTGCCAACCCAACCCATAGTGAATCTTAAAAACTTGGATTAGGAAATATCAAATTTTCAGGGATAAAAATCACTTTGACTGGTCGAAGGGTAGACTTAAGGTTGAAATTCTAGCAGGCTAAGAAATGTGAGGGCTATACAATTTACTACATTGGTAATCCTGTAAAGTAATATTATTTTAAAATTTCTCCCAAATTTAGAGAAAAGATTGAGCACTTGGGAGAAAAGACAGAGAGGAAGGACTGCTGATGGCATCTTTGACTTTTTCCCTTATTGTCCAGTATGACTCTATTTCATCCTGAAATTTGCTGTCCCACTTAGCAAAGGAGTGCCTTCTTTTCACCCAAGCCAATGCTAGAAGGTACTTCAGATTAAGTTTCTCCATTAAAATGCTCATTTCTGAAGAGTCTAATCTCTCACCCTTTACAAGTTAACAGAGTATGCCTTCTAGTCACATAGCACTTTCCCTGATAAAAGTAACTTTAGCATTCCATGGAATAACTAATATACAGATGGTAGTCTTCTATCCTATGTGTAATCCTAAATTCTTTTTCATATATAGATTCATTTACTTCCCAAGGCTGCCCTATGTGGCATATATTGGCATTATTTTCATTTTACAGAAGAAGAAATTGACACAGAAATGTTAAGCAAAACTAAAGCCACACGGCTAGTAAACAGCAGAGATGGAATTTAAACCACCCAGACTACCAAGTTCTAAGACTCACAGAGAGAGAGCACCCCAATTGTCTGTTAAAGTGGAAGAAGATTAGTAAATGCAGAGTTAGAGTAGCAATAATGATTTTCTTTTTTTCAATTTTTGTTTTCTATCTTCTGCTTTAATACTTTCATGGGATAAAAAATATTGTCATTAGAACAGTATAATCAAGGACTTCATGACACTCCAATGGTTAAGACTCTGCATTGTCACTGCAGGGGGTATGGATTCAATCCCTGGTTGGATAATACATTTCTATATATTGGGGAAAAAAATAAAAAGATACATACAGCAATTATAAGGGCAACTGGCCAAGATTCTTATCTTCCTTCCTCTTGTTGGTTGGGGAGGAAAGACCAACAGAAAATATGTTGGGAGAAAGACAGTAACTCATCATCAGAGAGATTTTCCTCTCATCTATTGATGATATCTTTGTGCTATGAGTTAATTATGTTGTATTAAGAGTAGCATCCAAAAAAAAAAAAAGTGTGTTGAACCTAGTAACTCAGAATGTGACCTTACTTTGAAGTAAGGTCTTATTTTGAAGTAAGAGGTAATCAAGCTAAAAATAAAGTCATTAGGGTGGATTCTAAGCCAATAGGGTTGGTATTATTTAAAAAAGGGGAAATTTGGACAAAGACACAGACATGCACATGTAGGGAGGATGCCATGTGTGCACAAAAGCAGTATGGGGTGATGAACTTATAGCCAAGAAATACTAAAAGTTGTGGCAGACTACCAGAAACTAGGAGAGGCAGAGAGATTTTTTATCACAGTGTTCAGAAGAACTTACCCTGGCACCTCAGCATTTTAGCCTCCAGAACTGGCAGACAATTAATTTTTGTTAGTTAAGTGTTTTGTTATGGCAGCCCTAGGAAATCACTGTACACTGAAACCTCACCTCTGAGTTGCACAGATTGGGGAAACTCACACTTGGAAATGGAGAGAGTGCCAGAGAAGGTAAAATCATGCCTTCAAATGTGGAAGACATGCGCATTTTATGTGACCATTGGATTAGGGAAATATTTCTTCCACAAAAATTAAACAAAGCAAATATCTGCTGTCAATCTGGAGTCTTAAAATTCAGTCCCTCATTTTCCTAATTCCACTACTTTTTCATCAAATATCAATATACATATTTTTAAGCAAAAATATTTTCCTGAAATTCACATTCACATGTACTTATTCCACATTTAGGAGTGTAATAGAGTTCTTAGTACTTCAGATACGTTAGGTTAAAAACAATTTAAATTAGACTTAAAACCCATCCTATCTGAATCTTGAGCATTTTTTTATTGTTGTCTTTGCCATTGTTGTTATCAGTTGTGTGATTCTGGTGATGTTTGGAGGGTAGTAGCATCTTTCTGGAGACTCTCAAGAATATAAGATTTTTATTAGGAAACAGAGGGAGGATTGCTAGCATTTAGTCATAAGCACCTGTATTTGGAGCTCAAGTAGTTTTTTGAATGAGGTGCTTAAGTGGCTTTCTTGCCGCTCTTAAGCAAAATAAATTTTGAGAGAGCCTCCTAAGGTAATGCATCATTTCCCTTTAATGTCCAGCCAACTCCCAGAGTAACATTGCAACTCAGACTCGCACCAGACATGGGTTCAGCAGATTACTCCTTTCCTGTCTTGAAGGTCCCCCTTTCTATCTTGCTTCTTCCAACAATCCAATTTGCATACATTTTTCTTACACAGCAACCTCTACTTTAGACTCTGACAGAAATCTCTGTGGAAGCAAAGGAGTGAATTAAGATGGAAAGATAGTGGGGCTTAGAAAGAATGTAGGAAGTAAAAACACAGCAACAGTGAAACCTCCTGCCACACTTATCTCATTGCTGGATAGGTCCACTTCTATGAGTCAAGAGTCCCATAAAATCAGCAGAACCTAAAAGAACTCCTCACACAACAGCAACACCACCTATCAAGACAGTGTTGATTTGCCCCCATGATTTGAGCACTATGATACACTCAATTGCCTTAAGCAGAAACCCATTCATTATCCTTGACTCTTGCTTTATTTATTACCTCATCCAAGTAAAAGCCAAACTGTCTTCCCTTTCATAAATCTGTCTGAAATCCCTACTATCCTAGGGAATCAATATTCTTGATTGCATCTTGCACTGTGTGGCTCATTCAACAGTTGAACCCATCAACACGACAATTCAATAGTTTGCAACACCTTCTAACTGGCCTTTGTGCCTTAAATGTTCCCTCTACAATCCATTCTCCACATTTCATTGTTTAATATATCAAATTTGATCAGAGCATTGCTTTGCTTAGGATTACACAATGGTTCATAGATTCTCAGGGTAAAGTTCAAACTCCTTCCAATACCATGCAAAGCCCTTCCCCATCTGATTCCTGTTTGCTTTCAGGCCTTTCTGTCTTACCACTATTTTTCTCCCTACTCTAATCACATATTCTACAGCTCATGTCTCAGACTTACTAAACTATTTATGTTATAAAACATGTACATTATAATATGTTTATATTATAGACATTTCCTAGAATTTTTCTTGTCTCTAAGCTTTAGAAAAGGTGATTTTTTTTTTTTCTGGAGTGTTCCTCACTTGCACCTTCACTTCATTTTGTCTCTTCACTGCATTAACAATTTTTCATCCTGAAAAATTAATGAAAGAATCACGTCTTCTGGAGGTTTTACAGGAACTTTCTAACATTTTGGGTTTGAAGAATATCACGGGCTTCCAGAGAGCTCTGTGGCTTCTCATTATCACGTCAGGCTATGTTATGATTCTCTGTTCATTTGTCCATCTTCCTCAGTTAGGTTATAAACCCTTCCAGAAAAGTGATCCTGTCTTATTCATTATTGCATCTCCAGTGCCATATAAAATTTTCTCATTTAGCAAGTGCTAAGTGTTAAAACAAATGTTGAATACCCCAAGGGCATGTATGACTCTTATGAAGGTAATTTAGGAACTGCCTATTAAACTTCCTTTATTAGAAGATTAACTCCTTTTTATAATAATATTAATATTAATCTATCAATAAAGGTAGAAATTCATAAATAAGTGAATTCATTTCTAATAATAGAAAAAAGAAAGGAGATAACAGTATCTAGCATTGTGAAGATTTTGTTGTTAGTAATTCTGTTTTCTTCCCATGAATGACTTTTTAGGTATTCAGTAATGATCNAAGATGTGGAAGAGAATGAAGAATTACAGGAAAAGCCAGAATGCCTAAGCAACAAAGGAAGGGAGGATGAAAAAAGATAAATGAAAAGAAAATTAACAGGATGGGCTGTGGAAAGTGTAGGGAAGAAAAGAACATTAAGAACAGATGCAACAGAAAAATAGAGAAGGAAAATGAGATCATGGCAATATGAAATGTACATGGGTTACTGAAATACTGAGAAAATGAATTATCTATATTATATGTATAAGTTTAAACAGGAATTTTCACATGACCAGCAAATGGAAATAGAAAGCTATAATATTACATTTTAAACTATCAATAATCCTATTCTATAACCTGAAGTTATTCCAAAAATCATTGCTAAATTGGCTGTGGAAGGAAGGAACTGCCTTTCTTTCTCTCCAGGCTGTGGGAGGGCAGGTAATCCTGTCAGTTTTATATTTATGTTATGTTTATCAAGGTGAATTTCATGTACCTTCATTAGGTGCTAGGTTCCGCAAAAGCAATATATATCCAAGGTCAGGGGAAGGGGGAATTAGCAACATAATCATTAACTCAGACATTAACAAGAAACATGTTTAGTGGTCCTATATTATAGAAGTATTTTTTTTTCCCCTTAAGAACATAGCAATTTTTCCCTGTAGATTTTTTATAAACCCACTTTGCATGTCTGTTCTAATGCCTTTGGAATTCACTATTTGATATCTCATTAGAGAAGAAATGAAAGCGTCTTTAGTGAATTTTAGGGATTGGACATTTTGGAGTTTTACATTGAAAAGAAGAAAGAAAAGAGACTTTCTGACTCACTTCCTATCTTTCTCATATGATTAATTTTAATTCTGTGGTATAGAAAATAAAAAATGCAAAGTACAAATGTTGAGCAGATAGAATAAATCACTGTATCAAGACAAGAAAGCTTCTGAATAAACAAAACAGGAACTGATTGAATGACCCCACATATCACAAATTCAAAGACATTGGTGTTAAACTGGATTTCTATGAATATGGGTGTTGGATCAAGACCTTAAGAGCATAAACTTGTTAGAAGATGGAAATAGTCATGTTTTCATAAATTTTCTGTTAGTTATATTCGTATAATAAATGGCAAATTTGAATTAGATAAGTAAAATAACATTTGGAAAATTATCCTGATCCTGCTTAGAAGAAATAATATCAACATGGTTATGGTTATACATTATTAGTTGGGGATCTATTTGATACCATAAAAATTTTAATGTAAGAAAATTAATAACAATAAACATATTGTGTCCAAATCTTTCACTTGGCATGAGGAAACACAAAGAAGATAAATGTCTTTTGAAGGTGGAGTGGCAGTGGAGTGCAATGGGTTTTTGAAGAAAGAGATGTGAAATTATATACAGATATTTGGCCATTGTACTACAATGTTTCTTTCATATTCCTTTCATTTATAAAGAGTTAGATTTGTGAAAAGGAAAATTGCTGGCCAAAACATAAATGCCGTGTAATGGTTTCACTGCTTCCAGCTCCTTTAAAAGAGTCCACTTTTTTGCATTCCAAGAGAAGAATTATAATAAAAGAGAGCAATGATACTTTTAAAATTACCCTGTACTCTTGAAGAGGATGAACATTAACACACAATTTGCTTGGTAGACATTTGTGGCCATAAATATTCAGTTCAGGATTAATTCTCTGACCATTCACCTATTTGTCATAGCTTCCTTAATTAAGGTCCTTAATTGAGGAAATAAATATATCATGATATTGAACAGGTATGCTTTCTGAAGCCTTTCCTCTAACCTAACTGGCTCTAACTTTTAAAGTATCAAGCCATTAAAAGGAACTTTTACAGAAAATTAGAAGAGTCATCTCACAGAAAACTTAAAGCTTCCAGGAAACAAGATTATATTATATTCATATTTACGTTAAACTTTTCATATATCTTCCCACTTCCTTTTTGTCTGCCATAACTATCCTAATTAATTTGGACTTTCATTAATTACATGCACATTTAAATAATTCACTATTTGGGGAGTTCTGTGGATATTAGAAACATCTATTATTAATATATCATCTATTCATCTTTTTATTTTGCTACCTCACNACACAGTATCATTAGTATATTATATATACACGCTTCATGATTTGATGTGCTTAAATGTAATGCAATAATAGGGTAAAATTATCCAGTAAAATAGTCAATACCTTGTCTAAGTTAAATTATTAAATGATATCTTAAAAGTGATTTCTAAAGTAAAATTCACTTTTCTTTTGCAACAATAAACTTTGGCTGATTGTCTCTATGAATATTTTTTTTCAATGAGAAATGTAAACTATTTAAAAGTATAGCTTGCTTTTCTAGAAGTCAGATTTCAGGTCTCATAAGTTTCTGATATGGCCTTATAGTTAGAAGTCATAATGGACAGGGAAAAATTACTTTAGTGATTAATACATATACATGAAACTTTTGTATTGGAATGACATGCTGCAGAGTGAAACTAAAGAACAACACTTGTAAAAATATATGCTTTTAAGGTCATCCAAGAAGCAGAGTGGGGTTCTCTGATGGCTCAGCAGTAAAGAATCTGCCTGCAATGCAGGAGACACAGATTCGATCTCTGAATCTGGAAGATCCCTTGTGGGAGGAAATGGTAGCCCACTCCAGTATTCTTGCCTGGAGAATCATGCCATGGACAGAGTAGCCTGGCAGGTAACAGTCTATAATGTTACAAAGAGTTGGACACAACCAACGTGAATTAGCACGCACACAAGAAACAGAAATCAATATGAAATCAAACACACAAGGAATTTGCTAAGGAAAACACCCGTAGGACAAAGGAAGAGAGAGCCCAAGGAAACTGGGAGAGCTGACAGACCAAGACACAAGCTCTGAGCCTTGTGAAGAAAAGAGGGAAAGAAGGAATGTGGGATGAAAGAATCTTAAATGGGAGTACAATATTAACAATTTTGGTGAGGCCAAATGGTAATCCTGAGCCAAGTCATCCATTGGAAGAGATCCACTATTCTAGGAACGAGCCTGTCTTGATATCCCTGCTAAACCCAGTCATTTGTTGGTCATTGTGACAGGCATGGCCTCAGAGCACACTAAGTTATGCATATCAGAACACAGTAACAGGGATCTTTGATCACTTTTGGCCCCCACAGTTTAAGATCAGAGAACGGCATTTACCCAGCTGCTATGGAAGATTAATGAATGACACAATGGTTGTTATTAATTGATAGTGTTTTTCAATTAAGGGGTGATGGTAGAAAAGAAGAATGAGTGATTAAATGACATAAAAAGATGGGCATAGTCTGTACAGAAGCAAGAACTTCAGGAATGATGGTTTGTGCAGAGGCTCTGGAATAATGCTCTTGGATTAAAATCTGAACTTCAAAATTGTTAGCTACGTATCTATAGGCAAATTAATCAAACTTACTTTTCCTCAATTTCCTCATCTGTAAAACGAAGTGAATTATTTGCCATGCTTCTAGGAAGTACTATTAAGCTCTTAGATTAACACTGAAAGATATTTTAAAGGTCATGCCATTCAACAACATATAGCATGTCATATCTTAAGCCCATATTATGATGAACTCACAAAGTGGATTGTTTTAATTTATGTGAGGTGGAAAATAAGAATGGATAAGGAGATGAGCTCTGCCTGCGTGATAAGGTAACAGATCAAACAGAAACATCAAAAATATTTTCTTTGAAATTTCAGTTGCTTCACTGTGTTGTTGAGGCATAGTTCATATATAGTCAAATGCACAGATTTTAAATTAGTTTAGGATAAACATCAAAATTCTTGAGCAAATTACATTTAGGTCTATTAGGTTCCATCCCGGAAATACAAGTACGTGTGCAAACTAAAATTATATTTGCAACACAATCATAACAATTGATCACATAATACAAATAATTTTAAACATAAAAAATAAGCTACTTTTAGATAAGTATAAGAAGATTAAACCCTTAAACACAATGGAACAGTTCACATTGTAGTTCCATAATAAAATGTTAATATTTTGCTTAGGGAGAAGGTATAAGGTATACAGTATAACATACTATTTTATAATTTATACTGGGAAAAGAGTTCTGAACATGTCATATATTGTATAATTTTAGGAATAAACTATGTTTAACAATCTCTTTGTTTCAGGACAACGGCCTCCACACATTTTGAAATGCTTACAAGGAAGACACTTTTTTAAATTAAGAAATGTGACAAGATACTTTATATCAAAGAAGGCATTCAAGTTTTCTGGAGATTGAGGATTACAAAATTGGAGGTGTCTTTTTGGGCAAAAAAATAAAAAAAATTAATTTTCAAGTATATATTTATTTGCAGTGAGAAGATATATGATAAAAGTTACACATTCTACAAAACTGACAAATAAACACAAAATAAATGCAAATTAGTAATATACTTGGCAGTTATCTGCTTTAAATGCTACTATAGTTATCTGCTTTGCACTGTTACATATAAATTTACACAGACTAATTTCTGGTTTCATATATTTTTAATCTTGTTTATGTTTCACCATTTATATCATAAGAAACTTTCTTCTTACAACTGGTCCTTTCACTCTGCAAAGTCATTCACTAGGCTGGGACAGTCAGCACAGTAAATAATAGAAATATGCCTAGAAGCCATTTCGTCAGTGGAGAGGAAGACAGTAATTAACTGGACATGGAACTGCCTGTGAACCACATAAACATCATTCACTGCCCCACACAAATGTGCTCCATTCATTTTCCTATTACTAGATCCAAAACATGCCTAAGGTGTCTTCCGTGTCACCCATTAGAAGGGAATTGTGATGAACAGAAAGCTTAATATAAAGAGAGAATTATTCCAACCAATTGTGGTCAGATTAATATTTATAAAAAGATATGACATTATGAAAGTGTTGTCAAAAAGGAGCCTATGCTGAGATGGATCCTTAAGATTAAGCTATAATAGACTCTTGGTAAATCTACCTCCTTAAGAAAGAAAAGCATTTCCCCTCAAACAGAAACAATGGCATATCCATATAGCTATTCTAAATCTACATTTTTTAAATTTTATTAAAAATTCACTGTGGCCTTGGGGGATAAACTCTCTTGCTGTTGTCAGTCACTCAGTCATGCACAACTCTTTGTGATCCCATGGACTGCAGCATGCCAGACGAATCTTTCCTTCAGTGTCTCCTGGAGTTTGCTCAAAATCATGTCCATTGAGTCAACAATGACATCCAATCATCCCATCTTCTGTTGTCCCTTCTCTTCTTTCCCTCAGTCTTTCCCAGCATCAGGGTCTTTGCCTCAGGTGGCCAAAGTATTGGGGTTTCAGATTCAGCATCAGTCCTTACAATGACTATTCAAGGTTGATTTCCTTTAGGGTTGACTGGTTTTATCTCCTTGCAATCCAGGGAATTCTCAAGAGTCTTCTCCAGCACCACAGTTCAAAAGCATCAATTCTTTAGTGCTCAGGCTTCTTTATGGTCCAGGTCTCACAACCACACATGATTACTGGAAAAACCATAGCTTTGACTATACAGACATTTGTCAACAAAGTGATGTCTCTGTTTTTAATAGGGTACCATGTTTGTCATAGCTTTTCTTTCAAGGAGCAAGCATCTTTCAATTTCACGGCTGCACTCACCTTCCTCAGTGATTTCGGAGCCCAGGTAAATAAAATCTGCTACTGCTTCCATTTTTTTCTCCATCTATTTGCTATGAAGTGTGACTGGCTGCCATGATCTTAGTTTTTTGAATGTTGAGTTATAAGTCAATTTTTTCATTCTCCTCTTTCACCTTCATCAGGAGGCTCTTTAATTCCTCTTCACTTTCTGCCAGTAAAGTGGTATTATCTGCCTTCTCACATTAATTTTTATTCCAGCTTGTGCTTCATCCAACCTGGCATTTTGTGTGATGTACTCTGCATATAAGTTAAATAAGCAAAGCGGCCATAAACAGCCTTGTCGAACTCCTTTCCCAATTTTGAACCAGGTCTGTTCCATTTCCAGTTCCAACTGTTGCTTCTGGACCCATATATAGGTTTCTCAGGAGGCAGGTAAGGTGATTAGGTATTCCCATCTCTTTAAGAATTTCCCAGTTTGTTGTGATCCATACTGTCAAAGGCTTTAGTGTAGCCAATGAAGCAGAAATAAATGTTGTTGTTTTTTTTTTTTTCCCTGAAATTACCTTGATTTTTCTATGATCCAACAGATGCTGGCAATTTGATCTCTGGTTCCTCTGGCTTTTTCAAATCCATTTTTGTATCTGGAAATACTTGGTTCAGGTACTATTAAAGACTAGCTTGAAGTATTTTAAGCATTACCTTGATAGCATGTGACATGAGCACAACCATATAGTAGTCTGAACATTCTTTGGCATTGCCTTTCTTTGGGATTAAAAGGAAAACTGAAATTTTCCAGTCCTGCGGCCACTGCAGATTTTTCCAAATTTGCTGGCATACTGAGTGAAGCACTTTCAAAGCATAATCTCTTAGGATTTAAAATAACTCAACTGGAATTCTATCACCTCCACTAGCTTTGGTCACAGTAATGCTTCCTAAGGCCCCACACTCCAGGATATCTGGCTCTAGGTGAGTGATCACAGCATTGTGGTTGTTTGGGTCATGAAGACCTTTTCTGTACAGTTCTTCTATATGTTCTTGCTACCTCTTCTTAATATCTTCTGCTTCTGTTAGGTCCATACCAGATCTGTCCATTTTGTATGCATCTTTGCAGGAAATGTTCCCTTGATATATCTAATTTTCTTGAAGAGCTCTCTAGTCTTTCCCATTCTATTGTGTTCCTCTATTTCTTTGCATCATTCACTTGAGAAGACGTTTTCTCTCTCCTTGTTATCCTTTGGAAATCTGCATTCAAATGGATATATCTTTCCTTTTCTCCTTTGGCTTTTGCTTCTCTTCTTTTCTTAGCTATTTGTAAGGCCTCCTCAGATAACATTGTCAACTTGATGATTTTGTCTACTTTCTTCAGTTTAAGCCAGAATTTTTCAATAAGGAGTTCATGATCTGCCACAGTCAGTTTCCTGTCTTGTTTTTCCTGACTGTATCAAGCTTCCACATTTTCAGCTGCAAAGACTATAATCAATCTGATTTTGGTATTGACTATCTGGTGATGTCCATGTGTTTCATTGAAAGAGAGTGTTTGCTAGGACCAGTACATTCTCTTCAAAAAATTATGTTACCCTTTGCCCTGCTTCATTTTTTACTCCAAGGCCAAAATTTCCTATTACTCCAGGTATCTCTTGACTTCCTACTTTTGCATCCCAATCCCCCAAGGACATCTTTTTTGATGTTAGCTCTAGAAGGGCTGTAGGTCTTCATAGAACTATTCAGTTTCATCATCTTTGCCATTAGTGTTATCTTAACAAAAATCATATCACAGCATTACTTTTTCTTTTCTATGTTCTAAGTCAAATTACTACAGATGTCCCTGATTTACAAAATTAACTTACAATTTTTCAACTTTACAAAAGTGTGAAAGTGATATGTGTTCAATAGAAGTTGTACTTCAGATTTTGAATTTTGATCTTTTTCAGGGTAGTGATACAATTTTGGACAGCAGTACTGAACCATAGCTCCCAGTCAACCACTGTATCAAGAGGGTCAACAACAAATACACTTATAAGCAAAAACAAATTTTACCCTTAGAAATATTCTGTTCCCATACAAATGCTGTTTCTGACTTCTATTATAGTAATCAATAAATTACAAGAGATTTTCAATACAATTATAAAATTGGTTCTGTTTTAGATGTTTTTTCCAAACTGTAGGCTAATGCAAGTTCTCTGAGTACATTTAGTATAGTCTAGGCTAAGCTATGATGTTTGGTGTGTTAGGAGTATTAAATGCATTTTTAACATATGATGAGTTTATCCATATGTACTCCTATTGTAAACAGAGAAGATTTGCAGATACTTTCCTAATTTCTATTTATTTTGTGGCATTTTGGTTTTTAGGCCATGTAATTACTCAGAAAACAAAATTGCTGGTATTTAAGGTATTTTAATGAAATATAATTTTTTGAAATTGAATAAAGCACCTTATAATCTGCCTGCCTTCTTCCTTGAAAAATAATTGATCTCTTAGAGGCAATTTTTATAACATGACATATACAATTATTTTAATGAGTGCTTCCATTCAGTTTCAAATTTACATTGATGAAAGATTCTGAATTTTCTTTGTCATTGCTATCTATTTTTTTGGCTTTATTATGAATCAAGTAATTAATTCTTAATTGACTATATATAATCTATATGTATTATACATATATACACATGTATATATATTATCCTCCCATCAAATTACAGATACATGTATGTTTTCCTGCCCTGATAAAATCATATCCCNAAATACTGCTACTTTGAGAAGCAAACTAGCCAATTTTTTTCTTCTGCAAATCGGGAAAAGATTAGAATTGTTTTACATATTTCACAGGGCTTTGAGTTGCAAACATTTGCAGTTCAGCAAATACCACGTTTTAAAAATTAGACTGGCAAAAACATACTTGTTCTAGCAACACCTTGTTATATGTGTGAAAGACAATTTAATCTGCAAAGTGTTTCCTTATTATACTTTGGAAACCTATGGATTAATCAACTTTAAAAAGCTATATTCCACATCACTGATGGTTTGTATATAGCTGCTAAACAACTTCTTTGTCAAGAAGGAATAAGTGCCAGGGTTTCAGCATATTTATAATTTTACAATGAGCATTCTACCACATGCTTAAACTAGTAATTTAACTTATAAAAATATTTAATGGAATGTTGCAATAGTGGTAAATAAAACTTATAGGACATAAGCTATAGTAAGTGTCACAATTGTTTGTAAAAGAGAGAAATGCAGTACTAGAATTAATTTTTAAGATCAAAACATAATGAATACCAAGTTTAAAGAACAGCTATGTAACATCACCTAAAAAAGTATAACAGTCTCATCAACCTCCTGTACTTAAACCAGAACAGGAATTATGTTTTGAATTGGCCAAAAAAGTTCATTTGGGTTTTTCTGTGTTTTGTTATGGAAAAATCCAAACAAAATTTTGGTCAATCCAATGTATGTTAATATGTTTTTAACAATGTATATGCTAACTGTGCAAATTCAGAGGATTATTGATAAAAAAATCAGAAGCCCATGCTAATGGCCTTCATAAGTGGCAAATGAGCATGCCTGTCCAGTGCAATACAGGAAGAAACCATTGGAATCACACTAATGCATATTTATTATTGTTTCATTTTAACCTGTTTTACAATATATCTGTATGTTTCATAGTACTTAAAATATATTAGTACAGTATTGTATGAATTAATATGGACATTAGAGTGAGTATTCAAAACTGATTCTTAATAGCAGAATGTAAGAGAAAAGTGTTTAGTTATCACTTACCTAAATAAAGCCATGTGCAGTCCAACTTTGTCCAGAAGTATGAAGAGGATTAATCAATCAAATATGAGAGGTCTGATCCCATAAGGGATGCCATATTTATTATGAAATCAGTAATCTTTATCTAATATTATTGTTGTTGTTGTTTAGTTGCTAATCATGTCTGACTCTTTGCAACCCCATGGAGTATAGCTTGCCAGGCTCTTCTGTCCATGGGGTTTTCCAGGCAAGAATCCTAGTGTGGGTTGCCATTTCCTCCTCTAGAGTATCTTCCCAACCCAGGGACAGAACCCACAGCTCCTGGATTCTTTCCCACTGACCCACTTAGGAAGCCCCTTACCTAATATTGTTGCTAAGTCACTTCAGCCATGGAAGACTCTGTGCAACCCCACAGACGGCAGCCCACCAGGCTCCTCTGTCCCTGGGATTCTCCAAGAAAAACACTGGAGAGGGTTGCCACTTCCTTTGCCAATGCATGAAACTGAAAAGTGAGAGTGAAGTCACTCAGCCGTGTCCGACTCCTGGCGGCCCCATGGACTTCAGCCCACCAGGCTCCTCTGTCCATGTTATTCTCCAGGCAAGAGTACTGGAGTGGGTGCCATTGCCTTCTCCGTACCTAATATTAGGCTAGATCAAATTTATGGTTCTTTCTATAAAATTCCAAATAGACATCCTGCTTTTATTAATGAATTCTGACTTTGATAAATATGCATCAACCCAGAGAAAAACATAACCTAATTCAGCTCCTCAGTGTTTTCATAATGCCTTTTGTCAGGAAAACACTGAAGGGATGATTTTAGACCTTGTTGAAGTCACTAAATCAATGAGTGCAACATGCTGAGTTAAAAATAATCTGCTGATCTTTTCCCTTGAAGTTTTTTGCCTTGTTACCATATGACTATGTGAAAGCCTA
Source organism: Redunca redunca (assembly GCA_006410935.1). Lineage (NCBI taxonomy): Eukaryota > Metazoa > Chordata > Mammalia > Artiodactyla > Bovidae > Redunca > Redunca redunca. The sequence goes on from SJYQ01000076.1 coordinate 431,841, forward strand.
TAGGACTCTGATATAATCATGCTTATAGGACACTGATATATTAATGTCCTCTAATAAAATTGTCTTTTACCTCATCCTCATGTAGTATCTTTCCACACTGGCAACTGGTCTTTCTGTTTGCTTAGGCCAATGACACCTTAGTAGATATCATTAGAAGCTGAAACTTGAAACATACTTACATAAAGGTGCTCCCTTTCATAGTGCTGACTAGAACTCTTCCCCCAACATATGAGAAGCCTGTTCCAGTCTGCTGGATTCCATGGCCCAGTCAGTGCCAGATGCAACCCAGATGTGTGAGTAAATGAGGCCATATTAATTCACACATTTCTAGTTAAGCCCCAGGACATCAAAGCCACATAGGGTGGCTAAGAGTGACCAGCAGAATAAACATCAACTAAGTCCAATTGAAAGTGCTGACCCACAGAATTATGAGCAAATGAATAAAATTGAGTTTTTAAGCTTTGGGGTACTTTTGGGGTACAAAATTTTCAAAGCAATGATTCAAATAGCCCCATGGTTTAAGCTCACACTACTATGAATCCTCCGAGTGGTGTGTTTAATTTATAAGTGGAGTAGAAATTGGTGAATGTATACAGAAATCCATTCAGCAATATTGCTTTGAAAATTTTGTAATTACCTAAAGCTTTTATTCGGAGAAGCCACTGGCAACCCACTCCAGTACTCTTGCCTGGAAAATCCCATGGACAGAGGCTTCAGTTCATGGGGTCACGAAGAGTCAGACATGACTGAGCAACTTCACTTTCACTTTTCACTTCCATGCATTGGAGAAGGAAATGGCAACCCACTCCAGTGTTCTTGGCTGGAGAATCCCAGGAACAGCAGAGCCTGGTGGGCTGCCATCTACAGGGTCGCACAGAGTCTGACACGACTGAAGTGACTTAGAAGCAGCAGCAAAGATTTTATTGACATTGAGACGTGATAGATTAATGTTTATCCAGTATCTGTTCCTTATGCCTCCTAGGGAAGTGAAAAAGAACCCAACCTGTCACTGACCAGGGAATTTTTTACATGTTTTCATTTAATTCTAACAATAATCTCATGAAATACATGTAATCATACTAAATTTACCAATAAAGGAAATGAGGCTTAGGGAGATTTATTTTTCCAGTTTTATACAGTGGGTTATTTGTGTATGCTAGGTTAGTCTGAGGCTTTAAGTTGGACTCTTTCCTACCCTAGTCTTAATGTCAAAGAATTTGTTTTCTCCTTTAGCAGGTGAGGTTATTTAATATTATTGTACTAGATACTCTAAAGGGAAAATACCATATGTAATATTCAGTGACTATGTGCTTTTAAGAGTATACATGAACTAAAATTCAAAGGCATACCTTATGTCTATTTATATTTTAACACAATTTTAAATCTTAATGCAAGTTGTTAACATTTTTTTTATCTGATTTCAGATTAAGGTTATTAGGGTGCAATTATAAGAATGGTAATGATGCTCCTTTATTGATTTCTTTTCCAGTGAGGGCCACTGTAATTTTCCACTGAGACTCCATGGTAATTAAAGCATCTGCTCCTTCTACTTACTATAAAACAAGCTTTATGCTTAGATCATTTTTATGATGGAACACATATAGCTGGTGAATATAAAAACTACTTACAAAAGTTTGTGTTTAGAGATTTGACTTTTAAAATTGTTCGCTATGGCAAAGGTAAATTCTACAGGAGACACTAATACTAAGCAACTCTATTATACTCTGACACTTGGGATATCATTTCATAAAATATTAGTAATCTTAATCAGTTTAGTTCCACTGATGTTAAAACACTAGAATTTAACTGGGCATGTTAATTTTAACGACTCCACTTGAAATTGAGAATACTGAAATTCAGCTAAACTAAATCATCCATTATTATCATTTCCCCCCAAATCTCTAAAAAGATAGCTGAACTAGAGAAAACCATGCATAGGAGAAAATATATGAAGAAAACATTAAGCAAACAAATAATATGCAAAATGACCTTTTCTCTAAGGATGGATTTTTAACTTCTTCAGTCAAATTGTTTTATTAAATTCTGGTACTTAAAGAGATGCCTTGAATCTAGGGTCTATACTCAGATTCTGTATTATGAAATGAATACCCTGGAAAAAGCAAGAATGAGCCATATGGTGTGGGATTACTTGGAAGGCATCACTATAAACCATGGTTAATGTAATTCTAGATAGATTGATAAAGTAATTATGATAGATGTGTGTGTCTGCATGGGTTAAAAGACATGCATATACATTCTAGTTCTGTCTGCCACAAGGGCCCAGTAGCGATTATTCACCAACAACAACGAACACACACAACCCCCATTCCTGGTTTATAATAGAATTCATCAATATAAAGAACCAAGTCATCTTGAGAATGGCTGATTTTAGGACTGGGACAGGGGATATATAAATATCAATATAAGAAATTTGAAATGTCAGAAAATAAGGAAATGGTCAACAAAAAAGAGAGAAAGAAAAGACAAACGATATCAAAAGGACAAAGGTGCCAACTAAAAGAGCTCCAAATAGCTAAACCTGGAACCACTTGAACAATGATGCTAGCAATATAGTATTATCTAAGAGGACTTCTGATTTTGTATGTATATAGGGCTTCCCTGATAGCTCCATTGGTAAAGAATCCACCTTCAATGCAGGAGGCCCCGGTTCAGTTCCTGGGTTGGGAAGATCTGCTGGAGAAGGGATAGGCTACCTGCTCCAGCAGTCTTGGGCTTCCCCTGTGGCTCAGCTGGTAAAGAATCTGCCTCCAATGTGGAAGACCTGGGTTCAATCCCTGTGTTGGGAAGATCCCCTGGAGAAGGAAAAGGCTATCCACAGCAGTATTCTAGCCTGGAGAATTCCATGGACTGTACAGTCCATGGGGTCACAAAGAGTCAGACAGGACTGAGTGACTTTCTATACACACACACACACACACATATATATATATACACATCATTTGTATAATTTTATAGGAAAAGTCCATGCTCTGAGGACACTCCAACAGGCCTGGAGGCATGCCAGTTTTAGAGAGAGATGGAGGATTTCCACTAATGACCAGTTCCAACTTGTTAACTGTGTCAGTTAACTACCTTTGAAGGTAGATCCTTCAAGCTCCTGTGATGCCTGCAGATGACTTTAGCCTGGCAGCTATGATATTACAACCTCACTGAGAGACCCTTAGCCAGAACTGCCCAGAGAAGCAGTTTATGAATTTTAGATCTACCAAAACCAAAAGAGACAATACATGATAATTATTATTTTAAATCACTAACTTGGGGGATAATTTAAGCAGTAAGAATTCATATAACCTCTATAATTTGTTGATGGCTAGCTTTCTGACAGGGTTGATCAAGACAGCTTTTTTTTTCATGGAGACCAAATACAAATATTAAGGTGATATTAAGTGAATATCTTTGTGTGAGATCCTCATTTTCTTATTTTTCACATTGTCTTCCAGAACAGAGGAAAACAGATATGTATATAGGCAGGCTGTTGATTAAGGAATTCTCACATAAAGAAGAGACTAAATGGAAGAGAAAAGACCAATAAATACTGACTTTTCATGATTTTCCAATGAAATAGCTACACATTTATCTGATCAGCACAAGATAAAACTCACTCATCCACAACAGTTCTGCCTAGATGCAGAGAATTTTTCCATTAATTTCTTAGCACCTTGCACATAACTATGACAGGACATAATAACCACCTGATATTTCAAGAAAGTTCCTAAAATTTAAGCCAGATGAAAAGGAATGATCAAAGAAAGGAATGTGAAAAAAAAAAAAAAGAGAGAGAGAGAAAACTACAAGAATCAGTAAGAAGTTTAAAATCACTCAGAAAAGATATTTCATCCAGAAGAAATGTAACACTTTTCTAGAAGACTTTAGATAAAAAAGAAAGACATTAGAATTTAAAAATAAATGAATATATAAGGAGCAAATGTAAACTGTAAACTTGAAATTATCACTCAGAAAAAAATATAAATGAGATGTAAATGGAAATGCTAAGAAAATTATATTGCTACACTTGACTAATACAATTTAGATTTCAGGAAAAGGGAAGGGAAAAATGGAATGAGGTTATTATCCATATACTAACAAGAACATGATTCCCAGATCTGAATAATAGATGTTTCCAGACTAAAAAAATCTACAAAGAGTCCAGCACAATAACAAACGATTCACAAAGAAGTCATTTTGTCACATTTTGGCAATTCTCACAATATTTCAAACATTTTAGTTATTATTGTATGTCTCATGGTGATCTGTGATCAGTGATTTTTGATATTACTATTATGACTATTTCCAGGTGCCAAGTACTGTACACATATAAGAAGATAGTCTTAATTGATAAATGTTTGTGTTCTAACTGCTCCACCAACTGGACATGCCCCATCTCTCCTTCTCCTCAAACTCCTTGTTTTCAAAGACAGAAACACTGAAACTTGGTCAACTAATTACCTTAAAAAACGGCTTTGAAGTATTCAAATGAAAGGAGAAATCACAGGTGCTACACAAAGTCAAAAGCTATAAATGTATAAGTTTAGTGAGGAAAGTATTTCAGAAGTTAGACCTCTTGCAACAAATTCAGCCAAGCTGTAAATGCAGAGGAAACATTCTTGAGAGAAATTGAAAGTGCTACTCCAGGGAACACATGAATGATAAAGCAAAATGTCCTTTTTGCTGATACGGAGAATGTTTTAGTGGTTTGGATAGAAAAGTGAATAATCCACAGCATTCCCTTAAGGCAAAGCCTAATCCAGAGCCAGGCTCTGCTGCTGCTGCTGCTGCTAAGCTACTTCAGTCGTGTCCGACTCTCTGCGCGACCTCACAGATGGCAGCCCACCAGGCTTCCCCATCCCTGGGATCTCCAGGCTCTAACTATCTTCAATTCTATGATGGCTGAGAAAGGTGAGGAAGTTGCTAAAGAAAAGTCTTAAACCAGCAGAAGTTGATGTGTGAGATTTAAGGAAAGAATCCATCTTCATAAAATGAGTGCAAGGTAAAGCAGCAAGTTCTGAGTTAGAAATTGTAGCAAGGTGTACAGAGTATCTCACTAAGATAATTAATGAAGGTGGCTACACTAAACAAGTGATTTTCAGTGTAGATGGGATAGCTTTCTATTTGAAGACGCCATCTAGAATTTTCATAGCCAGAGATGAGACATCAGTGTCTGCCTTCAAAAATTCAAAGGACAGTTTGACTTATGGTAGGAACTAACAATACTGGTGACTTTAAGTTGAAACCAATGTTCCTGTACCATTTCAAAAGTACCAAGGCCTTTAAGAATGACGCTAAATACACTATGCTGTGATCTATAAATGGAACAATAAAGCCTAGATGACAGCACCTCTGTTTAACACATGGTTTACTGAGTATTTGAAGCCCATTGTTAAGAAATACTGCTGAAGGGACAAAAAAAAAAAAAAAGATTCATTTAAAAATATCACTGCTCAGTGACAATGTATCTGGTCACCAAAGAGCTTTGTTGGAGATGGACAATGAGATTAATATTTTCATGCCTACTAACACAACCATTCTGTGGGTCATAAATAAGGAGTAATATTGGATGTCAAGTCTTATTATTTGAGAAATACATTTTGAAAAGCTAGATCTGCCATATTCCTCTGATGGATATGGGCAAAGGAAATTAGAAAGCTTCTAGAAAGGATTTAGTACTCTAGATGCCATAAAGAACATTTGTGATTCATGGGAAGAGGTCAAAATATTAACAGAAGCTTGGAAGAAATTTATCCCAACCCTCATGGATGACTTCAGTGGAGGAAGTAACCAATAAAAGACAATTAGAATTAGAACTGAAACTTGAAGTTGTGGCCAAATTGCTCCAATCACCTGATAAAATTTCATGGTTAAGGAGTTGCTTCTTGTTGGTGAGTAAAGAAAGTGCTTTCTTGAGATGGAATGTACTCCTAGTTAAGATTCTATGAAGATTATGGAAATGACCACAAAGGATTTAGAATATTACATAAACTTAGTTAATAAAGCAGTGGTAAGTTTTGAGAGAATTCACTCCAAATTTGAAAGAAGTTCTACTATTACTAAGGCTGTAGCCGCAGAATCGAATCCCTGTCCTTCTCTCCATTGGAAACCAATTGCTATTTATCTAAGTTTCAGGAAGAAGCTGCAAAGAAAAAGATACAAAAACTGTTTAGAACCTACTTGGCCCAAGATAGGGCTTCCCAAGTGGCGCTATAATGCAGAAGACATGAAATGCAGGTTTGATACTGGGTCAGAAAGATCTCTTGAAGAAGAGAATGGCAACCCACTCCAGTATTCTTGCCTGTAGAATATTCCGTGGACAGAGATGCCAGTCAGGCTACACTCAATGGGGTCACAAGAAAAAGACAAAACTGAACAACTAACACTTTCACTTTTCAGGCCCAAGATGGTAGAAGACATGACTTTCAGTGGACCTTGAGCCTCTTTACACACTCATTGTGATAATTAGCACACTAAATGACATACCCACCAGCACCATAAGAGTTAGCAATTCTATGATGACAACTGGAAATGACCATACAAAGACCTCAATTCCAGGTCCAAACTGCCTGTTGTCAGGTGTTAGATAACTCATAAAGACTACCCCCACTCTTTTCAAACCCTTTCCTTTTACCTCAACCCTATAGGGCTTCCCTGGTGACTTTCAACAATAAAGAAACTGCCTGCAGTGTAGGAGCCACAGGTTCAGAGCCTAGGTTAGGAAGATCCTCTGGAAAAGGGCATGGCAACACATTCCAGTATTCTTGCCCCAAGGATTCCATAGACAGAGGAACCTGGCCTTCTAAAGTTCATGATGTCACAAAGAGTTGGACATGACTGAGTGACTAACACTTTCACTTCCCTTTTGTGTGTATGCCAAAGTCACTTCAGTCATTTTTGACTCTTTGAGACCCTGTGGACTGTAGTTGCCAGGCTCTTCTGTCCGTGGGATTCTCCAGGCAAGAATACTGGAGTGGATAGCCATTTCCTTCTCCAGAGAATCTTCCTGACCCAGGGATAAGGTGCTGGTCACCTGCATTGGCAGGCGGATTCTTTACTATCTGAGCCACCAGGGGAGGCTATGTATAGTGTATACATATAGTGATGCTAAGTCACTTCAGTCGTGTCCGACTGTGTGATCCCATAGACGGCAGCCGACCACGCTCTGCCATCCCCAGGATTCTCCAGGCAAGAACACTGGAGTGGGTTGCCATTTCCTTCTCCAATGCATGAAAATGAAAAGTGAAAGTGAAGTCGCTCAGTTGTGTCCGACTCTTAGCGACCCCATGGACTGCAGCCTACCAGGCTCCTCCGTCCATGGGATTTTCTAGGCAAGAGTACTGGAGTGGGGTGCCATTGCCTTCTCCCAAATCTGGTTGAAAAGTTAATTTGTGAAGTAACTTCCTACTTCTCCATTCTTTTGTCATTGAATAAAACATGTGATTTTCCAGTATCAGCATCAGTTTCTTTATTGGCTGTAGGAATCCAAGCAGTTGAAGAACCTCTCTGGTTGAAACAAGGGTCTTGGCCTTGCCTGTGGGTGTGTCCAGGCTATGTACTTGATAACATTACTTTGAGTAAAATATTAAACAGCCCTGCATGTTACAAAGAAATCATACATGAAAGGGAGTCAACTAATGAAGCAAACTTCATTGTTGCCTGATTTTAAGAAATCGTCACAGCTGTTCCCAGTGAATTTGAGGTTCTTAATGTCTCATTGGACTGTGAAGAAGGCTGAGCGCCGAAGAATTGATGCGTTTGAACTGTGGTGTTGGAGAAGACTCTTGAGAGTCCCTTGGACTGCAAGGAGATCCAACCAGTCCATTCTGAAGGAGATCAGTCTCTTTGGAAGGAATGATGCTGAAGCTGAAACTCCAGTACTTTGGACACCTGATGCGAAGAGTTGATTAATTGGAAAAGACTCTGATGCTGGGAGGGATTGGAGGCAGGAGGAGAAGGGGACGACCCAGGATGAGATGGCTGGATGGCATCACGGACACGATGGACATGAGTCTGAGTGAACTCCGGGAGATGGTGATGGACAGGGAGGCCTGGCATGCTGCGATTCATGGGGTCACAAAGAGTCGGACACGACTGAGCAACTGAACTGAACTAAACTGAATGTCTCATTACAAAGAGTTCAGTGAGAGACACAGGTATAGGTAAGAAGTGGATTTATTTAAAGACACATTCTAAGGACAGAGTGTGGGCCATTTTAGAAGGCATGTTATTTTTTATGGACTGAATAATTTTATAGGCTAATGCATAGGAGGATTATTTCAGTCATTTTGGGGAAGGAGTTGGAATTTCAGAAATTCGGCCACTGCCCACTTTTTGACCTTTTATGACTGGTCTCAGAACTGTCATGGCACTTGTGGGTGTGTTATTGAGCATTCTAATTTATTTAAATAAGAACATAATTAGGTTCTAGGTCTACTAGAAGTTAAATCATCCACCATTTAGGACCTAGTTGGTTCTAAGCAGTCCTTGTTATGTCCTATGACTGTGCCAGGGCTACCCTAGTGGCTCAGATGTTAAAGAATCTGCAATGCAGGAGACATGGGTTTAATCCCTGGGTCAGGAAGATCCCCTGGAAAAGAGAATGAATATTCATTCCAGTATTCTTGCCTAGAGAATTCTATGGAGAGAGGAGCATGGTGGTCTATAGTCCATGCAGTTACAGATACAACTGAGCGACTAACACACAGACACATACACTTGACTATGTCATTCTTTTAAAGGGTGTGCCCTGACACTTCCCCTCCTGTTTAAAATCTATTGTACAACTACTAAACCAGAGAATTGACCATTGTCTACAAAATGTAACACTAGTATTTTCGTGTGTAAATTCTTCTAATTTTGAGATACCCAAAATTTGCTAAAATCTCTGGTCTGCAAGGAAATAATCTTCCGTTCCGCCTGGGAGACTTGGTCCAAGCAAGCTAAGCATCCTAGAAGGCTTTGGAGGCATGGATTCCATATGGAAATTCTTACTGAACATGATTGAAGCAGAAACAAAAACAACATTACAAAATCATTAGAGAGAAAAAAGAAAAAAAGCAGATAAACTTAGAAAGTTAACATTCTACTGCCATTTGGGATTCACTCTAGAAGATAAGAGAATGCATGTCAAGGCTTAAGCAGACCATAAAGTGCACTTCTTAAGCAATACTGTTCAAATGATTATCAGGTTATTCCACTTGGGACCAACTTTAAAACCACTGAAGTGTAAGTTCTAAAAAGTTAAGAACCTGACTCAAAATTATATAATTAATATGCATTACATTTTTATCTAAATCATTAAATAATGGGTGATTCATTAAGATTTCCAAATTGTTAGAAGACCATTTAAGAAGCTAGGTATTTACATGAATTTTATAAATGAATTTTTAAGATAAACTTCTCAGATATAAAGATGGATAATACCCAACTAGGCATTTAGTCTAAACTTTGGGGTTAGTACTTCCCTTGCACAGAAATTATATTCATCTTACCTGGAAAAACAAAAACAAAAACATGTGGGTTATCATTTACTGTATCTGGAATTATCAATCAATAGTTTTAACAGATACTTTTTTTCTGAAAATCCAGTGAAGATAAATTTTACTTTTTTACCTGAAGATAAAAAAACAAGACTATACTTATTCAAAAAAACTGCAACCAATAATCACTCCTAAACCTCTCTCAGAGAAGGCAATGACACCCCACTCCAACATTCTTGCTTGGAAAATCCCATGCACGGAGGAGCCTCATAGGCTGCAGTCCATGAGGTCGCTAAGAGTTGGACAAGACTGAGCAACTTCATTTTCACTTTTCATTTTCATGCATTGGAGAAGGAAATGGCAACCCACTCCAGTGTTCTTGCCTGGAGAATCCCAGGGACAGAGGAGCCTGGTAGGAGGCCGTCTATGGGGTCGCACAGAGCTGGACACGACTGAAGTGACTTAGAAGCAGCAGCAGCAGTAGCAGCAAATCCCTCTAGGACAGATTTCCTCCCAGTGTATCATCGTACTAGCTATATATTTTCCTTTATCCCATCTCTCTTTTTGCTTGGTTTTTCTCACAGTTGAAATCCTCTGTTAGTGTACTCCTTTATTGATAATGACATGAATTAGTGGATAAAAATAATCTGATTTCACCATAAGACTTAAATTGTATTAAATTATTTTAAGTTTAAGAACAAACAGTATAATTTGTATTCCTTTCTTAGAACTGTGTCAGCTATTTTGCCATTTAAAAAAAAAAGAGTGGCCTGTTTTTGGAAACAGTTATTTAGATATAAAACCTGCTGAGAAATTTCTCAAAAACTACTGGGAGCCCTTGCTGCTAAGTCACTTCAGTCGCGTCTGACTCTGTGCGACCCCATAGATGGCAGCCCACCAGGCTCCCCCGTCCCTGGGATTCTCCAGGCAAGAACACTGGAGTGGGTTGCCATTTCCTTCTCCAATGCATGAAAGTGAAAAGTGAAAGGGAAGTCGCTCAATTGTGTCCGACTCTTCGCAACCCCATGGACTGTAGCCCATCAGGCTCCTCAGTTCATGGGATTTTCCAGGCAAGAGTACTGGAGAGGGGTGCCATCGCCTTCTCCACTGGGAGCCCTTAGGATCTTATAATTGTGTGGATATTTATGAGTTTAAATGTCTATTAAAATTATAAAACTTTCTTAATTTTTTTTTAGACAGCATCTGTGAAATATCCAATACCGTGCATTTCATCTGTGACTTTCTTTGATTATGTGGTTGTCATTTAACCTTCAATATGCCAAGAGAAATATAAATGAATGAATACTGCCAGATAGTCTTTTGGCAAAGTATAATGGTCCATTGCATGATAAAATTCTTCCTGTTGAATGACCAACTGAAAGAAAATATATTTCATTTTCCCCTAAATCATTCATTATATGATTTGCAGAATGACATGATCAATTTCACCATTATGATGAATGTTAACAGAACTTCTATGAATAATTTTACATTCATCTTCTGATTCATTTAAATGTAAAATATTTCCTTTCAGCTTTTGCCACTAAAAGGATAAATTTTAAAATTCTGAATTTTCTACGTAGTGAATCTAAAGAAAAAATAGAATACATTCCCAAAATGTGATGTAATATTTTGCCAAAACTCTATGAAAATTGTGAGATGATAAATTTTTCATTTCAGTGTCTTTTTAGGTGATTCCTTCATTTTTCCATT
>SJYQ01000076.1:451817-462729 GCA_006410935.1 Redunca redunca
CCCACCCCCACCATAGCTGACATCTAATCTTACCACATTGTGATTAGAAAAGATGCTTGGAATGACTTCACTTTTTTTGAATTTACCAAGGCTAGTTTTATGATCCAGGGTGTGATCTATCCTGGAGAAGGTTCTGTGTGCACTTGAGAAAAAGGTGAAATTCATTGTTTTGGGTGAATTTCCCTATAGATAACAATATAAGTCTAACTGATCCATTGTAACATTTAAAGTTTGTGTTTCCTTGCTAATTTTATGTTGATATATTGATTGGTGAGATTGAGGTATTAAATTCTTCCACTTAAATTGTCTTACTGTTAGTTTCCCATTTCATGCTTGTTAGCATTTGCTTTACATATTGCAGTATTCCTATGTTGGGTGCACATATATTTATAAATGTTATATCTTCTTGGATTGATCCTTTGATCATTATGTAGTGTCTTTCTTTGTCTCTTTTCATGCCCTTTATTTCAAAGTCTATTTTATCTGATATGAGTATTGCTACTCCTGCTTTCTTTTGGTCTATTTGCATGGAATATCTTTTTCTAGCCCTTTTTCACTTTCAGTCTGNGCCCTTTTTCACGTTCAGTCTGCATGTGTCCTTTGTTTTGAGGTAGGTCTCCTGTAGACAGCATATATAGGGGTGTTGTTTTCATATCCATTCAGCCAGTCTTCATCTTTTGGTTGGGGCATTCAACCCATTTACATTTAAGTCAATTATTGATAAGTATGATCCCATTGTCATTTACTTTGTTGTTTTGGGTTCGAGTTTATACCTCTTTTCTGTGTTTCCTGTCTAGAGAAGATCCTTTAGCATTTGTTGAAAAGCTGGTTTGCTGGTGATGAATTCTTTCAGATTTGAGTGTCTGTAAAGCTTCTGATTTCTCCTTCATATTTCAATGAGATCCTTACTGGGTACAGTAATCTGGGTTGTAGGTTTTTCTCTTTCATCACTTTAAGTATGGCCTGCCATCCCCTCCTGGCCTGAAAGATGAGCTGTTATCTTTATGAGAATCCCCTTGTGTGTTACTTGTTGTTTTCCCTTGCTGCTTTTAATATTTTCTCTTTGTATTTGATCTTTGTTAATTTTGATTAATATGTGTCTTGGGGTGTTTCACCTTGGGTATATCCTGTTTGGGATTCTCTGCATTTCTTGAAGTTGGGTGGCTATTTCCTTCCCCATTTTAGGGACTTTTTCAACTATTATCTCAAGTATTTTCTCATGGCCTTACTTTTTGTCTTCTTCTTCTGAGATACCTATGATTCGAATGTTGGGATGTTTGACATTGCCTCAGAGGTCTCTGTGGTTGTTCTCATTTCTTTTCATTCTTTCATTTTTCTTTTTTCCTCTCTGCTTCATTTACTTCCACCATCTTTCTTCCACCTGACTTATCGTATCTTTTGCCTCCATTATTCTATTGTTGATTCCCTCCAGAGTGTTTTTGATCCCAGTTGTTGCATTATTCATCATATATTGACTCTTTTTTATTTCTTCGAGGTCCTTATTAAAAATTCCTTGCATCATCTCAATCCTTGTCTCCAAACTAATTATCTGTAACTCCATTTTGTTTTCAAGATTGTGGATCATTTTTACTTTCATTATTCTGAATTCTTTTACAGATAGACTCCCTATCTCTTCTTCTGTTTGGTTTGGTAGGCATTTACCATGTTGTTTACCTGCTGAATATTTCTCTCCCTTTTCATCTTGTTTAGATTGCTGTGTTTGGGATGGTCTTTCTGTATGCTGGAAGTTTGTGGTTCCTCTTTATTGTGGAGGTTCCTCCTTGTGGGTGAGGTTGAACGAGTAGCTTGTCAAGGTTTCCTGGTTAGGGAAGCTTGTGTTGGTGTTCTGTTGGGTAGAGCTAGATCTCTTCTCTCTGAAGTGCAATGAAATGTACAGTAGTGAGTTTTGAGATGTCTGTGGGTTTGGTGTGACTTCTGGCCACCTATATTTTAAGGCTTAGAGTTATGTTCCTGCATTGTTGGAGAATTAGCTTGATATGTCTTGCTCTGAAACTTGTTGGTTCCTGGGTGGAGCTTGGTTTCAGTGTAGGTATAGAAAAGGCAGAAGAACCACAGATCAAATTGCAACATCCACTGGATCATGGAAAAAGCAAGAGAGTTCCAGAAAAACATCTATTTCTGCTTTATTGACTATGCCAAAATCTTTGACTGTGTGGATCACAATAAACTGTGGAAAATTCTGAAAGAGATGGGAATACCAGACCACCTGACCTGCCTCTTCAGAAACCTATATGCAGGTCAGGAAAGAACAGCTAGAACTGGACATGGAACAACAGACTGGTTCCAAATAAGAAAAAGAGTACATCAAGGCTGTATATTGTCACCCTGCTGATTTAACTTATATGCAGAGTACATCATGAGAAATGCTGGGCTGGAAGAAGCACAAGCTGGAATCACGATTGCCGGGAGAAATAGCAATAACATCTGATATGCAGATGACACCACCCTTATGGCAGAAAGTGAAGAAGAACTAAAGAGCCTCTTGATGAAAGTGAAAGAGGAGAGTGAAAAAGTTGTCTTAAAGCTCCACATTCATAAAACGAAGATCATGACATCTGGTCCCATCACTTCATGGGAAATAGATGGGGAAACAGTGAAAACAATGTTAGACTTTATTTTTTGGTACTCCAAAATCACTGCAGATGTTGATTGCAGCCATGAAATTAAAAGACGCTTACTCCTTGGAAGAAAAGTTATGACCAACTTAGATAGCATATTGAAAAGCAGAGACATTATTTTGCCAACAAAGATCCATCTAGTCAAGGCTATGGTTTTTCCAGTGGTCATGTATGGATTTGAGAGTTGGACTGTGAAGAAGGCTGAGCACCGAAGAACTGATGCTTTTGAACTGTGGTGTTGGAGAAGACTCGAGAGTCCCTTGGGCTGCAAGGAGATCCAACTAGTCCATCCTAAAGGAGATCATCCCTGGGTGTTCTTTGGAAGGAATGATGCTAAAGCTGAAACTCCAGTACTTTGGCCACCTCATGCAAAGAGTTGACTCATTGGAAAAGACTCTGATGCTGGGAGGGATTGGGGGCAGGAGGAAAAGGGGATGACAGAGGATGAGATGGCTGGATGACATCACCAACTCGATGGACATGAGTTTGAGTGAACTCCAGGAGTTGTGATGGACAGGGAGGCCTGGCATGCTATGATTCATGGGATTGCAAAAAGTTGGACATGACTGAGCAACTGAACTGAACTGATGGAGTCTTTTGGATGAGCTCTTATTGATTAATGTTCCCTAGAGTCAGGAGTTTTCTGATGTTCTCAAGTTTTGGAGTTAAGTCTCCTGTCTGTTGTTTTCAGTCTTATTCTAACCGTAGCCTCAAGACTTCTCCATCCATACTTCACCGATGACAAAACATCTAGGTTAATGGTGAAAAGATTCTCCACAGTGAGGGACACCCAGTGTGGTTCTCAGAGTTACATGGAGAAGAGAAGAGGAAGGAGGGAGATAGAGGTGACCAGGAGGAGTAAAGGGGAATCAAAAGGGGAGAGCAATCTAGCTAGTAATCATTTCCCTATGTGTTCTCCATAGCCTGCAACTCCCAGAGAAGTTCACAGAGTTACTAGAGAAGGGGGAGGAAGGAGATAGAGGTGACCAGGTAGAGAAAAGGAGGAGTCAAAATGAGAGAGACAGATCTAGCCAGTAATCAGTTCCCTAAGTGTTCTCCACAGCCCAGAATACCCAAAGAGATTCACAGAGTTGGGAAGAGAAGAGAAGGGGGAGGTAGAGATAGAGGTGACCTGGGGGTGGAAAAGAGAGTCAAAAGGGGAGAGAGCAATCAAGCCAGTAATCACACTTCTAAGTAAAACTGGGTACTGAAGATTGTATTCTTAAAGGTATAAAATTGATAACAAATACCAAAAACAAAGATTAAAANCGACCCAGGATGAGATGGCTGGATGGCATCACTGACTCGATGGACATGAGTTTGAGTGAACTCCAGGAGGTGGTGATGGACAGGGAGGCCTGGCGTGCTGCAGTTCATGGGGTCACAAAGAGTTGGACATGACTGTGCTAATGAACTGAACTGAACTCATCTGAGTAGGTTATAAAAATGAAAATTAAAGGAATAATACAGAACTTAAAAATTTTTATAAATCAAAAAAATTAAAAATGATAATAGTAAAAATATATCTAGGAACTTTTCTAGAGCTGTTAAGGGCAGTGTGCGGTCTGTTCTGTTTCAGATAGTTCTTTGTTCCAGCTTATACTTCTTCTCAAGGTCTATAGGCTCCTTCCAATGTAGTCAGTGCTAACTACAGGATTTTAATCTGTCGCACCAGTCACTTTCAAAGAAGTTCCCTCTTCTTTGTTTATTTTGGCTACCTCTATTTGCAAGTCTCTTCTTTATTTAACTTCTGCCCTGACACAAGGGGAGAAAGTGATAATTTATTTAGGCTCACTTGTTCAGTTCTGCTGTGGGGAGGGAAGAACACTGTAAACAAATATCACTGGCATGTATGGGGAGTGCTCACAATGTCTGGCCACACTGGATTTGACCCCACTCATAGCATATGTGCTTTCTTGGTCTACACTGCTCAGGCTCCAGGTTGCTCTGCAGGAGAACTGTCTAAAGCGGACCCTGGGTTGCATGCACTTCCCAGGTCTAAGCCACTCAGGTTCATGTTTTTGGGTGCTCCACAAAGGCACAAACTTGGTTGGGCCTGCGTTTTGTGCCCTTCCCAGGTCCAAGCAGCTCAAGCAACCAGGTGCTTGCGAGTGCACTCTCCCCAGGTTGTGGGGGGGTGGGGGGGTGTATCTTATCACTTCCCTGGTCCCAGTCACTCAGGTTTCCTGAGTGCACAGTAGGGCACCATCTCATGTGTGCCATGTGTCTCCTCTGAGGAGTTGTTCTCTGCCTGTGACCCTCCTGGTGGATGTCAACCATCCAGGACCCCAGCAAGACTTGGTTAGCAACTGGGAGCTGCTCGTAGTTTGGTAGAGGATGCCATCTCTGGGGTCGAGATTGCCCTTCGACTTCTGGCTCTGGCTGTTGCCAGCCTGCCTCTCTGCTTCCAGTGGGAGATGGACTGGTCTGCAGCGGGCTAGCTCTCCTCTGGTATTCGCTCAGTTCTTTATTCTGTGAGTGGGCCCAGCAGTGACTTAGATTAGAGCTTTTTTCAGGAGTTTTTTCTCTCTCTGGATATCCCACAGTTTGGTATGCTATCTCATGTTAGCTCCCTCAGATTGTCCTCAGGGCATTCAGGCCCAGTCCTTACTCTAAGCAATGCAGCCTGCACCTCCCTGTTTAGCCCCTGCTCACTGGTGGCTGATACGAGCATCATGGGCTACTTCTCTGCTGCGAGTTGTGGTTAGGTGGGTAATCTGTTTTGTTTTTTTTTTCCCCTCCCAGATATGTTGCCCTCTGAGATTCCAAAACTTCCCACAGACTCGCCAGTGAGACGGTTTCCTGCTGTTTGGAAACTTCTTTCACGACTCCCTCCCCAGGACAGGTCTCTGTCCCTAACTCTTTTGTCTCTCTTTTTATCTTTTACATTTTGTCCTATCTCCTTTCAAAGACAATGGGCTGCCTTTCTTGGTGCCTGGTGTCATCCTCCAGTGTTCAGAAGTTGTTTTGAGGAATTTGCTCAGCGTTTAAATGATCTTTCAATGAATTTGTTGGGGAGAAAGTGGTCTCCCCGTCCTATTCGTCTGCCATCTTAGGACCGCCCTCATGATATGTTATTCTAAGCAAATTTTTTTCATATATTAAGCTATTTAAATCTAACAACAACCTTTGAGACAGGTAATGTTGCTTTATAGATTAAGAAAGTCAGGCAGAAAAAGGGCAAATAACATTCAAATTTGAAAAGAACTTGAACAGAGGCAGCCTCATTTTAGACATAAAACATGACATGAATGAAGAAAAGTATTTGTTAGATTCAGTGAGCCTGCTTTAAATCCCACATTTAAATGCTCTGGAGGGAGAAAGTGAGAGAAAGCAATGTCTACAAGGAAGTGAAGAAGAGTGGAAATAACAAAAATTTCATCTGGTTTTTATTATCATCATGCTCATGCTATTTTTTAGAGATGTCAGGGATAAAATATTCCTTCCCACAGAGGCAGACTGCTCCCATCATTTTTAACCTTTTTCTTTTATATGCTATTAACAGGGTAAACCCTCACTAGATGTTTTGAGCCTGAACATATAATATGAAAATAGGGCTAGTAATAGGTAGCCTACAAGGTTGTTGCAAATGAGAAAGCATAAGTGAAATAAGAAATTGTAATGCATCATCACAAAATAGTGGGAGTCATTTAACTTGAAGCAAACATTGTATCACATTTGATTTCTGAATAATGTTCCAGCACTTGGCCAGATGTAGCTCCTCCATGTTATCTCACTGCTTCCACTCCCAGAGCCAGAATAAAGGTTCAAACAAACAAACCTGGAGAAAGTAGGTGATGTAAATTCTCATTCTACATCTACCATGCATGCGGGTTTAGTAGACTGTGATCCACAATTTTCAAATTCAAAAATACTAACTGTAGAGTTTTGTGGGTTTTGTTGATTTCTTAGCTCAAAATTATTTGTTTAGAAATGAAGGAGAAGACAATATTAGGACCATAATATTATACAGTGGATATAGTACATCTCTTAGGCTCATTATCTACCTATTTATTAAACAAATAGTATAAAACCTCATATACCAGGCATGTGCTAGGTTTGGGGACTAGCATCTCCTATTTGTTTTCTATAACTGTAGTTAACAAAATATAACACATATGGTGACTTAGCACTGCAAACTTTATTATTTCATAATTCTATAGAAGTCTGACATCATTAGGCTTAAATCAAGTTGTTGAGGGAGCTGCATGCTCTGAAGCACTAGAGGAGAATTCACTTTCTTGTGTTGTCCATCTTCTAAAGACTACCCATATTCCTGGACTTATGGACACATCCTATCCTCAAACCACTGATTATTGATATAGTCTTTCTCACACTGAATTATTTTGACATTGAGGCTCAATGGAGTTGTCTTTTTGTTTGTAAGGATATATGTGATTATACAGTACCCTTGCTGAAAATTTGGGAAAGTCACCCAGTTTCAAGATCTGCTATTTGCATCATAATTCTAATAGGAAATTTAATTCCTCTATGCCATGTAACATAACACACTAATGTGTACATCTTTGGGGATCATTATTCTGCCTACAGCATCATCTCTGTTCACATATTACTTAAAGCTTGTGGAAGAGAGATACTGATTGTACATGAAAGTGTGTAAATATATATTCAGAAATTGTGATATATGCTATGAATATTTTATGTTGTTATGAGTGCTTAAATCATGGAGAGCTCATAGAGATCAGGGAGTTTTTCCTTAGTTGGCTATATTTGTCTTGACATCAAGAGGAAGAGTACAGTTCAATTAGCAAAAGGATCAAGGGAGAGTTTTCTCACAGAATCGTATACTAGTGTTTAGATGTAAGGGAAAGTATAGTTAGAATGGAGAAACAAATAAAAGCCTGCATGCCTGGAGCAAATGAGTGCTATAATTTAAATTCAAACCATTACCAATAATCTGTAATATTTTACTGGTTGAGATGTCAAGAAGAAAACAGGGAAGACCATCTGGTTTTATCATTCTCTTCCACTTCTAGAAATGGCTCATGCCCTTCTCAAATTGTATCTTTAGCTCTGGGGATTGTCAAAACATTTGCTTAAATGTGAACAGAGTACACTGGTTTTTGGCAGTCCTCTGAGATATTTAAAATATGTTTAAACATATCACGTAAGTAAAATCTTTAATAGTTCTGTAGAATTTTAAAGTGTGTCATTTGTCACTTATTAGGCTTACACATGCTTAGTGATTTTTCCCATTATAATTTGAGCTTTTTACAAATTAATACAACTTCACCTATATCAATGTTAAGCAGTTTTTTTAATGATTCAACTGAATAAGAAGAAACTCTGAACATTAAAAATATTTCAAGATCTAAGCACTTTCCAATGAATTTTAGTTTCAGCTAGTTATTTCAACGGTTTCTATTTACTCCTTTCTTTATCTATTCAGAAAGTATCTCCAGATCAATGACTTATCTAGACACTGTCATAGGTTCTGGGATTTTAGTAATAGATATAATATATTCCTCTCCAGAAGTAAAAAGGCTATTTTATTGTCTATTACTGCAGGGGACACATTAAATAATTCAATCAGTCTGGTCTGATGAGATAAAATATTATGGAACATAAATAACAGTATGAGTACAGCCAGTTGTGGCTAGAATATGAAAAACAGCAATAGATACATGTTCTCAGCTTATTCTGAAAGGCAGTAGCTAGTGAGTCATCCAAATTTGTAAAATTAAGTTCCACACCCTTAGCATATAGTGGTGTTTCTTGTAGACTTTATATGTTCATGTCATTAATTACATTAAAACAATTTGTTTCACGCATTTCTTTCATTTAGGACAAAAGCTTTTCAGAGGCAAGTATCATAAATTATTTGCCCCTTTCCCCTGGAAATACCACAGTATATGGAATATAGTACATATTTAGTATCTTTGAACTGAAATCAAACATCATTTAGAGGAATTAAATATATTGATGGGCAATTTATTTTTAATAATTTTATGCTTTTTCACTACTATTTCAAAACATGCAACTTCAAGAAATGATACATCCATAATTTCAGTTCAGTTCAGTTCAGTCCAGTCACTCAGTCGTGTCCAACTCTTTGTGACCCCATGAATCGCAGCATGCCAGGCCTCCCTGTTCACCACCAACTCCTGGAGTCCACCCAAACTTATGTCCATCAAGTCAGTGATGGCATCCAACCATCTCATCCTCTGTCATCCACTTCTCCTCCTGCCACCATTCCTTTCCAGCATCAGAGTTTTTTCCAGTGAATCAGCTCTCTGCATCAGGTGGCCAAAGTATTGGCATTTCAGCTTCAACATTAGTTCTTCCAATGAACACCCAGGACTGATCTCCTTTAGGACAGACTGGTTGGATCTCTTTGCAGTCCAAGGGACTCTCAAGTCTTCTTCAACACCACAGTTCAAAAACATAAATTCTTCGGTGCTAAGCTTTTTTTATAGTCCAACTCTCACATCCATACATGACCACCGGAAAAACCATAGCCTTAACTAGACGGACCTTTGTTGACAAAATAATGTCTCTGCTTTTTAATATGCTATCTAGGTTGGTCATAACTTTCCTTCCAAGGAGTAAGCATCTTTTAATTTCATGGATGCAATCACCATCTGCAGTGATTTTGGAGCCCAGAAAAATAAAGTCAGCCACTGTTTCCACAGTTTCCCCATATATTTGCCATGAAGTGGTGGGACCAGATGCCATGATCTTAGTTTTCTGAATGTTAAGCTTTAAGCCAGCTTTTTCATTCTCTTCTTTCACTTTCATCAAAAGGCTCTTTAGTTCTTCTTCACTTTCTGCCATAAAGGTAGTGTCATCTGCATCTAGAAAATAATGGTTTATAAATTTAAAATTATTCTTCATTAATCCAGTGCAATTAGTATAAATGTGATCACATGCTACTGCAGCAGCATAAGTAGATTATGAAAGGTCAGAATAGAACTTTTTGTAAAATCCATAAATTCCATAGCTCAAAGGCACAGCTCTGTTTCTGTTCATGTCAATTTCTATGAACTCTAACATTCCTGAATCTATAGTAGCATTGGCTATTTGTTCTATCATACAAATCTCATGAGTCCTCTTTGTTNTCAGAGATAATGCTGTTTTATTCTGGCAAACTTGAAATATACATGCGATTTTGGTGAAGAGACTATACAGAGACTTTTTATAAGATATGTTTTGGATTAAAAATATTAAGTATATTTTACCTTTCTATAAGTCAGAATAAGTTAAATCTGTTTTTTTCCCCTAAGTTTGGATTATAAAGGAAAGAGAAATAAAATTATACTTACAGTTAATTTAGTAATTGTATACAGTGACAGCATTTAGACAATTGCAAAAACCATTGCCTTAACACAATTAAGTGAACGCTGAGGTTAGGTACATCTGGTTCTGAATTTCACTTAGTGGCTGAGTAAACTTATTAAACATAAGTTCTTTGAATCTCAGAATCTGCTTCAGGAAAATGAGATAATACCACAAAACTTTTATGGTGATCATGAAACCTTATGTATGTACAGTGATCAGTGTAAAGGTTATAACAGATAAGTCTCAATAATTTATAGCTTTATGCTCCTTATTAAGTGGTCATTGTCATCTGTACTGTAGAGTATTGCTAATATATTTCTATCACTGTACTATTTATCTACTAAATAGTAAATGTTAAAAAAAAAAAAAAAGCTACAGAAGAGGGATAAAAAAGTGATACAAAGTAGCTTTTCCAACCTTGATATTTTTGAAGTTTGGCTCTGGCATGATATTGCCCTCAGGGCATGTGTTTAGAGTCGTTCTAGATTTGATGTTCCCTGACCTTCTCTGACATTCTTCTGACCTTCCCAGCAGTCTTTCTCCAGCTCTCTTCAACATTTCCTCAGCTTTCTGGCTGTGATTCAATACTCTTGGAAAATTTCCCAGATGGTTCATGAAAAAGCATGTAGAGTAAAAACCTTGGGGTCACAGACAGAAGAGGGGATTCTGAAGGGCAAAATAAGCCTATCTAGTACAGAAGTTGTTCATGATTTAACAGAAGTTTTAAATAAAAGAAAATATTGTTGTATGGAATTGAATAAACATGATGATTTCATACAGTCAAATAAGTTATCTAAAGACAAGAAAATTGAACTGAGTGTAAATAATTTTTATACTGGAATTTTTATTTTAATAGTGGTTTTTTCAAGTTGCAGTTTATGTAAGGCCTTCCTATACACATGTATGAAGAGAGATTAATATACCCAAGCAAACAAAATATTTCTGTAATTTCCTTTAAAGTTTCAATAAAATAG
>SJYQ01000076.1:462737-494909 GCA_006410935.1 Redunca redunca
AACATAAACCAAGGTCCAAAGAAGGATTACACTTTTAAATTTAAGCTTTATTACAAGAATACATGTCATAATAGATGTTAATGAAAATAAATTTCAAAATAAATATTTTGAAGCAAAACTTCTCATTGGAAGCAATTGAGCTTGTAAGATAAAAGAACTTTAAAATTAAATGAAATGGTAACTTACTATGTTTAGGCAATACCTGTAAATACATAATACTCTGTGTTTCAGCTACAGATGGTACTATTTTTGATGATATTGTTTATGTTGGACAATATATCTTTCCCTGCCTGACCTGGGAAGCTCACAGGATTCTTTTTTTGTCAGTATGAGCATGATTAACTAAAAAAAAAAAAAAAATTAAAGGTGGAAAGTCAGGAGAGGATGTTGATATGTTTTTGGTTCAAGATACCTCTCTCAAGGCCCTCGAATCTGAAGCTACTATGGAAAGGGAATGTTGCTTGCCATTCTAATAAACAAAGAGTGTTGTCTACCTTTCCAGTTCTACAAGGGTCAAGTCATCAGTCATTGCAGCCACCTCCCCTCCACCACCCTGAGGGGAATTCAAAATGGAGAAAAACAGGAAGCATTCTGTGGATACAGGTCCTAGATAGTTAAGATGCATATCTCTGGACTTAGCTTTTATAAAATTTTGAAAGAGTTCTTTGGTTCCTTGATTTCAAGCTACTTTGACTTTTAGCCTTGAAAAAATAAATTCCCTAATAAAAAATTTGAAAAGGACTTAGCTATATGCTTGGAGAACAATTAGGTATGATAGAAACTGGATACATACAAACATACATCTCATTATTTTTTTAAGTATTTTGATCAATGAGAGCTGTTTCTCTCCTTCTGTCCACACGATATCATCATCTTGAGCCTGTTTACTCATTTAATAAACATGATATTTATCATACCTTAATAAGCAAGATGTTGTGTCAGGTGAGGGATATACAATGGTTATCAAAGCAACATGGTCATTAATATCATGGAAATGGCAGAGTAGTGGACAAGACAGGCAGCAAACAAATATGCAGACAATTACCAATTATGAATTAAAAAGCAAGAAAATATACATAATTCCACATTGAAACAGAGTGCTAATACTCTATATATGTTCTAGAAGTTGAAAACCTAGGCTGCTAGGAGCACATATATAAAAACCCTGAAGCAAATGAACAATTCATCATTGGGTAAGGGAGAAAGAAACACAGTGATGAATCTGACTTCATTCCCCATGTCCAGGAACTAATAGCTTCTAAGAGGATAAAAACCAGCTTTATGATGGAGATGACATTTAGATTGAAACTTTAGGATAAGGATGATAAAGAAATATGATAAAGGGCACTGACTACCAGACAAAAAGAGTAAACTCTGCATCAAACCCTTATTTAATGTCCTTTGGATTCTAGGAGTAATCTGGTTTATATGCACTTTCCACCATACTTGGTACTTCGTGATGATGCTCCCCACCTAACATAAGTTGAGATGAAAAAAAAGCAAAGATCATCACTTCTACCATTATTTAGCTGTGTGGTCATTTTTTAATACAATCTACAAAGAAATCCTTAAAAAAGTTAAGAGGAGAAGCCCAAAGTTTGGAAACTTATGAAGTTGGAAAATTATGATTCCTATCACACTTAATGAAGTTCAGTCAAACTACCTGTTATTCAGGGTACCTCAGCTTCTGTTTTCTTTGAAAGTAAAAGTTGCCCAGTTGTGTCTGACTCTTTGTGGTCTCAGGGACTGTGTCCATAGAATTCACCAGGACAGAATACTGGAATAGGTAGCCTTTTCTTTCTCCAGGGGATATTACCAACCCAGGAATAGAACCCAGGTCTTCCACATTGCAGGTGGATTCTTTACCAACTGAGCCACAAGGGAAGTCCTCCGTTTTCTTTATGCTACCTTAAAACATTATGAGGCACTTTAATTAAGACGCTCAGGCATTATTTTCTAAATTTTCCTGTTTTTGTTTTAATTCTTAAACTAATAGTGAGTATATAGGAGTTAACCATTATTAAAATATATAAATACATGTTATATGCTTTGGTTATCTGATAAATATATGTATGCATTCTATAAAATCACATCTAATAAAAAAACAATACATTCTTATTAAAATGAAAAGTTTGGGGAAGGAAAAAGATTAGAAATTAAATAATTTATTCAAGAAGATTTGCATTCTGTATCCTTACAGCATAGAGTATATTTATCATCAGGATTCTATTACATCTCAGAAATACTTCTATCGCAATTTGGAAATTAACCACTCAAACTTGTCACTATCAAACCAGAAAGACAATATTCAGGCAAGCTGTCAAAAACATCTTTCAGATGCTCTTTATTATCTAGCACCTTTCAGATGCTCTTCATTATCATTATCAAAACTTCACTATGGAAGACTTTGTTTTAATAATAAATAGCTTGTGTGTGTAAATGTTTATTGATGTGTATATGTGTCTAGATTGTCCCTTATTTTAAAAAGTACCTGTTTTAAAACAAAATTGCACATGCAATAATAAATCATGTGTGAAAAATATGAAAGATGACACTATATATCAGTTGGTGCTTCCTTGTATAATTAGATATATTATATTTTCTTCAGTTCCTACAGCCAATTTATGGCATTTTTGTTTTAAAAGTTCATTCATAATGTAAATGAATAACACATTTTCCCATGATGGACACCCTAAACACTAATGTCATGTCACTGATGATGGGTTGTCACAAATATGAGAGGAGAAATGATAACTAAAGGAGTTATTTTTTACCCCACCAAGTGTTATGAAAAAAAAAAAAAAGAATCACTATATATTAATACTAGGTAAACACTCTGCTCATTTACACAATTTATGGGGATCAACTTTCTAGAAAGCCATGGATGTCTTCCATCTGTTGCTTTACTCTAGGAAGGAAGAAATTTCAATTTTGCCACTATTTTCCTACATTTGAATTGTGGTGCTGGGGAAGACTCTTGAGAGTCCCTTGGTCAGCAAGGAGATCAAACCAGACAATGCTAAAGGAAATCAGTTCTGAATATTCATTGGAAGGCCTGATGGTGAAGTTGAAGCTCCAATACTTTGGCCACCTGATGTGAAGAGTTGATTCATTGTAAAAGAGCCTGATGCTGGGAAAGACTGAAGGTAAAGGAGAAGGGGATCACAGAGGATGAGATGGTTAGATAGCATCACCAACTCAATGGACATGAATTTGTACAAATTCTGGGAGATGGTGGAGGACAAAGGAGCATGATGTGCTACAGTCTATGGGGTCACAAAGAGTCAGACATGACTTAGCAACTGAACAACAACAACAAGACACTGAGGGCAAATAAGTTCTATAACAAGTAACCCACTGGGGAATTCCTTAATAGGAAGCATCCTTTTAGGATTAAATAATTATTTTAATAGAGAAGACATATTTTCAACTTTGAGTTTATTTGACATGATTCTGAACAAGGTCAAATATTTTATAACATATATTCAGAAAGTGAAAGAAAAGTAAAAGTCGCTCAGTCGTGTCCAATTCTTTGAGACCCCATGGACTGTATAGGGTCAGAATTCAGATGATCTAAGTATATATTGAATATCATGCATTATTTTACAACTCCTTATTTATATCCTCCAATTATCTTCTGGCCAAAACTTGCTATTCAGTATATGTATACATAGTGTTATTAACTTAGTTATGATAATGAAACAAATCATAGTGAGGATGATAAGAGATAAACCCCAAGTTCCCTCACTTGTGGTATGTCAAAAAATAAAACTAAATACTTTCACTTAAATAATTGAAACAAGAAAATATATACTGTTTATAGTGGTTTAGGGAAATCTCATATTAATTATAAATATAATCTCATCCCTAAAGTTTAAATTATTTAAAGGCCAATTTTTAATAATCTTAGATCACCATATATGCCACATATATTTCAATCCCTGGGTCAGCAAAATCGCCTGGCAAAGGGTATGGCAACCCACTCCAAGATTCTTGCCTGGAGAATCCTATGAACAGAGGAGCATGATGGGCTACAGTCTATAGGGTCACAAAGAGTCAGAAACAATAGAAGTGACTTAGGGAACAACAATATATGACACACACTATTTGATTAACAAATATTTGTTGAATAAATGGAAATGAATTAATAAAACTTGTTTTAGTTTAATTGAAATCTATCATAATCAATTTTATTGTTCCTTCCAGGAAAAAAAAAAAAAGATTCCCTCTGGCCTATGGTTTTTCCAGTGGTCATGTATGGATGTGAGAGTTGGACTGTGAAGAAGGCTGAGCACCGAAGAATTGATGCTTTTGAACTGTGGTGTTAGAGAAGACTCTTGAGAGTTCCTTGGACTGCAAGGAGATCCAACCAGTCCATTCTGAAGGAGATCAGCCCTGGGATTTCTTTGGAAGGAATGATGCTAAAGCTGAAACTCCAGTACTTTGGCCACCTCATGTGACGAGTTGACTCATTGGAAAAGACTCTGATGCTGGGAGGGATTGAGGGCAGGAGGAGAAGGGGACGACCGAGGATGAGATGGCTGAATGGCATCACTGACTCGATGGACATGAGTCTGAGTGAACTTTGGGATATGGTAATGGACAGGGAGGCCTGGCGTACTGCGATTCATGGGGTCACAAAGAGTCGGACACGACTGAGTGACTGAACTGAAATGAATTGAACTGAATGGACCTTTCTGGTCTCAGAGTATAATAAATGTCAGATTCGCACACTTCTTTTATCTAGTTAAATTCCAGAAAGAATAGACTCAATTCACCTCAAAAAACCAAACAAACAAACAAGGCAAACTCCCAGGAATAGGTAATAAATTCTGGAGTCCCATACTTAAACATTTTAAAATTTATGTAATTTTAATGCCTAAGTTTCCTATTTGTGTGTAAGTACCTTAATGTAATAACATCCTTCTCTGTATATATCCCATGTCCAAGGTAAGAGAAACCCATGTAAGACAGTAGGTGTTGCAAGAGGGCATCAGAGGGAAGACACACTGAAACCATACTCACAGAAAACTAGTCAATCTAATCACACTAGGAGACATCAGCCTTGTCTAACTCAATGAAACTAAGTCATGCCCTGTGGGGCCACCCAAGACAGGCGGGTCATGGTGAAGAGGTTTGACAGAATGTGGTCCACTGGGGAAGGGAATGGCAAACCACGTCAGTATTCTTGCCTTGAGAATCCCATGAACAGTATGAAAAGGCAAAATGATAGGATACTGAAAGAGGAACTCCCCAGGTTGGTAGATGCCCAATATACTACTGGAGATCAGTGGAGAAATAACTCCAGAAAGAATGATGGGATGGAGGCAAAGCAAAACAATACCCAGTTGTGGATGTGACTGCTGATAGAAGCAAGGTCCAATGATGGAAAGAGCAATATTACACAGGGACCTGGAATGTTAAGTCCATGAATCCAGGCAAATTGGAAGTGGTCAAACAAGAGATGGCAAGAGTGAACGTCGACATTCTAGGAATCATCGAACTAAAATGGACTGGAATGGGTGAATTTAATTCAGCTATGGTTTTTCCAGTAGTCATGTATGGAGGTGAGAGTTGGACTGTGAAGAAGGCTGAGCGCTGAGGAATTGATGCTTTTGAACTGTGGTGTTAGAGAAGACTCTTGAGAGTCCCTTGGACTGCAAGGAGATCCAACCAGTCCATTCTGAAGGAGATCAGCCCTGGGATTTCTTTGGAAGGAATGATGCTAAAGCTGAAACTCCGGTACTTTGGCCACCTCATGTGAAGAGTTGACTCATTGGAAAAGACTCTGATGCTGGGAGGGATTGGGGGCAGGAGGAGAAGGGGACAACAGAGGATGAGATGGCTGGATGACATCACTGACTCAATGGATGCGAGTCTGAGTGAACTCCGGGAGTTGGTGATGGACAGGGAGGCCTGGCGTGCTGCAATTCATGGGGTCGCAAAGAGTCAGACACGACTGAGCGACTGAACTGAACTGAACCATTATATCTACTACAGCAGGCAGGAATACCTTAGAAGAAATGGAGTTGCCATCATGGTCAACAAAAGAGTCTGAAATGCAGTACTTGGATGCAATCTCAAAAACGACAGAAGGATCTCTGTTTGTTTCCAAGGCAAACCATTCAATATCACAGTAATCCAAGTCTATGTCCCAAACAGTAACACTGAAGAAGCTAAAGTTGAATGGTTCTATGAAGACCTACAAGACCTTTTAGAACTAACACACAAAAAATATGTTCTTTTCATTATAGGGGACTGGAATGCAAAAGTCGGAAGTCAAGAAACACCTGGAGTAACAGGCAAATATGGCGTTGGAATATGAAATGAAGCAGGGCAAAGGCTAATAGAATTTTGCCAAGAGAACGCACTGGTCATAGCAAACACACTTTTCGAACAACACAAGAGAAGACTCTACACATGGACATCACCAGATGATGCTAAGTCTGCTACTGCTGCTAAGTCGCTTCAGTCTTGTCCGACTCTGTGCAATCCCATAGACGGGGGCCCACTGTTTCTGGAATCCTCCAGGCAAGAACACTGGAGTGGGTTGCCATTTCCTTCTCCAGTGCATGAAAGTGAAAAGCGAAAGTGAAGTCGCTTAGTCGTGCCCAACTATTAACGACCCCATGGACTGCAGCCTACCAGGCTCCTCCATCCATGGGATTTTCCAGGCAAGAGTACTGGAGTGGGGAGCCATTACCTTCTCCCTCACAAAAACTAGCCAGGCCTAATTCCGTCGCCCCAGCCCTTGCCCTTGGCAATGGTTCACACCCTGAAGAGTGGCTTCTCTCTGGATCCTAACAAATCCACCTCTATCTTGAGTCCCAGGAGAGAGCTGAAGAACAGGAGGAAAAAGCAGTGGGAAAGACATACCAAGGAATCCCCTTCATAGCCTGCCAGAAAATTTGCTAAATATCTGACTGGTGCTCACAATTTCTAAGTCCAGATTCTTGGCACAGAGAAGAGAAAAGACAGAAGAATCCCCATCAGCTTGTGTAATAGCTACTGAGGCTCAGCAGATAAAGCCTTTGGGACATGCTGAGGAGTAGCCTGTCCAGAGTCCCTCAATTGTGCCCCTGTGACCGCCTGTTGGCAGGAGGTTTGAGGGAACAAGAAATGAGATTGTAAAGGAATTAAGATTTTGTTAGGCATGTCCCTCCAGCCATAAGAGTGAGGACCTCTTACCTTAATCAGAAGTCTTCTGGAATCAGATCACCAGATGGTCAACACCAAAATCAGATTGATTATATTAATTGCAGCCAAAGATGGAGAAACTCTATACAGTCAGCAAAAACAAGACAGGGAGCTGACTGCGGTTCATATCATGAACTCCTTGTTGCCAAATTCAGGCTTAAATTGAAGAAAGTATGGAAAACCACTAGATCATTCAGGTATGACCTAAATCAAATCCATTATGATTTTACAGTGGAAGTGAGAAATAGATTTAATGGACTAGATCTGATAGATAGAGTACCTGATGAACTATGGAATGAGGTTTGTATCATTGTACAGGAGACAGGAATCAAGATCATATCCATGGAAAAGAAATGCAAGAAAACAAAATGGCTGTCTGAGGAGGCCTTACAAATAGCTGTGAAAAGAAGAGAAGTGAAAAGCAAAGGAGCAAAGGAACGATATAAGCATCTGAATGCAGAGTTCCAAAGAATAGCAAGAAAAGAAAGCCTTCCTCAGCGAACAATGCAAAGAAATAGAGGAAAACAACAGAATGGGAAAGACTCGAGATCTCTTCAAGAAAATTAGAGATACCGAGGGAACATTTCATGCAAAAATGGGCTCGATAAAGGACAGAAATAGTATGGACCTAAAAGAAGCAGAAGATATTAAGAAGAGGTGGAAAGAATACACAGAAGCACTCTACAAAAAAAGATCTTCATGACCCACATAATCACAGTGCTGTGATCACTCACCTAGAGCCAGACATCCTGGAATGTGAAGTTAAGTGGGCCTTAGAAAGCATCACTACAAACAAAGCTAGTGGAGGTGATGGAATCCCAGTTGAACTATTTCAAATCCTGAAAGATAATGTTGTGAAAGTGCTGCTCTCAATATGCCAGCAAATTTGGAAAACTCAGCACTGGCCACAGGACTGTGAAAGGTCAGTTTTTATTTCAAACCCAAAGAAAGGCAGTGCCAAAGAATACTCAAACTACCACACAATTGCACTCATCTCACATGCTAGTAAAGTAATGTTCAAAATTCTCCAAGCCGAACTTCAGCAATACATGAACCATGAATTTCCAGATATTCAAGCTGGTTTTAGAAAAGGCAGAGGAACCAGAGATCAAATTGCCAACATCCACTAATCATGGAAAAAGCAAGAGAGTTCCAGAAAAATATCTATCTCTGCTTTATTGCCTATGCCAAAGCCTTTGACTGTGTGAATCAAAATAAACTGTGGAAAATTCCGAAAGATATGTGAATACCAGACCACCTGACCTGCCTCTTGGGAAACCTATATGCAGGTCAGGAAGCAACAGTTTGAACTGGACATGGAGCAACAGACTGGTTCCAAATAGGAAAAGGAGTACATCAAGGCTGTATATTGTCACCCTGCTTATTTACCTTATATGCAGAGTACATCATGAGAAATGCTGGGCTGGAAGAATCTCAAGCTGGAATGAAGATTGCCGGGAGAAATATCAATAACCTCCAATATGCAGATGACACCACCCTTATGGCAGAAAGTGAAGAGGAACTAAAGAGCCTCTTGATGAAAGTGAAAGAGGAGAGTGAAAAAGTTGTCTTAAAGCTCAACATTCAGAATACGAAGATCATGGCATCTGGTCCCATCACTTCATGAGAAATAGATGGGGAAACGGTGGAAACACTGTCAGATTTTATTTTTTTGGCTCCCAAATCACTGCAGATGGTGACTGTTGCCATGAAATTAAAAGACGCTACTCCTTGGAAGGAAAGTTATGACCAACCTAGACAGCATATTAAAAAACAGAGAAATTTCTTTGCCAACAAAGGTCCATCTAGTCAAGGCTATGGTTTTTCGAGTGGTCACGTATGGAGGTGAGAGTTGGACTATAAAGAAAGCTGAGCACCGAAGAATTGATGATTTTGAACTGTGGTGTTGGAAAAGACTCTTGAGTAACCCTTGGACTGCAGGGAGATCCAACCAGTACATTCTAAAGGAGATCAGTCCTGAGTGCTCATTGGAAAGACTGATGCTGAAGCTGAAACTCCAATACTTTGGCCACCTGATGCAAAGAGCTGACTCATATGCAAAGGCCCTGATGTTAAGAAAGATTGAAGGCAGGAGGAGAAGTGGATGACAGAAGATGAGATGGTTAGATGGCTTCACTGATTCAATGGACATAAGTATGGATAAACTCTGGGAGCTGGTGATGGACAGGGAGGCATGGCATGCTGCGGTCCATGGGGTTGCAAAGAGTCGGACATGACTGAGTGACTGAACTGAACTCAACATGACTATAGAACAGATTCTTATTGAAATCATTTGTCAATGTATTTTTCTGCCATAAGATTTTCTTTATTCTAAATTTTAATATCACACATTCACAGATACTTAATACAAAGACTTATATGATGAGTTCTTGAGGGAAGTTAAGTATTGAAGATGTCATAAATCTTTCTCATTCAGAGCACAGAGAAATTAGTTTGTACTCATGTTACTCTGCAGCCCATCTTACACATGCGTTATATATCTTTATATTGTTCCCATAATGCAAATAGATACACAATTTAAGGAGAAAAAGCTAAAAGAACATGTATTTACATCCTTTGGAACTGAAAGAATATATCAAACAATTCTCAGCTTTTAAAAGCTCTTTGCATAGTAAGCATCTTTGATAGAGTATGTTTAAGATTGTAAAAATTGTGATAATTTATATATTTTCATAATTTTGGGACAATATTTGTGCCTTATAATAATTTGAGTGAGAGATATGATTGTAATTCATAGAAATGTAAATATACTCTTCTGTAGTGGAAAGTGCATGGGCTGGAATCACAACATTTTTACTTATTAATCTTGAGCAAATTAGTTGACTTTTATCAGTTCTAGCTTTCTAATTCATAAAAAGGAGAGAGGAACAATGATATATTTATTTTAGATATTCATTATCTATTAATACAATAATAGTGGGTATCAAATTACTATAAAACACAGCCAATTAAAGCAACAAGCCATTGTTCTTGTTCAGAGTTTAGTCATCTGGATTTTGCTGTTGATTTGGATGGGGATTAGCTCATCATTTCTGGGTTCACTCATATCTGTAAGGATTTGACAAATCAACTGAGGGCTGGCTGGTCTGGAACACCCTCAGTGGTCACGATTCATTTCTGCTTCCCATGTTCTCTCAACAGGAACAGATTCCCTTCCCTCTTTTCTTTGGGATCCATTTGAATAAGTACACACAGTGTCTGAAATCTTGGATCCCATCCAACTGCATTCAAGGACTGAGGCACAGATTTTACCCTTTAAATATTAGTATAAAGTCTCACTACAAAGAAGTGGATAATTGGGGCCATTTCTGCAATGAATTTTCCAATATATGGATTTGTAAATTTCAAGTTCAATAATTCATATATGTATAGTTCTTTGCAAGGCTGCAGTCTTCCAATTACCCATCTCTTATTTAACAGAACAGGATACAAATGTATACAGATTGTAATGGGTTTATAGAAGCCAATCTAATACTAACAACCAGATTTGGTTCCAGAACCTAGATGTACTACATGCTATGAAGTTGCACAGCAGCACATTCTCATGTGCTGTGCTATGCTTAATCCCTCAGTCATGTCCGACTCTTTGCAACCCCATAGACTGTAGGCCACCAAGCTCCTTTGCCCATGGGATTCTTCAGGCAAGAATACTGGAGTGGATTGCCATGCCTTCCTCCAGAGGATCTTCCTAACCCAGGGATCTAACTCAGGTCTCCAATATTGCACATGGATTCTTTATGGTCTGAGCCGCCAGGAAAGCCCAGGAATACTGGAGCGGGTGGCCTATCCCTTCTCCAGTAGATCTTCCCCACCCAGGAATTGAACCTGGGTCTCCTGCATTATGGGTGAATTCTTTACCAGTTGAGCTACCAGGGAAGTGCTGTGGGACCACCTCTGTGCCTCATTCCAACAGAAAGCTGTAAATGAACTGAACAAATCATATGAGATTTGGTTACTCCATATTTATGCCTATAGTTTTCCTTACAGTAGAGCAGTATCTCTGGATGATAATTATGTTACATCGTAATCTTTTTTAACTTAAGCAGAAAATTTTTACTTTATTTTAATATTAACATTTAGTACCACCCAAGTCGTGGAGAAGGAAATGTCAACTCACTCCACTATTCTTGCCTTAGAAATCCCATGCACAGAGGAGCCTATCGAGCTACAGTCCCTGGGGTCACAAAGAGTCTGACATGACTGACCGACTAAGCACACATCACCAAGTCTGTTGTCACCAGCGACTCTTTGTGGAACTGTAGCCTTCCAGGCTCCTCTGTCCATGGAATTTTCCAGAGAAGAATACGGAAATGGGTTGGCATTTCCTGCTCCAGGAGATCTTCTTGATCTAGGGATCCAACTCATGTCTCCTGTATCTCTTGTGCTGCAGATGGATTCTATAACTACTGCAGTCACTTGGGAAACAAGGTGATCTTTAACTTGAAAGAAAATCAAGAGAAAATTCCTTTCTATTTTCTTATGTTTCTGGTCAGAATGGGCTTCCCAGGAGGCAATAGTGGTAAAGAACCCACCTGCCAATGCAGGAGACAGAAGAGATGCAGTTTCAATCCCTGGGTCGGGGAAGACCCCCGGGAGGAGGAAATGGCAACCCAAAGGAAAAACAAAAACAAGTATCAAACATATTTAAGAAAGTGTTAATTCAATCCCTTATAGAAATACAAATGATAATTAATTTTTACTTAGGTTTATAGCATTAGCTATTCTTAGATTTCACTTTTTATTGCAGTGTAGTTTTAAAGGCATCAGGAAAAACATCTCAAATGATTAACAGTATCAGCAAATCTCTAATCATTCTTTGGATGAACCACCGATCAATAGACTCTTCTTTTGACCTTGATAAATCTTCCACTCACACCAGATGAAAATGAAACAAGTCACACTAGGCCTGATCTCAATTGTATAAATAGCCAAGAAAAGCAAGGCCCTTCCTAAAGACAATAAGTTTACAGTATGAAAATATGCATCATTTTATTTTACCTTTATGTTATGCAGAATTGCAATTATTTCATAACATCCACATTACTAGTTTTATGATATTCTTTGGCAAGGATATGCCTTATCTAAGTGTACTTTATATACAGTATTTAGTGTATTTATAATTCACACTGACATATTTGATTTAGTTTATTCTGAAATTACTGTTTGCACTTTACATAAGATCTTGCTTTTATTTTTGATGAGAAAAAGTTCTGGTGTGATTTGGTAAGAAAAAGTCTGGAGGAAATTTCTGTATTGAAAAACTAAAAATATGCTTCCAGTTGTTTCCTTTGTGAATTATTCACCTTGTCCTTGCTTGAAAAATTGAATTTGGACTAGATTTAGGCATGAGAGCATCTGGATTTTGATGGGGTGTGCTCCTCAGCATCCCCTCATCTTTCTGCTGTCATTGGCTCAGTTTCTGCTCTGACAATCCTAATGTCCAACAGTGCATTACCATTCTAGCTTAATGAGACTGCTTAGCTTAATATGAGCATAAATATAATATATGATAGGAGTTTTATATTTTAGGATAATTTTATAATGACTTGAGTGAAACACCAGAATGTATTCTTTTAGAATACTGAATCAATAATTCAAGGGAATTTCAGAACCAATAGTTTTTATTAGAGTCCCAAATAATTCTTTAAGACCAGAATGAATTTCCACTGGCAAACTGAAAACAATGTAAACTAGATATCAAAGGTTCTGCATTAGGATCTAAACTTATTTGTGAATTGTGTGACTATTAGTAAATTGAGTAGTCACATCAGACTACAGATTCTTGTTATAAAGTTATTATTTTTTTAAATCATGTTTCTTGCCTTTTATTCAAATAATTTTAATGTTAAAATGAAATTCACTTGGAAACTTTTAGAACATTTATGTAAATATATAAGTTTTCCTTGTGGCTCAGCTGGTAAAGAATCTTCCTGCAATGAGAGAGGCCTGGGTTCAATCCCTGGGTTGGGAAGATCCCCTGGAGAAGAGAAATGCTACCCACTCCAGTATTCTGGCCTGGAGAATTCCATGGACTGCATAGTCCATGGGGTCACAAAGAGTTGGACATGACTGAGTGACTTTCACTTTCATACAAATATAAAATATAATTTTCCTGTGCTTATGGTTGTTTTTACTTGTTTCTTTTTAATACAGACATTTACTTTTTTCAATCCTCAATAGAGGTGATTGATGGCTATATCTTTCTACCCTTCTACTTTATTTTGAAATTCAAGTGATTTAATAATCATAAGAATTAATTTTGAACAAGTAAAACACATAAAATGTGAAATTTTAACTAGTACCAGAGATTGTATGCTTTCTGAAATAAATGTATTTTAAGCTATTCTTAAAAAGTCAGAAACTTTGACCTAAATAGAATGAGGATAAAGGTGATTTTTTACATTTATATGTCATGTAGCACTGTCAAAATAAAATATTTATTTTTCATTGACAGAAAGTAACTTATAGTACTATTTCTCTTTCTCCTGAAATATTACCAGTTAAATAAAATATGAGCTCTAGAGAGTGTTTTTTGCTTTCATTTCTCTATATGGATTTCAGATCTCTCTGTTCTCTCTCCTAGAACATACCCCAAACTGATTTTTGGCCAGTGTACTTTTATGCATTCTGGTACTTTGAATTTTAAGACAAACCAAATTACTGCATAAATTCGAATATCAGGAAATGCAGTACTTGAGTTTGGGTCCACTAGGTAAACTTTGATCTTTATCAAGAAAACAGTGTGAGAATAGTGGCAAGGACTTTAATAATGAATAATAAAGAACTTGATAATAGAATTATTTAAATATAGCATGAAAAAAATGAGAATAAAATTGCATGTTGTGTTCACTTTCAATCAAATT
The DNA here is from genome assembly GCA_006410935.1 of Redunca redunca. Classification (NCBI taxonomy): domain Eukaryota; kingdom Metazoa; phylum Chordata; class Mammalia; order Artiodactyla; family Bovidae; genus Redunca; species Redunca redunca. The sequence continues at coordinate 476,819 of SJYQ01000076.1, forward strand.
GAATATATCTGAAGCATCAGTATTTTATTCTCACAGAATAATTAAAAAAGAAAAAAAACACAGTCATGTTTTAACATATACATATCTAATTCATGCTGGAATAGACAAATGTTTTTATTTCTCCTAAATTTGATCTTTATTGTTGGTAATAGAAGTCTATGTCTAAACTTTTCTATATTGCTTTGATATGCCCTCTCCATTCTACCTAATAAAGGAAAAGGAGAAGATACCACATCTGTGTTGGAGGAGCTCCTAGTCTGGGTAGGTGAGGGAAAGGGATGTTGTGGAGCCCTCTACCATTTCCTTGGATGCCTGGGAAGCTGGAAGTGTGCTGACAGAGGACAGGATAACGACTGGCTTCGTCTGGGTATCATCATGGCAGCAAAAATAGAAAAGCATAGATGTGCAAAGGGCACATCGTCTCTACAAGAGAGAGGGAAACAAGTAGGTGGAAAGTCACATGTCCTACATGTAACCCTGCTTGAACCAGAGTTGGGTACTAGGCCTTTATGCATCAGAGGAGGAAAATAGTTGATGTATAAACTATCCTACATTCCCTTATGATCTCTGAAACTAATCTCATAAGGTATTTTTTGCTGGGTGTGGGGATTAAATCTAGAATGATTATGGTAATATCTGAAATTCTAAGAAAGAGATCAGTCTCTTTAACTGAAATAAGGGCCTCTGTTGGAACTAGCATCGAGAATCTGGTGTGAAAATGTGAATGTACATGATAAATGTATCTGTGGGGCTTTTCTGTTTTTCAGAAAGATCAGTGATTAGACTCTGTACTGCTGCTGCTGATAAGTCATGTCAGTCATGTCCAACTCTGTGTGACCCAATAGACGGCAGCCTATCAGGCTCCTGTCTCTGGGGTTCTCCAGGCAAGAATACTGGAGTGGGTTGCCATTTCCCTCTCCAGTGCATGAAAGTGAAAAGTGAAAGTGAAGTCGCTCAGTCGTGTCTGACTCTTCGAGACCCCATGGACTGTAGCCTACTAGGCTTCTCCATCCATGAGACTTCCCAGGCAAGAGTACTGGAGTGAGTTGCCATTGCCTTCTCCAAGAATCTGTACTAAACTATTGTAATTGACATTAGGACCCCACTGTGTTGCAGGAGGCTTGGCAAAATATGATGATCAGGCACTATATTTCCCAATCCAAGGACATAGGGTTTTATGTGTGGAGTCTCTGAGGCTTCCATGAAATGGAGTCTGAATAAAAGAAAACTGTCTGCAGCATTTCCTGTCGAAATTGCCGAGGACGTGAGCTCACCTAGTACTATGTGTAGCCTTTTTTTTTCTTCTTTAACTAAGGAAGAATGATATACATATATTTATATTGTAAAGGAATTTAAGAAATCTCTGTTCTTTTATGTGAACTGTTTATAATAGTTTATTATCTTCAGCTGCAGGGTCATTCTATCTTCCATGACAGCAAAATATTCTGTAGAGAAGTTGTGTGTATGGTGTGTGCTTGGGGAAGTGGAACGGCTAGTAAGAACAATTAGGGAGAAGTAAACTTCTTAATAGCTCATTGCTTTCCTGAAAGAGGAGAATAGTGATCACCTTTCCTATCCCTGCATATATAATTTATCTTTGCTTGACTTTGAGAGAATTTATGTGTATAGAGACAGAGGAATCATATGAAAAAATTCATCCATCAACAGTTTTTGCAGCTTTATAAACACCCAAAACTTAATGTGAGTACTTTGTTGTTGTCACTTGCATTTCCTCACATCATTGGACAATCAGATTATCTGATGTGTTTTTAAAGTAATTATGAGGACAGAAGTATCTACTGTTGATTATGACAAATGCCTGTCAAGCTGTGAACTATCTAGAGAAGTGTTCACATCTATTAAGAACTCTGATGATCTTTTCTATAATTTATTTTACTCTAGGCAGAGGCCAATATGGCAGAATTAAATTTAAGATTATTCTTTGATACTAGATTTCTCCAGAAGCTATCATTGATGACAGTCCAATAAAAAGAAAAAAGAAAAAAAAGAAAAATTTAAAAGGATATCACACTAACATTTTTAAATAAGTCAAACTAGAGAAAACTTTTTATATCAATTAATTTAAATTCATTTGATGACTCACTGATTAATCTGTGTCAGACACTATATTAAGTAGAGATTCAGTGATGAATCAATCACTTCCTCTGGCCTCAAGAGTTTTAAATGTGGTTATGAAGACCAGAAAGTACAGAGTTGAGTATAATATAAAATAATAATGTGATTAGAGTAAGAAAGGGCATACATATGAGAGAGGACTAAACATATCTTAATGGCTAGGAGTTCCCAGTGGAAGAGTTATTTAAATGATAGGATGGCATATAGGAGTTAGCTTGTAAGGACAGGGAGAAAGGACAGAAGAGTTATTTCCAGCTAGTTTAACATATACAAAGATGAAAGGAGCCAGAGAAACTTATGAAATCAGTAAACTGAAAATTGTTTTGTATGCTACAGTATAAGGGTGGAAGATAAGTGTTCCAAAAATTGACATGTGGGAGTTCACAGGATCTTAGGAGATGGAGTAAGGAATCTAGAATCAGTAAGAAGTCAATAAACATTTTTTAATTAGAAAGTAATATCTGATGCATACTTAAAAGAAAAGGAAAGAAAAGAAAAATACAAATTATATTGATGTCATGAAGAAAGTTGATAGGAAGCAACACTGGATAAAGGGAGATCACATTTAGCAGACAGATCACTGGGACAATTTCAGGGATGGTACTTTGGTTTCTCACTTGAATGACTGGGTTTTTAATGGTTCAAATCAGTGACATCAGAGACCTAGGGAAAGCAAATTTCTTTGTAATGTGAGACAGAGTTCAAACTCAAATGTTATGAATTTGAGAATACCTATGGTAAATAACTTGCCTGGTAATACAGGAAACATGTGAGACACGGGTTTGACCTCTGGGTTGGGAAGATCCCCTGGGGGAAGACATGGCAACCCACTCCCGTATTCTTGCCTGGAAAATCTGAAAGAGAGAGGAGCCCAGTGGACTACAGTCCATAGGGTCTCAAATAGTCATACATGACTGAAGTGACTGAGCACATATGTGGGGCCCTAAATGGGAAACCTTGAAAAAGAAAAAGGCTAGGATTGCAGACGGAAACTAAGATGGTGCCTGGCGGAAGAGATGGGGGCATAGTCTATGTTGTTTGTCAAAACTTCTGATTGGCTCTCTTGATTTCTGTGCTCGTAGACAGCACGTGATCACCATAGACTCCTGTTATAATGATGGCACATGACGATTTGACCTTTAACGTGATTGGTGTAACTATGGAAAGTCCCTCAAAAACCCCTCCCCACTTGCCTTTATAAGCAGGGAGTTTGCAACAATAAAGCGAACCGCACTAGACGGAACCCCTGTCGCGTCTGATTGTTTCTCGCTTGCTGAGGGGCTGGGTTGTCAGACAGCAGGCTCAGCTTTCCTCGGGACCCCTCAGCTCTCTGCTGAGAGAAGTTCCACTGCCTCTCTCTCTTTCTGCGGAGCACTCCCCGCACACATAGAATTGGCCTTATGGAAGAGGGTTGGAAAGCATCAGTGTGGAATGTGGTTACTGCCGACCCAGAGATTAACAGCAGTGACCATTGATTCTGGTGATCTTAGCCAGATCCTATAGTAGATAATGTAAAAGACAGAAAATTAAAGGATCAACAGTTAACTGGATGTGCAGGAATGAATAGGGAGTGGTTAGAGGCTCTCTGAGCCTTCTTTTTCTTAATCTTCTGATCTACATGACCTAGGTTGTCTATTTGCTTGTAGTTTACTTTGAAATTAGAATACTAAATTGTTTATTTGTTTCTGATCTCTAGTAGTCTACTGCTTTATATTTATTATATGTAACAGCCAATGAAATTGTGTCACCCATGTCTTATGCCTTCACCCCTTTGTATTACCATGTGTTTGAGTATAATGAGACTTCAGAGTGCTTTTGTTTCAAATAGCCAGCACCTACAACTTCTGAAGCTTGCTTTGCCCACAAGCCCAAAATCTCAGACATGCCTGGGACTTTGTGTTGTTTTGGGGTGGCCACCAACCAAAGACCAACAGATGTGGTTTTACAAAAGGCCCAAATTCCTTGGCACAGGTCAGGAGAATACTGAGAAATAATTTACACTCAACATATAACTACTGCCTTAAGGATTCTGACTGATATTTCACTCTTGGTTGGCTTACATCTCACTATTCAGGTTTCCCAACTCCTTTTTAGTTCCCTGAAAGGATTTCCTTAATGAATTACTTTCTCACAAACTCTCATCTTAGGCTTGACTTCTGGAAACCCCCTCTTAAAACATAATCTTTTCACATTTGCCTTACTAATCCCCATGTCCCTCCACATGTTGTTTCACAAGGACGTATGAAATGTCCATGGTTTTATCTCAACATATCAATCTAAACAAGATTCTTGATGACTCACAAGATGGTCTTGTTTCTGATCTTTGGGTAAAAGTACATGATATAAACATTTTAAGGTCCTGGTGGCTCAGTGGTGAGGAATCTGCCTGATAGCGTAAGAAACAAGGGTTAAACAGCTAGTGTGGGAGGACCCCACATGTGACTTAAGCCCATGCACCACAACTATTGAGCCTGTGCACTAGAGCCCAGGAACTGCAACTACTGAGCCCATATGCTGCAACTACTGAAGCCCTGGAACCCTAGAGCCTATGCTCCTCAACAAGAGAAGTCACCACAATGAGAAGTCCATGCACTTGTTGGTGTTGCTTAGTCACCAAGTCGTGTCCAACTCTTCATGACCCCATGGACTGCAGTACATCAGGCCTCCCTGTCCCACATCATCTCCTGGAGTCTGCCCAAGTTCAGTGATGCCATCCAATTATCTCATCCTCTGCTGCCCTCTTCTCCTCTGCCTTCAATCTTTCCTAGTATCATGGTCTTTTCTGATGAGTCAGCTCTTTGCATCCGTTTCAGCTTCAGCATCAGTCCTTCCAAAGTGTGTTCAGGGCTGATGTCCTTTAAGATTGACTGGTTTGATCTGCCTGATTTCCAAGGTACTTTGAAGAGTCTTCTCTCCAGCACCACAATTAGAAAGCATAGATTCTTGGGAGCTCTGCTTTCTTTACTGTCCAGCTGTCACATTCATTTGTGACCACTGGAAAGATCATAGCCTTGACTATGTGGATATTTGTCAGCAAAATGATATCTTTGCTTTTAAACATACTGTCCTAGTTTGTCATAGCTTTCCTGATAAGAAGCAATTGTCTTCTAATTTCATGGCCGCAGTTACCATCCACAGTGATTTTACAGCCCAAGAAGAGGAAATCTGTCACTGCTTCCACCTTTTCCTATTTTATTTGCCATGAAGTGATAAAATCAGATGACATTATCTTAATTTTTTTGTTTATTTTAATATTAGGTTTAACCCGGCTTTTTCACTCTCCTTCATCCTCATCAAGAGGCTCTTCAGTTCCTTTTTACTTTCTGTCATTAAAGTGGTATCTTCCACATATCTGAAGTTGTTGATATTTCTCCAGGCAATCTTAATTACAGTTTGTAATGTATCCAGCCCGGCATTTCACATGATGTGCTCTGCATGTAAGTTAAATAAACAGGGTGACGATAAACACTTAGAAATGAAGACCCAGCACAGCCAAAAATAAATAAATAAATAATATTTAAAAGATAAACCACCAAATTATTTTTAAAAATTTGTTTTAGTGCTCGCTTCGGCAGCAACATATACTAAAATTGGAACGATACAGAGAAGATTAGCATGGCCCCTGTGCAAGGATGACACGCAAATTCGTGAAGCGCTCCATATTTTTTCACAATAATAGTGGGAGACTTTAATACCCCACTCACACCTATGGACAGATCAACTAAACAGAAAATTAACAAAGAAACACAAACTTTAAATGATACAATAGACCAGTTAGACCTAATTGATATCTATAGGACATTTCACCCCAAAACAATGAATTTCACCTTCTTCTCAAGTGCTCACGGAACCTTCTCCAGGATAGATCACATCCTGGGCCATAAATCCAACCTTGATAAATTCAAAAAAAATCGAAATCATTCCAAGCATCTTTTCTGACCATAATGCATTAAGATTAGATCTCAATTACAGGAGAAAAACTATTAAAAATTCCAACATATGGAGGCTGAACAACACACTTCTGAATAACCAACAAATCACAGAACAAATCAAAAAAGAAATCAAATTATGCATAGAAATGAATGAAAATGAAAACACAACAACCCAAAACCTGTGGGACACTATCAAAGCAGTGCTAAGAGGAAAGTTCATAGCAATACAGGCACACCTCAAGAAACAAGAAAAAAGTCAAATAAATAACCTAACTCTACACCTAAAGCAACTAGAAAAGGAAGAAATGGAGAACCCCAGAGTAAGTAGAAGGAAAGAAATCATAAAAATTAGGGCAGAAATAAATGCTAAAGAAACAAAAGAGACCATAGCAAAAATCAACAAAACTAAAAGCTGGTTCTTTGAAAGGATAAATAAAATTGACAAACCATTAGCCAGACTTATTAAGAAACAAAGAGAGAAAAATCAAATCAATAAAATTAGAAATGAAAATGGAGAGATCACAACAGACAACTCAGAAATACAAAGGATCATAAGAGACTACTATCAGCAATTATATGCCAATAAAATGGACAACGTGGAAGAAATGGACAAATTTTTAGAAAAATACAACTTTCCAAAACTAAACCAGGAAGAAATAGAAAACCTTAACAGACCCATCACAAGCACGGAAATTGAAACTGTAATCAGAAATCTTCCAGCAAACAAAAGCCCAGGTCCAGACGGATTCACAGCTGAATTCTACCAAAAATTTAGAGAAGAGCTAACACCTATCCTACTCAAACTCTTCCAGAAAATTGCAGAAGAAGGTAAACTTCCAAACTCGTTCTATGAGGCCACCATCACCCTAATACCAAAACCTGACAAAGATGCTACAAAAAAAGAAAACTACAGGCCAATATCACTGATGAACATAGATGCAAAAATCCTCAACAAAATTCTAGCAATCAGAATCCAACAGCACATTAAAAAGATCATACACCATGATCAAGTGGGCTTTATCCCAGGGATGCAAGGATTCTTCAATATCCGCAAATCAATCAATGTGATTCACCACATTAACAAATTGAAAAATAAAAGCCATATGATTATCTCAATAGATGCAGAGAAGGCCTTTGACAAAATTCAACATCCATTTATGATAAAAACACTCCAGAAAGCAGGAATAGAAGGAACATACCTCAACATAATAAAAGCTATATATGAAAAACCCACAGCAAACATTATCCTCAATGGTGAAAAATTGAAAGCATTTCCCCTAAAGTCAGGAACAAGACAAGGGTGCCCACTCTCACCGCTACTATTCAACATAGTTCTGGAAGTTCTGGCCACAGCAATCAGAGCAGAAAAAGAAATAAAAGGAATCCACATTGGAAAAGAAGAAGTAAAACTCTCACTGTTTGCAGATGACATGATCCTCTACATAGAGAACCCTAAAGACTCCACCAGAAAATTACTAGAGCTAATCAACGAATATAGTCAAGTTGCAGGATATAAAATCAACACACAGAAATCCCTTGCATTCCTTTACACTAATAATGAGAAAGAAGAAAAAGAAATTAAGGAAACAATTCCATTCACCATTGCAACGAAAAGAATAAAATACCTAGGAATATATCTACCTAAAGAAACTAAAGACCTATATATAGAAAACTATAAAACACTGATGAAAGAAATCAAAGAGGACACTAATAGATGGAGAAATATTCCATGTTCATGGATCGGAAGAATTAATATTGTGAAAATGAATATACTACCCAAAGCAATCTACAAATTCAATGCAATTCCTATCAAACTACCAGCGGTATTTTTCACAGAACTAGAACAAATAATTTCAAGATTTATATGGAAATACAAAAAACCTCGAATAGCCAAAGCAATCTTGAGAAAGAAGAATGGAGCTGGAGGAATCAACTTGCCTGACTTCAAGCTCTACTACAAAGCCACAGTCATCAAGACAGTATGGTACTGGCACAAAGACAGAAATATAGATCAATGGAACAAAATAGAAAGCCCAGAGATAAACCCACACACCTATGGACACCTTATCTTTGATAAAGGAGGCAAAAATATACAATGGAGTAAAGACAATCTCTTTAACAAGTGGTGCTGGGAAAATTGGTCAACAACTTGTAAAAGAATGAAACTAGATCACTTTCTAACACCACACACAAAAGTAAACTCAAAATGGATTAAAGATCTAAATGTAAGACCAGAAACTATAAAACTCCTCGAGGAGAACATAGGCAAAACACTCTCCGACATAAATCACAGCAGGATCCTCTATGATCCACCCCCCAGAATTCTGGAAATTAAAGCAAAAATAAACAAATGGGATCTAATCAAAATTAAAAGCTTCTGCACAACAAAGGAAAATATAAGCAAAGTGAAAAGACAGCCTTCTGAATGGGAGAAAATAATAGCAAATGAAGCAACTGACAAACAACTAATCTCAAAAATATACAAGCAACTTATGCAGCTCAATTCCAGAAAAATAAATGACCCAATCAAAAAATGGGCCAAAGACCTAAATAGACATTTCTCCAAAGAAGACATACGGATGGCTAACAAACACATGAAAAGATGCTCAACATCACTCATTATCAGAGAAATGCAAATCAAAACCACAATGAGGTACCACTTCACACCAGTCAGAATGGCTGCGATCCAGAAGTCTGCAAGCAATAAATGCTGGAGAGGGTGTGGAGAAAAGGGAACCCTTTTACATTGTTGGTGGGAATGCAAACTAGTACAGCCACTATGGAGAACAGTGTGGAGATTCCTTAAAAAATTGCAAATAGAATTGCCTTATGACCCAGCAATCCCACTGCTGGGCATACACACCGAGGAAACCAGAATAGAAAGAGACACATGTACCCCAATGTTCATCGCAGCACTGTTTATAATAGCCAGAACATGGAAACAACCTAGATGTCCATCAGCAGATGAATGGATAAGAAAGCTGTGGTACATATACACAATGGAGTATTACTCAGCCATTAAAAAAAATACATTTGAATCAGTTCTAAGGAGATGGATGGAACTGGAGCCGATTATACAGAGTGAAGTAAGCCAGAAAGAAAAACACCAATACAGTATACTAACGCATATATATGGAATTTAGAAAGATGGGGATGATGACCCTGTATGCGAGACAACAAAAGAGACTCAGATCTATAGAGAGAACTTTTGGACTCTGGGGGAGAGAGAGAGGGAGAGGGTGGGATGAGATGGGAGAATGGCATTGCAACATGTATACTATCAAGTAAGAAACGAATCGCCAGTTGATGTCAGATGCAGAATGCAGGATGCTTGGGACTGGTGCAAGGAGAGGACCCAGAGGGATGGCATGGGGTGGGAGGTGGGAAGGGGATTCATGTTTGGGAACGTTTGTGCACTCGTGGTGAATTCATGTCAATGTTTGGCAAAACCAATACAGTAATGTAAAGTAAACTAAAGTTAAAATAAAAATTTAAAAAAAAATTTGTTTTAAATGAATAATAGGAATAAATGTTTTATATATGTATTTATATGTATATGTGTGTATTTGTATGTATGTGCATGTGTAGTAGCAATAATGAATCTACAGATATATCTCAGATATATTATGAGTTTTGTTCCATACCTTCACAATAAAATGACCATTGCAATAAAGTGAACCACACAATGCTTTTGTTTTCCCAGTGCATATAAAAGTTATGTTTACACTGTAGTGTAGTCTATTAAGTGTGCAGGAGCATTGTTAGGAGAATCACTGACTGAAACCACCCATCCTGGCCAGGCAAAGTAGTAACATTTTGCCTGAGTTATCTAACAGGAGGTTCTGTTAAGGAACATGGAACTAATAAGCTACCACCAACTGGAAGAATTTGGGAAAAGTCAAAAGGTGAGAGAAGATGTCAGTCCATATGTGCTATGGACTCTCAGAATCTTTCGAACCTAGATCCCAGTCCTGGCCACTCCTTTGTGGCCTCGGTTTTCTCACTTGTAAAGTGGGGTGATTATAATCCCTTTTAGGTCTGTTGTGGGGATAGAATGATACAATACATGCAGAATGCCCAGCCCAGCTCCTGGCCGGAGCCAGAGCTCAAGATCGGGGCCCTATGAGTGTTATCTGGAATCAGATTATGGGACACTCCCACTCTAGGGAGTAGAGACAGCTGGTTTGCTGAGTCCTTCTTCACTGAAAGATGCTCATGCCATCAGGAAGGGCCCTTGATCAGAGGGATTGGCTAGAGACAACCAGAACCTAACCCTATCACCATAAAACATGAGACTGAGAGCCATATGACAGCAGTTCTATTGTGTTCCCTTATCTTGCTGCTGTCCACCCAGTCACCCCTTTGTAATAAATTATCTTGCTTTGTCAGCACCTGTATCTTCTCAGACAATTCATTTCTAAGTGTTAGACAAAAGACAACTCTAGGTCCTGGAAGGGGTCTGCCTTCCTGCAACAAATGGCAACCTCTTCTCTATGACTGATATCTTGACCACTCAAGGTACTCAGGGAACAGCTTGCCCATTGACAGACCAGACCCAGTGACTGCAAACAGGGCCCTTTTGTCCCTGCTTTTCTCCTAATGTGGATGACTGACCAGAGAACCCAACTGGGTAAAATACATGAGACTTGATTGATCTCTTTCTCCTTCCCTCTCTCTTTCCTCTTTTCAACCCCTTCTATCCTCGACTTTTTTGATTCTATCTAGGTAGTAGATACAGAAGTCTGGTTAAAGGGCCTCAACGTAATCTGAGGATCTGAGCCTGACCACCTCTAGCGAGTGAAGAACTTGAATTCTGGCCTGGTATCTGGTTTCTGGTAGGGCCAAGTTCCAGTCCTCCCTTAAGCCCAGGGAAAAGTCTCACAATATCTAGGTGTCTGCAGGTAACAACAGACATCCATAAGTTCAATCCTTTTGTTCCCTCTCTTCCCCCTTTTCTTTAAACCTAGCCTCCTTTCCTCCCTTTGAAATCTCTGAAGACCTAAGATATTTCTGTTTAGTCTGTCAGTATTCAGATCTGAAGTTCTGTGTCTCCACAGGAGGTTTTCTAAGAGACCACAGTTTTGTTTTTATGGGCATGTCTGATCAGGATCTCCATGCCTGTCTGTGTTCTATATTTTGTATTCTGTGTTGTGATTTCTGATGGCTATTCTGCCTTGTGAAATGGGAAATTCTGGTTCTGTTCCACTGCAAAGCCCTTTTGGGTGAATTCTGTCTGACTGGAAAGATTTTAGCTATGAATCTATAACTAAGATGATACATTTTATTATAACATTAGGTGGCTACCATATTGTTTAGACTGTAGAGAAAGTTGGTTTAGGTAAAACTCTTGAATATTCCAAAACTAGCTCTTTTGCATAGACATTTAGTAAAAACTACCTAGATAATTTTTTTTTTTTTTCTAGAATTCTTGTCCTAAAGGAAAAAGTTCTACTAGGAGGACTTTATTTTCTTTTCCTGTGACTTGAGACCAGGGCTCTCAGGATCACATGTCTTATCTAGACCATCTCTAACTCCTGAGACTGAGAGAGAAAAAAAAAAAGAGGGTGGTGGTGAAGAAACCTTCTAAATTTTACCTATTCCAACTATTATTTATAAGCTACTGAATTTACATGTTAAACCCTGATTCATGATTAATTTTAGAAAATGAGGCTATCTTATCTTTGTGTTTGTTTATGTTTATATGTGCTTTATCTTTGTTTTTAATCTTTTAATTAATAAAATTTAATTGTCCATGAGTTCTACTTAATTGACTTAAATAAAACTAAGGTCTTATATAACTTCTGAAAAATACAGAAGATAACTAGCCTATATTTTCACGTTCATGTGAACTGGGAAACATTCAGTACTAAATTAATTGTTGTTGGTGGTGTTGTTGTTCAGTCACTAAGTTTCGTCTATTTGTGACCCTATGGACTACAGCACACCAGGCTCCCCTGTCCTTCACTATCTCCTGGAGTTTGCTCAAATTCATGTGCATTGAGTTGGTGATGTTATCTAGCCATCTCATCCTCTTCCGCCCTCTTCTCCTTTTGCCTTCAATGTTTCCTAGCATCAAGATCTTTTCCCATGTGTTGGCTCCTTGCATCGGATGACCAAAATATGAGAGCTTCAGCTTCATATTCAAATGAATTTTCAGGGTTTACTTCCTCTAGGATTGACTGGTTTGATCTGTTTTCTGTCCAAGGAGCTCTCAAAAGTCTTCTCCAGTCAGTCTTCTTTATGGTCCAATTCTCACATTTGTACATGACTACTGGAAAAAACCTAGCTTTGACTATACAACCTTAACTAGTTGATCTAATTCAGATAGACATGCCTTTAGAGTTGTCAACAGAGCAAGACTCTGTGGGGCCTTGGAGTATAAACCCTTTCTTCTCTCTCTCTCTCTTTTTTTTTTTTTTTTTGTGGAATGTAGACTTCATTCAAACTCCTTGATCTTTATCCGTTCTAAAGGGAAGATTCAAGTGGTTGCTAAGGGAGAGAATACAGAAGCAAAGAAGGAGCAATCAAATGATGATTCAGGCTTGGGGCAGAGTCCTGATTCCTTTTCAAGGAGTAAATACATAACAATATATTTGAGTTCTTCTACAAAACTTTGGCAGTCACCCAGATGGAGGATGATAACTTCAGGCTGAGACTAATATCTCTGCAGCATCACTCTGTTACCTCTTTACCAATCAATCGAAAGAAAGTCACACATCTTGCAGCCCTTAACTCAAAGTTTGCTTTCTTTTCTGGGTCTGGTGATGACCATCCTGTTGGGCCTCCCATATGGCCCCTGTCTGTTTCAACTGCTTACAAGGTTCATCCTTGACAAAGTCTAGCAGTTTCAGACTAAATTGTTTTTGCTATCTGGGTAAATGCTGGTTTCAGAAACAGAATACTTCAATTTAGATCAAGCGGAGAGAGACTACTACTCTACTAGGCAGTACTAAAGCCACCTCAGCAGGAAGTAGTTATGTTGCAGGAAAGGGTACCCCTTTCAGGGCCCAAAACTGAGCTCTTGTTTAACACTCAGAAATGAATTGTCCGAGGAGACACATGTTCTGACAAAGCAAGAGATTTTATTGGGAAAGGGAACCTGGGTGGAGAGCAGTAGGGTAAGAACCCAGGAGGACCGCTCTGCTGTGCAGCTTGCAGTCTTGGGTTTTATGGTGATGGGATTAGTTTCTGGGTGGCCTTTGGTCAATCGCTCTAATTCAGAGTCTTTCCTTGTGGCGCACACATCTCTCGGCCAAGATGGATGCTGGTGAGAGTGATTCTGGGAAGTGGACGGATATGTGGTGTCTCCTTTTGACCTTTTCCGAACCCTTCTGGTTGGCGGTGGCTTATTAGTTCTGTATTCTTTATCAAGATCTCCTGTCATAAAACAACTCACACAAATGGTTAATATGGTGCCTGGCCAGGGTTGGCGGTTTCATTCAGTGTGGTTATACTAACAGTTACAGAAGAAAGAGACCTTCACCCTAACTCCCAAGCGATGTGTGTTCAATCTCCAGGTTGGAAAGATGCCCTGGAGGAGGAAATATTAACCCACTCAAGTATCCTTTCTAGGAGAATCCCATGGACAGAAGAGCCTGGTGGGCTACAGTCCACGGAGTCATAAAGAGTCAGACACAACTGAGCCTTTGAATACATTCAGCATATTCAGTTCAGTTCAGTCACTCAATCATGTCTAACTCTTTGCGACCCCATGAATCGCAGCACGCCAGGCCTCCCTGTCCATCACCAACTCTCAGAGTTCACTCAGACTCACGTTCATCGAGTTAGTGATGCCATCCAGCCATCTCATCCTCTATCATCTCCTTCTCCTTCTGCCCCCAATCCCTCCCAGCATCAGAGTTTTTTCCAATGAGTCAATTCTTCGCATGAGGTGGCCAAAGTACTGGAGTTTCAGCTTTAGCATCGCCCCTTCCAAAGAAATCCCAGGGCTGATCTCCTTCAGAATGGACTGGTTGGATCTCCTTGCAGTCCAAGGGACTCTCAAGAGTCTTCTCCAACACCACAGTTCAAAAGCATCAATTCCTCTGTGCTCAGCCTTCTTCAAAGTCCAAATCTCACATCCATACATGACTACTGGAAAAACCATAGCCTTGACTGGAGGGACCTTAGTCGGCAAAGTAATGTCTCTGCTTTTGATTATACTATCTAGGTTGGTCATGACTTTTCTTCCAAGGAGTGAGTGTCTTTTAATTTCATGGCTGCAATCACCATCTGCAGTGATTTTGGAGCCCAAGAAAATAAAGTCTGACACTGTTTCCACTGTTTCCCCATCTATTTCCCATGAAGTGATGGGAGCAGGTGCCATGATCTTCATTTTCTGAATGTTGAGCTTTAAGCCAACTTGTTCACTCTCCTCTTTCACTTTCATCAAGAGGCTTTTTAGTTCCTCTTCACTTTCTGCCGTAAGGGTGGTGTCATCTGCATATCTGAGGTTATGGATATTTCTCCTGCCAATCCTGACTCCAGCTTTTGCTTCTTCTGGTCTAGCATTTCTCATGATGTACTCTGCATATCAGTTAAATAAACAGGGTGATAATATACAGCCTTGACATAGTCCTTTTCCTATTTGGAACCAGTCTGTTGTTCCATGTCCAGTTCTAACTGTTGCTTCCTAACCTGCATACAGATTTCTCAAGAGGCAGGTCAGGTGGTCTGGTATTCCCATCTCTTTCAGAATTTTCCACAGTTTCTTATGATCCACACAGCCAAAGGCTTTGGCATGGTCAATAAAACAGAAATAGATGTTTTTTCTGGAATTCTTTTGCTTTTTCCATGATCTAGTGGATGTTGACAATTTGATCTCTGGTTCCTCTGCCTTTTCTAAAACTGGCTTAAACATCAGGAAGTCCACGGTTCACGCATTGCTGAAGACTGGCTTGGAGAATTTCGAGCATTACTTTACTAGCGTGTGAGATGAGTGCAATTGTGTGGTAGTTTGAGCATTCTTTGGCATTGCCTTTCTTTGGAATTGGAATGAAAACTGACCTTTTCCAGTCCTGTGGCCACTGCTGAGTTTTCCAAATGTGCTGGCATATTGAGTGCAGCACTTTCACAGCATCATCTTTCAGGATTTGAAAGAGCTCAGCTGGAATTCCATCTCCTCCACTAGCTTTGTTCGTAGTGATGCTTCCTAGGCCCATTTGACTTCACGTTCCAGGCTGTCTGGCTGTAGATGAGTGATCTAACCATCGTGATTATCCTGGTTGTGAAGATCTTTTTTGTAGAGTTCTTCTGTGTATTCTTGCCACACCTTAATATCTTCTGCTTATGTTAGGTCCATGCCATTTCTGTCTTTTATCGAGCCCATCTTTGCATGAAATGTTCCCTTGATATCTCCAATTTTCTTGAAGAGATCTCTAGTCTTTCCCATTCTGTTCTTTTCCTCTATTTCTTTGCATTGATTGCTGAAGAAGGCTTTCCTATCTCTTCTTGCTATTCTCTGGAACTCTGTATTCAGATGCTTATGTCTTTCGTTTTCTCCTTTACTTTTCATCATGGTCAACAAAAGAATCTGAAATGCAGTACTTGGATGCAATCTGAAAAACGACAGAATGATCTCTGTTCGTCTCCAAGGCAAACCATTCAATATCACAGTAATCCAAGTCTATGCCCCAACCAGTAATGCTGAAGAAGCTGAAGTTGAACGGTTTTATGGAGATCTACAAGACCTTTTAGAACTAATACCCAAAAAAAGATGTCCTTTTCATTATAGGGGACTGGAATGCAAAAAAAGGAAGTTAAGAAACACCTGGAGTAACAGGCATATTTGGCCTTGAATGTGGAATGAAGCAGGGCAAAGACAAATAGTTTTGCCAAGAAAATGGACTGGTCATAGCAAACATCATCTTCCAACAACACAAGAGAAGACTCTACACATGGACATCACCAGTTGGTCAACACCAGAATCAGATTGATTATATTCTTTGCAGCCAAAGATGGAGAAGCTCTATACAGTCAACAAAAACAAGACCAGGAGCTGACTGTGGTTCAGATCATGAACTCCTTATTACAAAATTCAGACTCAAATTGAAGAAAACAGGGAAAACCGCTAGACCATTCAGGTATGACCTAAGTCAAATCCCTTATGATTATACAGTGGAAGTGACAGATAGATTCAAGGAATTAGATTTGATAGACAGAGTGCCTGATGAACTATGGAGTGACGTTGCTGACATTGTACAGGAGACAGGGATTCAAGACCATCCCCATGGAACTGAAATGCAAAAAAGCAAAATGGCTGTCTGGGGAGGCCTTACAAATGGCTGTGAAAAAAAGAGAGGTGAAAAGCAAAGGAGGAAAGAAAAGATTCAGCATATTAGCAGCCTAAATAATTTAGACAAAGGATCTTTGCCCTAAATAGAGCTATAGCCAGAGATGTCTACAAAAAAATATAAAATAAAAATAAATAAATAAAATACATGCAAGCTGTGGTGGAAGAAAACTCATTGAGGCCTAGAGATTAGAGTCCACTCTGTGTCTGCATGTGTCTTTGCATGCCCAACAAATATTTGTGTATAAAACACTTGCTTTTTCCTTCTCCATTGTGAATGTCTTCCTGGCTTTTGAAGTCCTAAACCACTACCCTCAACATGTTCCTTTGTCTTTAACTGATGAGGGTTTTGACCATTTTGACAAGTCATTTAGTTTTCCTGCGTCTTTTCCATGTATACCTGTAATTGCAATTTTGTTTGATTTTCTCTTTTTAATCTGTCTCATGTTAAATTAATTAACAGCCATTAAAACCTAGAATTGTAGAGGAAATCTGTTCCGCCCTGACAACATCTTCTAAAGCTTCAGTGAGTCAAAATCCTTTTGCTGGTCTTGTCTTCATTTTGATGACTGACCAGTCTGGGCCATGGTTGGTGAAGGCTTGGATATCTGTGTTTTTGATGAATTGGAGGTTCTTGATGTATCATCACAGAAAGAATTCTGTGACAGACAAAATCATAGATATGAAGTAGACTTATTTAGAGAAAAATACACTCTGCAGACATTTTGGGCCATCTCAGAAGATGAGAGAGAACCTGATTATTTTTCATGGGCTGAATAATTTCATAGGCTAATGAGTGTGAGTTTTATTTTAATTACTTTGGAGAATTGGAGCAATATCCACTTTTTTACCTTTGATGGTTGGCCTCAGAACTGTCAAGGCATTGGTGAGTGTGTCATTTAGCCTCCAAATATACTACAATGAGTATATTATGAGGTTCAGGGTCTACTGGAAGTCAAATCTTCCGCCTATGTGTTTTTAACCAGTTTTTGTTGTGTCCTGTGACCAAGTTACTCTTTAAATCATTGTGCCTTACTGCCTTCCCTCCCGTTTCAGATTTATATGGCTCTAAATTTGTAGTGTAGATTCAAGGATATCTTTACCATGCTGCAGCTATGTAAATATCAGACTAAACATAAAAATACCTGATCCTTTTTGCAATTACAAATGACTCTTGGAGACTTTTTATATTCACCATGGAAAGGAAAGTTAAGATAATTTATTTAAGTGCCATGATTTGGTGAAGTTCCTTATTACTTTCAGACTTTTGTTGGATGTATATGTCTATAATCATTCAGTGGAAAAAAAAACAAAACAAAAATGTAACCAATAAGATTTTATTGGTCTTATTACCTTGTAGAACAATAACCAGTTTTGTATTTAACCTAGCTGCCTTACTCTACCACTTTTTATTAGTTACCAATGCATTCTTAGCACTTCATATGCTCTCTGAACCAACTTTAATATTTGACTGGTTACCTCACTAATTAGTTGAATAAACTTTTTGATATACATTCATTGTATATTTATGTTATCATGCTTTTCAAGTTTGAAGATTACCCTTTAAAAAAATTAAAGCACATGACTATTTTCCCCTAGAGGAACTTTATATTTCATATATATATGGAACTAAGTGTTAAAAATTATTTTTATTCAATAAATATTAACTGAATGTATAAGTGCAAAGATAAATAAATATTAATATTTGTACCTAGATTAAAGCTGAGTGCAT
>SJYQ01000076.1:500793-513466 GCA_006410935.1 Redunca redunca
GGTAGAAATATATTGAACATTGTGCTAGGAAACAAAACACTAAACAGATTATTTGAAATCTTTTGCTAGTAATTTTACATCAGATTCAGAAAAACAACAAACTATCAAAAATTCTTAACGAGATGGGAGTACCAGAACATCTTATCTGTCTCCTGAGAAACCTATATATGGTCAAGAAGCAACAGTTAGAACTGGACATGGAACAACAGACTGGTACAAAATTGAGAAAAGAGTATGACAAGGTTGTATATTGTCACCCTGCTTATTTAACTCATATGCAGAGTACATCATGTGAAATGCTGGGGTGGAGGAATCACAAGCTGGAACCAAGAAGGCTGAGAGAAATATCAGCTTCAGATATGCAGATGATACCATTCTAATGACAGAAGGTGAAGAGAAACTAAAGAGCCTCTTGAAAAGAAGGAAAGAAGAAAATGAAAAATCTGGTTTAAAACTCAACTTTCAAAAGACTAAGATCATGGCATCTGGTGCCATCACTTCATGGCAAATAGATGTGGAAGCAATGGAAACAGTGACAGATTTTATTTTCTTGGGCTCCAAAATCACTGTGGATGGTGACTGCAACCATGAAATTAAAAGACGTTTGCTCCTTGGAAGAGAAACTATAACCTACCTAGACAGCATAAAAAAGAAGAGATGTTGCTTTGCCAACAAAGGTCCGTCTAGTCAAAACTATGGTTTTTCCAGTAGTCATTTATGGATGTGAGAGCTGGACCATAAAGAAGACTGATCAACAAAGAACTGATGTTTTCATATTGTGGATCTGTTTAAGAGTCCCTTGGACTGCAAGATCAAACCAGTTAATCTGATGCTAAGATTGAAGAACTGATGCTAAGGCTGAAGCTCCAATTCTTTGGTCACCTGATGTAAACAGCTGACTCATTGGAAAAGACCCAGATGCTGGGAAAGATTGAAGACAAAAGAAGAAGGGGGCATCAGAGGTTGAGATGGTTGGATGGCATCACTGAATCAATGGATTGGAGTTTGAGCAAGCTCCAGGAGATGGTGAAGAACAGGGTTTCCTGGCATGTTATACTCCATGGGGTCACAAAAAGCCAGACAGGAATTAGCAACTGAATGACAGCAACAGAAAAACAGAATTATAAGGAGGGGAAAATAACATCACATGCATATGTAGTAAAACAAATTATTTTTTGTTCAATATATTACTTATTGGTAAAGGTAATTTGTGCTTTTTTTTGATATTAAAGTATACACAGAAAAATTATACCTTTTTTGACTTACCATGAGGTGGATTATCTACCAAAAAACCCAATTTAAGTTGAAAATATATTTAATACAGCTAACCCACTGAAAATCATATCTTAGCCAAGATTACTTTAGAGGTTCCAAGAACACTTATATTAGCCTACAGTTGTTCAAAAATTATCTCACACAAAGCCTATTTTATACCAAACTGCTGAATATCTTACATACTTTATTGAATATTGCACTGAAAGTGCAGAATGTTTGTTTATGCTCATGGTTAAATAGCTGACTGGGAGATGCAGCTCACTGATTCTATCCAGGATCAAAGACATCATCATGTGGCATTTACCACTAGTCTAGGAAAAGACCAAAATTCAAACAATTTCTTCTGAATATGTATTGCTTCTGCACCAGCATAAAATTGAAAAAAAAAAAATGTGTTGAACCATCATCAATTGGGATTTTCTGTAGCAATTTTAATGGAAATTGGAAATAGGTGATGACATAGAAAAAAATAGTTTATATTGTAGCTCAATATTAATTATAAATAAATGGAAAGAAATGAATTAAATACCAAATGCATTTGAGGGCACAGTGTGGATTTTCATGTATATTTATAGAATAAAGGAAGGCATGGTTGGGAGAGTAAAAAGTTACCATCACTACATATGAGAGTTGTGGTATTGTGTTCAATATGATGAAGTTGAAGTGAAAGTCTTTGACTCTTTGCGACCCCAGGGACTATCATTTCAGTTTAGTTCAGTCACTCAGTTGTGTCCAACTCGTTGCGACCCCATGAATCACAGCAAGCCATGCCTCCCTGTCCATCACCATCTCCTGGAGTTCACTCAAACTCATGTCCATCGAGTTGCTGATGTCATCAAGCCATCTCATCCTCTGTCGTCCCCTTTCCCTCCTGCCCCCAATCCCTCCCAGCATCAGAGTCTTTTCCAGTGAATCAACTCTTCACATGAGGTGGCCAAAGTACTGGAGTTTCAGCTTTAGCATCATTCCTTCCAAGGAAATCCCAGGGCTGATCTCCTTCAGAATGGACTGGTTGGATCTCCTTGCAGTCCAAGGGACTCTCAAGAGTCTTCTCCAACACCACAGTTCAAACGCATCGATTCTTTGGCACTCAGCTTTCTTCATAGTCCAGCTCTCGCATTCATACATGACCACTGAAAAAAACATAGCTTTGACTAAATGGACTTTTGTTGGCAAAGTAATGTCTTTGCTTTTCAATATGATATCTAGGTTGGTAATAAATTTTCTTCCAAGGAGTAAGTGTCTTAATTTCATGGATTCAGTCACCATCTGCAGTGATTTTGGAGCCCCCCAAAATAGTCTGACACTGTTTCCACTGTTTCCCCATCTATTTCCTGTGAAGTGATGGGACCAGATGCCATGATCTTTGTTTTCTGAATGTTGAGTTTTAAGCCAACTTTTTCATCCTCCTCTTTCACTTTTATCAACAGGCTTTTTAGCTCCTCTTCACTTTCTGCCCTAAGGATGGTGTCATCTGCATATCTGAGGTTATTGATATTTCTCCTGGCAATCTTGATTCCAGCTTGTGTTTCTTCCAGCCCAGCGTTTCTCATGATGTACTCTGCATAGAAGTTAAATCAGCAGGGTGACAATATACAGCCTTCATGTACTCCTTTTCCTATTTGGAACCAGTCTGTTGTTCCATGTTGCTAACTGTTGTTTCCTGACCTGCATACGGGTTTCTCAAGAGGCAAGTCAGGTGGTCTGGTATTCCCAACTCTTTCAGAATTTTCCACAGTTTATGGTGATCCATACAGTCAAAGGCTTTGGCCTAGTCAATAAAGCAGGAATAGATGTTTTTCTGGAACTCTCTTGCCTTATTGATGATTCAGCAGATGTTGGCAATTTGATCTCTGGTTTCTCTGCCTTTTCTCAAACCAGCTTGAACATCTGGAAGTTCACAGTTTAAGTATTGTTGATGCCTGGCTTGGAGAATTTTGAGCGTTACTTTACTAGCGTGTGAGATGAGTGCAATTGTGTGGTAGTTTGAGCATTGTTTGGCATTGCCTTTCTTTGGGGTTGGAATGAAAACCGACTTTTCCAGTCCCATGGCCACTGCACAGTTTTCCAAATTTGCTGGCATATTGAGTGCACCATTTCACAGCATCATCTTTCAGGATTTGAAATAGTTCAACTGGAATTCCATCCCCTCCACTAGCTTTGTTTGTAGTGATTCTTTCCAAGGCCCACTTGACCTCACATTCCAGGATGTCTAGCTCAGGGTGAGAGATCACACCATCATGATTATCTTGACCATGAAGATCTTTTTTGTAGAGTTCTTCTGTGTATTCTTGCCACTTCTTAATATCTTCTGCTTCTGTTAGGGCCATACAATTTCTGTCCTTTATCGATCCCATCTTTGAATGAAATGTTCCCTTGGTATCTCATCTCTAATTTTCTTGAAGATATCTCTAGTCTTTCCCATTCTGTTGTTTTCCTCTATTGCATTGCATTGATCACTGAGGAAGGTTTTCTTATCTCTTCTTGTTAGTCTTTGGAACTCTGCATGCAGATGCTTATATCTTTCCTTTCATCGTTTGCTTTTCACTTCTCTTCTTTTCACAGCTATTTGTAAGGCCTCCTCAGACATCCATTTTGCTTTTTTGCATTTATTTTCCATGGAGATGGTCTTGATTCTTGTCTCCTGTACAATGTCACGAACCTCATTCCATAGTTCATCAGGCACTCTATCTATCAGGTCTAGTCCCTTAAATCTATTTCTCACTTCCATTGTACAATCATACCGGATTTGATTTAGGTCATACCTGAATGGTATAGTGGTTTTCCCTACTTTCTTCAATTTAAGTGTGAATTTGGCAATACAGAGCTCATGATCTGAGCCACAAGTGTGGCTGAGATCAGGGGCAGAAACTGGGAGGACCCCATGCCCGAGGGGCAGCAGCCAAGAGGAGCTACCCCACATCTGAGGTCAGGGGTGGTGGCAGGGAGGAGCTACCCCACCTCTGAGGTGAGGGACAGCAGCCAGGAGGAGCTACCCAGGTCTAAGGAGCGGTGGCTGCACGGGTGCAGGAGTGCTGAGAGGAGCTACTCTACATTCAAGGTCAGGAGGGGTGGCAGTGAGGAGATACCCCTCGTCCAAGGTAAGGAGCAGCAGCTGCACATTGCTGGAGCAGCCATGAAGAGATACCCCACGTCCAAGGTAAGAGAAACCCAAGTAAGATGGTAGGTGTTGCAAGACGGCATGAAAGGGCAGGCACACTGAACTAGTCAATCTAATCACACAGAAAACTAGTCAATCTAATCACACTAGTACAACAACCTTGTCTAACTCAATGAAACGAAGCCATGTTCTGTGGGCCCACCCAAGACAGGCAGGTCATGGTGAAGAGGTCTGACAGAATGTGTTCCACTTGAGAAGGGAATGGCAAACCACTTCAGTATTCTTGTCTTGAGAACCCCATGAACAGTATAAAAAGGCAAAATGATAGGATACTGAAAAGGGAACTCACCAGGACAGTAGGTGCCCAAAATGCTACTGGAGATCAGTGGAGAAATAACTCCAGACGAATGAAGGGATGGAGGCAAAGCAAAACAATAACCAGTTGTGGATGTGACTGGTGATAGAAGCAAGGTCCAATGCTGTAAAGAGCAATATTGCATAGGAACCTGGAATGTTAAGTCCATGAATCAAGGCAAATTGGAAGTGGTCAAACAGGAGATGGCAGAAGTGAATGTCGACATTCTAGGAATCAGCGAGCTAAAATGGACTGGCATGGGTGAATTTAACTCAGATGACCATTATATCTACTGTTGTGGCCAGGAATCCCTTAGAAGAAATGGAGTAGCCATCATGGTTAACAAAAGCGTCCAAAATGCAGTACTTGGTTGCAATCTCAAAAACAACAGAATGATCTCTGTTCGTTTCTAAGGCAAACCATTCAATACTGGTCTATGCCCTAACCAGTAATGCTGAAGAAGCTGAAGTTGAACCGTTCTATGTAGACCTAAGAGGCCTTTAAGTACTAACATGCAAAAAAGATGTCCTCTTCATTACAGGGGACTGGAATGCAAAAAGTAGGAAGTCAAGAAACACCTGGAGTAACAGGCAAATTTGGCCTTGGAATACAGAATGAAGCAGGGCAAAGGCTAATAGAATTTTGTCAAGAGAACACACTGGTCATAGCAAACACCCTCTTCCAACAACACAAGAAAAGACTCTACACATGGACATCGCCAGATGGTCAACACCAAAATCAGATTGATTATATTCTTTGCAGCCAAAGATGGAGAAGCTCTATACAGTCAGCAAAACAAGACCGGGAGCTGACTGTGGCTCAGATCGTGAGCTCCTTATTGCCTAATTCACACTTAAATTGAAGCAAGTATTGAAAACCACTAGACCGTTCAGGTATGACCTAAATGAAATCCTTTATGATTATACAGTGGAAGTGAGAAATAGATTTAAGGGACTAGACCTGATAGATAGAGTGTCTGATGAACTGTAGACTGAGGTTCGTGACAGTGTACAGGAGACAGGGGTCAAGACCATCGTCATAGAAAAGAAATGCAAAATTGCAAAATGGCTGTCTGGGGAAGCCTTACAAATAGCTGTGTAAAGAAGAGAAGCGAAAAGCAAAGGATAAAAGGAAGGATATAAGCATCTGAATGCAGAGATCCAAAGCATAGCAAGGAGAGATGAGAAAGCCTTCCTCAGCGATCAGTGCAAAGAAATAGAGGAAAAGAACAGAATGGGAAAGACTAGAGATCTCTTCAAGAAAATTAGAGATACCAAGGGAACATTTCATGCAAAGATGGGCTCGATAAAGGACAGAAATGGTATGGACCTAACAGAAGCAGAAGATATTAAGAAGAGGTGGCAAGAATACAGAGAAAATCTCTACAGAAAAGGTCTTCATGACCAAGATAATCAATTTGAAGGCAACAAACATACGGTGTTTCTCACTGTCCCTCATTATAAGAAACAAATCTCATTTTAGACCCAAGTGTAACTCCATCCCACACAGACCCGATGTTATCTGACATTTATTATGGCAAACTATTTACATCAGAAATGCTACATTATGAAAATAAAGCTACAGAATATTTTATTTATGCTGAGATATAAATCATGCAACTCTAAACCTCTTAGATCACCATTTATGTGCTCTCCATTCTGTTTCTTTAACTTATATTCTTCTTGCTCTTTAGTTTTGGACATTTGAGAAATTTAAAGTATATATTACATCAGCATTTGTAATAACATTTTCCTAAAGCATACATGATAACCTATAACAGAAGGAATATCACATATTGTAAAAGAGCTATATTTTTAAAGTAGTGACTATAAAACCGCAGTGAAATCTCTGGTGAAACTCGTTTAATGAGATTTTAAAACATAATGTTTCCTAATTTTTTTTAATGATTTGTTCTGAAATAGATATTTGAACTTTTGGAAAATAATGTGTGTTTTTAGCTACAATATTGACCACAGAAGTTCCAAATCACCGAAACGCTCAATAGGCCTATCTCCTATTTACCTATGTGTTTATCTTCTATCTATTGATATTTTCCTTTCTTTTTTCCTTCCATCCTTCCTTCTTTTCCTCTGTTTTAATGATATTTTTGCTTCTGTTTCTTGAAGAAAAAATGAACAGCTTTGAGGTGGATTATCATAAGATGACTTGTGTTTCTCTTGTCTGTCTTTACATTCTATTGTTATTAAGATATTTAATGATTGAAGTAAAATTCATAACAATAAGTAAAATTAGGAGACAGAAGGGAGTTAACTCCACATGAATTCAGAGAACAAAATAATATTATATTTATCTACATGTCCATTTTTATACCATTATCATACTGTTTTGATGGAAAATAATATAAATCTAAAAGTAAAACCATTTAATTCATCCAACTTGAATATTATTCAAACTTCATTTGGTTCTCCTAAGTCTCCATGAGTTTCTACATAGATTTTAGAATTTGCTTGTCAGTTTTGAAAACAAAACCTAATGGCATTATGAGCTTTATTTGGGAGGAATTGAGCTATTTCAAATCCTGGAAGATGGTGCTGTGGAAATGCTGCACTCAGTATGCCAGGAAATTTGGAAAACAGCCGTGGCCACAGGACTGCAAAAGGTCAGTTTTCATTCCAATCCTAAAGAAAGACAGTGCCAAAGAATGCTCAAACTACCACTCAATTGCACTCATCTCACACACTAGTAAAGTAGTGCTCAAAATTCACCAAGACAGGTGTTAGCAATACGTGAACTATGAACTTCCAGATGTTCCAGCTGGTTTTAGAAAAGGCAGAGAAACCAGAGATCAAATTGCCAACATCAGCCAGATCATCAAAAAAGCAAGAGAGTTCCTGAAAAACATCTATTTCTGCTTTATTGACTATGCCAAAGCCTTTGACTGTGTGGATCATAATAAACTGTGGAAAATTCTGAAAGAGATGGGAATACCAGATCATCTGACATGCCTCTTGAGAAACCTATATGCAGGTCAGGAAGCAACAGTTAGAACTAGACATGGAACAACAGACTGGTTCCAAATAGGAAAAGGAGTATGCCAAGGCTGTATATTGTCACCCTGCTTATTTAACTTAGATGTAGAGTACATCATGAGAAACAATGGGCTGGAAGAAGCACAACCTAGGATCAAGATTGCTGGGAGAAATATCAATAACCTCAGATATGCAGATACACCACCATATGGCAGAAAGTGAAGAGGAACTAAAAAGCCTCTTGATGAAGGTGAAAGAGGAGAGTGAAAAAGTTGTCTCAAAGCTCAACATTCAGAAAACGAAGGTCATGGCATCTGGTCCCATTACTTCATGGGAAATAGATGGGGAAATAGTGGAAATGGTGTCAGACTTTATTTTTTTGAACTCCAAAATCACTGCAGATGGTGATTGCAGCCATGAAGTTAAAAGATGCTTACTCCTTGGAAGAAAAGTTATAACCAACCTAGATAGCATATTCAAAAACAGAGACATTACTTTGCCAACCAAGGTCCATCTAGTCAAGGCTATGGTTTTTCCAGTAGTCATGTATGAATGTGACAGTTAGACTGTGAAGAAATCTGCGTACCAAAGAATTGGTGCTTTAGAGCTGTGGTGTTGGAGAAGACTCTTGAGAGTCCCTTGGACTGCAAGGAGATCCAACCAGTCCATTCTGAAGGAGATCAGTCCTGGGTGTTCTTTGGAAGGAATGATGCTAAAGCTGAAACTCCAGTACTTTGGCCACCTCATGCGAAGAGTTGACTCATTGCAAAAGACTCTGATGCTGGAGGGATTGGGGACAGGAGGAGAAAGAGATGACAGAGGATGCAATGTCTGGATGGCATCACTGACTCAATGGACATGAGTTTGGGTGAACTCCAGGAGTTGGTGATGGACAGCGGGGCCTAGCTTGCTGCATTTCATGTGGTTGCAAAGAGTTGGACACGACTGAGAGACTCAACTGAAGCTCTTAAGAACACTGAGTGTTTGAATACATAAATGTGATATTTATCCTATTTACAAAGGTCTTCTAAGTGTTCTAATTTTCAGTGAATATAATTTCTGCAAAGTTAATTAAAATTATTGTGGTATTTTAAGGGTTCTTTGCTACTATAAAATTATTTTTAAATATTTTCACTTTCTAATTATTCATTGCTACTATTTAATAATATAATTAGTTTAGATATATCAATCTTGTATCTTGCAACCTTGCTATTCTCACTCAGTTTTAGGGTTTTGTGAATGTGAGTGTATATGTATGTGGCTTTTTCTCTTTGCATATTGTATAAAATCATTTATATGTTAGATCATGTTATCTGTGAATAAAGACTCTTGATTTTTTAGGTCAGTGGCTTTTATATTTTTCAATATCCTTTGTAATTTCTTAATGAGGAGCCTGGTATGTGACTAGTCCTTTATCTCTTTCTCTGTTCTTGATTCTCTTTGTCTTTTGTGGTTTAATGTCCTTATGTTTATTCTATTTCTATTTCTTCAGGTTTCTTGGATGTTTAAATTTATATTTTTCATCAAATATCAGAGTATTTCAGCTATTACTTCTTCAATTATTCTGTGTGCTGCCTCTATCTTTTTCTTCTGGAACTCCCATGTGTATGCTGGTCCATTTTTGATCTCCTATATGCGGGAGACACAGGTTTGATCCCTGGGTCAGGAAGATCCTCTGGAGAAGGAAATGGCAACCCACTCCACTACTCTTGCCTGGAAAATCCTATGGACAGAGGAGCGTGGTAGGCTACAGTCCATGGTGTTTCACTCACTCACTTTTGATGTCCTATAGCTCCCTTAAATTCTTTACTTTTCTCCATTCTTCTTTTCTTCCTGAAGTTTACCCCCAGCTCTTCATAATGGTGGATAAGAATACTATGGCTAAGAAAACTGTGCTTAAAGAAGTGAAGGAAGGCTTGAAAGTAGCTCAAAAATAGAAAACATCAATAAAAGATATAGAAATTTTAGAGAACCAAAACTAAGCATACTCTAAGAAACAGGGACTTCAGTGACAATACATGACAAGGGATACAATTTCTTAAAAAAGAAAAAAAAAATGTAGAGAAAAGTCACTGGACAACCCCCATTATGGTATTGGGTGGTGAGGACTTTGGGAGAAAACTGGAATGAAGGTGGAGCCTTATTAATGGTTTTCATGCCTTTATAAAAGTGACCTTACAGAACTCTCCCATCCTTTCTACTATATGAAAGAACAGTGAGAAGGCAGCCATCTATGAACAAGCTACTGGGTACTCACCAGATACCAGATTTTTTGGTGCCTTGATTTTGGACTTCTCAGCCTCTGGAAGATTAATAAATACAGTTACATTGCGTACAAGCCACACAATCTATTGTGGTTTGTTATGGTAGCCTAAACAGATTAAGGCAGGATTGGTACTAAGATGTAGGATGTTCTTTCTAAAATACAAATATCTAAAAAGTGGAAGCAGCTTTGGAAATGGGTGATGGACAGAATTTGGAAGCATCGATCCATACTAGAAAAAGCCTACATAGTTGTGAATGACCTATTAAGGGTGATTATGGTGAGATCCCAGGAAAAAAAGACGAATACTGAAGAGAGCGCCTCAATCTTGTTAGTGAATACCTAACATAGCCTGGATAGAAATGTGGATGATAAAGCCCATTCTGTTGATCTTATGTGTGAAATAAAGAAAATGTTATTGGAAAACAGAGGAAAGGTCATCTTATTATGAAGTGGAAATGGGCTTGGAGTTGTGTTTGTGCATTCATATTTTGGGTAGAACTTGTCAGCTGTGAAATCAGATATAAGAATTTCTAAACTAGTGTTGAAGGAATAGTCTGTTTTTTTGTTTGTTTGTTTTTCTGACAGCTTATTGTAAAATATAAGGATAAAGTAATAATTTTGAAGACAGAATTGTTAATTAAGAAGAAAGCAGAACTGAAAGTTTTGGAAAATTCTTAGCTTCAGTTCAGTTCAGTTCAGTTGCTCAGTTGTGTCTGACTCTTTATGACCCCATGAATCGCAGCACTCCAGGCCTCTCTGTCCATCACCAACTCCCAGAGTTCACTCAGACTCATGTCCATCGAGTCAGTGATGCCATCCAGCCATCTCATCCTCTGTCGTTCCCTTCTCCTCCTGCCCCCAATCCCTCCCAGCATCAGAGTCTTTTCCAATGAGTCAGCTCTTCACATGAGGTGTCCAAAGTACTGGAGTTTCAGCTTCAGCATCATTCCTTCCAAAGAAATCCCAGGGCTGATCTCCTTCAGAATGGACTGGTTGGATCTCCTTGCAGTCCAAGGGACCCTTAAGAGTCTTCTCCAACACCACAGTTCAAAAGCATCAATTCTTCGGCGCTCAGCCTTCCTCACAGTCCAACTCTCAAATCCACACATGACCACAGGAAAAACCATAGCCTTGACTAGAGCTTATCCATATTGAAAAGAAAAGGAAAACTTGTTTGGGAAAAAATAGTAAAGGTGTAGCCAGGGACCATTTGATAAGGAAATTAGTATGAATCAGCCTAGCATCTACCCTCCAAAGGCAATAGAAAAGTGACTAGCAAGGTAATCTTAGATATCACTAGGACTGCCTCTCCCATCGCAGGCCCAGAGTACAGATGCCTTGGGGACAAGGCTGCCTCTACAGGACCAAGGTCCCTCAGAGCTGTGGGGACAGGGCCTAAGCAGAGGATTGTCATGGGAGCAGGGTCGTGCAGAGCCTTGGTGGCCCAAATCTGCGAAATGGAGCTTCAAAGAAGGGGAACCTCTGTTCCAGTGAGTTCTAGAACGTATACACTTGACACAAAAAGGCACAACCTCTGCCTCTCAGCATGCAGGGCAGAGAATTCTTAATGAGCCAAAGGATTATTCTCAAGTGCCATCATCTCATGGAGTTTGCCTTACAGTTTGAGCTTGGAATCTGTTACCTATTTCTTTCTTTCTTTTCCCTGTTGGAATCAGAATGTTTATCCTTTACCTGTGCTACCATAATATGTTCTTAGCACATAAGTTGTCTGATTTTACAGATTCACAGCTGAAAAGCAATTTTTCAGGATTAATCATATCTGAGTCTTACCAGTATGTGTTCTAGATGAGATTTAAAGGGTTTCCCTTGTGGCTCATCTGGTAAAGAATCTGCCTGCAATTTGATCCCTGGGTTTGGAAGAGTCCATGGAGAAAGGAAAGTCTACCCTCTCTGGTAGTCTGACCTGGAAAATTCTATGGACTGTATAGTACATGGGGTTGCAAAGAGTCAGATGCGACTTTCACATGAGATTTTAGATTTAGATTCTAAAGTTGATACTAGAACCAGTTAGGACTTTTGGGCATATTGCTGCTGCTGCTGCTGCTAAGTCGCTTCAGTCGTGTCCAACTCTGTGTGACCCCACAGATGGCAGCCCACCAGGCTCCCCCATCCCTGGGATTCTCCAGGCAAGAACACTGGAGTGGGTTGCCATTTCCTTC
The DNA here is from genome assembly GCA_006410935.1 of Redunca redunca. NCBI lineage: Eukaryota > Metazoa > Chordata > Mammalia > Artiodactyla > Bovidae > Redunca > Redunca redunca. The sequence continues at coordinate 512,981 of SJYQ01000076.1, forward strand.
TAGGATGAAGTAAATGCATTTTGCATTCAAGAAGGACATGGATTTGGAGTGGGTTGAATAGAATGTTGTGGACTGAATGTTTGTGTCCCCTTCAATTCATATGCTGAAGTCCTAACCTTAACGTGATAGTATTAGAATGCAGGACCTTTGGAAGATGCTTGGATTATTAGGGTGGAGTCCTCATGAATGGAATTAGTGACTTTATAGGAGGTCTGAGAGACTGCTCCCTTGTCTCTTATATCACATGAGGTTATGGGGAAAAGACAGCTGTCTGTGCATCAGGAAGCAGGATCTCTCACCAGACATTGAATCTGTCTGCACTTTGATCTTAGACTTCCTGGTTTCCAGAAGTTTTGAAATACATCTTTGTTGTTTATAAGCCACCCAGTCTATAATATATCATTATAATGGCACTGACAGAAAAAGATATATACACCACTTATTTAAAAAAACCTGTATCACTATATTTTAAGTGTATCTTTGCAG
>SJYQ01000076.1:526818-567989 GCA_006410935.1 Redunca redunca
ACAGGGAAAAGTTGAAAGAATATGTAAAAAAAAAAAAAAAAAATTAAGATAATTATTCAGAAGAAATAAGTATGAGTTTTAGAACAGTGAAAGGAGTATTATTTAAATTTTACAATAGACAGAAAAATTGATTCACTAAATGCTACCTGAGAGTGAACATAACATATATTTCTAAAAGGAATTTTAAATGAAGAAAATTTTGGAGAAATTGTACTTGAAAGGAAGAGGTATTAGCATTAAGAAAGATTAGGACTATATTCTTGGCAGCACAGCTTTTAAATGTCTTTTTGCATAATTGCCTTTTAGTGTTTCAGTAAGTATGAGCAGCATTTTATTATACTAAGTTTTTAGGAACTTTCTCCTAGTTATCCAATTGTCTCCTCATTAGATTAATTTCATTTGTGTTTCATTGTTTGGAACATAACTAAATGTAGTTGTGGTCTCAGCTTCAGGCCACATTTGTAACCTCTGTCAATAATATTTCTTTTCATTGGAAATTGTTGAATATATTTATTTGCAATTCTTTGGAAAAGAGCCTTGTACATTTTCAGAAATTACTTATAAGGGTGATATCAATCTAAATGTATATATATTTTTTACCACTCATGGAGAGTGCAAATATTTTTAGAAGAAGCCAAACTACTAACAAGATTATTGTTCATAAATATTGTCGTTCAGAAAAATAGGTGATATATCCTGAATTCAGATTCTTATCACCTGACTAAACTATTATGAATCATGTCACAAAATACCATTGTCTCTTAATATCATTAATACCTTTTAATTAATATAATAAATTTAATATAAATAACAATTCATTCTATTTAAGCTATGAATTTGTCAGTGTCAGTTTAGTTATCTCTGACAATGCTGAGTGATTAATTAATTGATTGATTGATTAATTACATATCCATTCTTGCTGCACCAAGTATTTGAGGCAGCATATAGCCTATATTCTAGTAATAAAATTTCAGAATGGAGGATTATAGATCATTTGGCTTCATGTCTCATTTACAAAATTGAGAAAAAAAATACATTTGCTTAGAGATTTTAATTGTTTTTTTCAGGTTTAGTCAGTAATAGAACATCATTCGGAACCTAATTCTTCTAACTTAAATCGGTGACATTTCAACACTGAATACTAAAAAAAATAATAAATGACAACAATAGCAAATGTCAACAACAACAAAAGCTTTACTGTTATACACTTGACAAAACACATTAATGTGAAAATAAAAATTTTCAGAGGTATTTCCTGATGATGATTCTTAGTCATTTTTTTCTTATTTAATATGAGGTGGTGAACAGTCATAAAACTATTTTTAATTCACTGAACAGTCTTTCTGTACTTATTTGTTTCCTTGAACATTGTCCTGTGTACATTTTAATATAGAGAGAATATAAATCTTTGGCCTAAAAGTAATGTCTACAAGATATATAAATTTTCTGTTTTCATACTTCTGGACTTCTTTTTCACCTAAGTGCTTTTTCAATGATTGTTGGAAATTAATATTATTCAATTTGAATATATGTTGACTAGTTAAGTGTTTCCCCTAGATTATAGTTCTATTAAATTTTGGGGAGGATTGCATGTGGTCAAGGTGTTGGGGAGTGACACAGAGTACTTTATAATCCACCGTTCATGATTGGTATAATCCCCTTGTTTATGTTTGATGGCATTTGCAATTATAACTCATTTCTGTTGGTTTTATGGCATCTACCCACCCATGACTTTTGGAAAGCACTTGTGCAGTCCAATAGTTTTGGAGTTTGTGAGAAGTTTCAAAATCTGCTACAATTTCCAATTCATATGCCATATTCATTTTTGTGTCTGCTTTTCCACCTCAATTTCCAGTAAAACAAGGAATTTGCCTTTTTGCTTTATTAAAGGGACAAAAAACCTTTTTTTTTTTAATTTTTATTTTAACTTTAGTTTTGATAAACTGTATTGGTTTTGCCAAACATTGACATGAATTTGCCACAAGTGTACGTGCGTTCCCAAACATGAATGTATTTTCTTTTTCCATTCTCTTTATCACACCAAATTTTATAGCTTTTTTTAAAGAAATATTTACATGCCATAATATTCACCCATTGTAAGTGTGCAATTCTATTACTTTTAGTAAATACTTAGATTAGTACAATAAAAACCACAATAAAAAATTAGAATATTTTCATCACTCCAACAGATCTGTGTGTGGATTGGGGTGTGGATTCAAAGTTCAGCCAATTTTCAAGTTTTTCCCATATTTGGTTTTCTGCATGACTTACATCTCTGCACAAATTTTTAGGGTTCACAGAAAGCCAGGAAGGTGTGGACACCTCCTCACAACCTTCGATGGATTTCTCACTTCCAAGACCTCACTTTTAAATATTTGTATCAGGATTACAGCCTAAAGCTAGCTGAATCACTTGTCATTCCTGTTCATTAGGTACTGAAATATTGGTGGCTATTCTTCTTCAATGTAAATCAAGTAAACTCCATCCATCAGCAAAGTGGCTGGTTTTTCTAACTTGGAAAGATGTTTAGCCAAGAATGCCGTGAGCACCCACTGATCAAAAGTTTAGTAGATTTTTCAGAATAACATGCCTCAACCATTGTAAACTTTCCATCAATTTCAGAGCCCTGAAATTGTTCTTATTGACAACTTCGTCTAAATTTATAGTTAATATTTGGGGAAAAGTTTTGCTGAGATCCTCACTCTGCCATATGGGAAGTCTCAACTCTGAAAATCTCTGCTGAAATTCAAAATCTGAGAATAGACACTTTGTTTTATTCTTATTGACTTTTACCTTGGTTAAGTTTTAGGACATCCTGAGTATTGACTGGATAGGGCAGAGGCACAAAGGTTGGGATTTAGGAAATGGAGATTTAAAAAAAATTCTGCCATTAATGTAACACTGAAACATCTGACATTCCCTCTTTTGTGCTATAGAGTCTTTTTCATTGTATTCGGTTGTATAAAGTCTCACACTTGGTACCAATACATATCTGTGGCCTGAATAGTGGAATTTCCCACTAGATGATGATTTTCACCTGACAATGAAACACCACCACACATTTGCCCCTGTCAGCATGGCCAGCACACAGAAAGGAAAGAAAGTGAAGTCCCTCAGTCGTGTTCAACTCTTTGCGACCCCACAGACTGTATCCGACCAGCTTCCTCCATCCATGGGATTTTCCAGGAAAGAATACTGGAGTTGGTTGCCATTTCCTTCTTCAGGAGATCTTCCCAACCCAGGGATTGAGCCTGGGTCTCCCAGGTAGTAGGCAGACGCTTTACCGTCTGATCCATCAGGGAATAGAAGACCCCTCGTCAAAGAAAAAAGAGTCAAGGAAAAAAAGAGTTATTTATGATTTGAGTGAAAATATTAAACAAGGAAGATAGGAGCAAGGGGCTTTCCTGGTGGTTCATATGGTAAAAAGTCTGTTTGCAATGCAGGAGACTCGGGTTTGATCCCTGGGTAAGGAAGAGCCCCTGAAGAAGGAAATGGCAACCTATTCCAGTACTCTTTCCTGGAAAAATCCCATGGGCAGAGGAGCCTGGTAGGCTACACCCTATGGGGTCGCAAAGAGTCAGACATGATTGAACGACATCTCTTTCACTTTCATAACGGTGCAGGTAGTCCTGATTTAATTTATTATGATACATGTGAAAATTGATTTCAAAAATCTTTAAAAACTTTTAGCTTTATGTGCTATTCTGCGTATAATCTTTTAAAATATACTGGAAAAATATAAAAATACATTTTAACAAACTTAAAATTAAAGGAAAGGCAGTAATACATGTAAAACAAGTGAACTCATGAATTAAACATCATTCAAATTTATTCTTCAGTTTCATAGTTCAATGAATCTGAACTTTCTGAAAGAATTTCAGAGAAATACTTTTGATAGAAATATTAATAGTGAAATGAACTCTTTTTTAATAGTACATCAGGATATAAATGAGCATGATGACAGTTTTATAGCTTTGTTTTACAAATATGCTTTTATGTTGTTACTAAATATTTTAAGGACTGCAAATGGTAATACATTTTTCTATTTTAGATTTTAAGTTATCTAATCACCTAAAATTGTCTGTTTCCCAAATACATTGAAACAATATTTTCCAGAGTCTAAATGGGAAATGATGAATGTTTAGAAAATCATGCTGCTAATCAAAAAATCTGTAGTTCTTTACAAAATCTCTCAAAGACTGCTGGGGCAAAGTCACAACATCAGTTGGTTGGAAAAGACCTTTATTTCTTTCTTTTACATAGCTTTAGATTAGAAAGTTCTAGCAAAAAAGCCCATGCTGTTTTAAATTATAGATCATAGGAACAACAACAGAAAAAAAAAAAAAAAAAACTTGATTTCTCTTTTTGTTTTCCATTTGTAGAAGAAAATTCTATAGTCTCATATACTTAGATACAGATATCACAGTAAATTTCTGAATATCTTGCTAGCTTGTGTCACTAAACTGTTTTTTCTCACATTGACTTTTAAGTAGTTAAGCAGATAGCACAGCATTTGATGAATAGAAGAAATTTCTCTTTAGATTTTCTGTATTAGAAAAGCTGCTTCATGCATATATTTAATTCAAAGGCCAATTTAGGCCCATTCAAAACCATTAGGTATTTTGAGCTGACATTTAGCTAAATAGAATAAATGAGCCTCTTTCCAAGTGAAAAGCATCTTTCTTTGCTTTTAAAAATCATCTAAGCAAAATTCACAGAAACTGAATTTTTAAAAATACATAGAAATGGCTTCATTGTTTTGTTTGTTTTTCTAATAAATACGAGAAGTACCCTGACACTTGTGTTAAAACAGCACTAAATTTCTTTAAACTACCAATGTGCTTTGGTCTTGAAAGGCCATAAATGCTTATCTGTAATTGTACAGAACTGTTCTATAAGCATATTATATATGCACACACACACACACACACACACACACACACACAATGCCCTGCCTTCAACCAATAATCTATTTATTTTCATTGTTTCTGCTAGTATTAGAGTTGCCATGTGCACAAGACTGTTAGATTTTATTTTTGTTGGGTGGGAGAGTGCTCAACTTTTTTAAAAAGTTCATTTATTTTTAACTAGAGGATAATTGTTTTACAATATTGTGTTGGTCTCTGCCATACATTGACATGAATCAGCCATAGGTATACATATGTCCTTTCCATCCTGAACCTCCTTCCCACCTCCTACCCTCTCCCACCCCTCTAGGTTGTCACAGAGCACCTGATTTGAGGTCCCTGTGTTTTTTGCATATTGAGTAGGATAGTGATTTCTAGCATTTGGGAAACATCTAAAAACCATAATTACTTGGGCCCTGCCCTCAGAGAATTGGTTTAAGTTGGTCTGGGGGGACTTAGGAATTGGTAATGAATATTTTTAAGACATACTATCAGTGATTTGGGCCTTAGGAAAGCACTGCTACAAGTGGGCCTGAGGAAGCATCACTATGAACAAAGAGGTGGAGGTGATGGAATTCCAGTAGAGCTATTTCAAATCCTAAAAGATGATGATCTTAAAGTGCTGCACTCAATATGCCAGCAAATTTGGAAAACTCAACAGTGGCCACAGGACTGGAAAAAGTGAATTTTCATTCCAATCCCAAAGAAAGGCAATGCCAAAGAATGCTCAAACTACCGCACAATTGCACTCATCTCACATGCCAGTAAAGTCATGCTCAAACTTCTCCAAGCCAGGCTTCAACAGCACATGAACCATGTACTTCCAGATGTTCAAGCTGGATTTAGAAAAGGTAGAGGAACCAGAGATCAAATTGAAAACATCTATTGGATCATCAAAAAAGCAAGAGAGTTCCAGAAAAACATCTATTTATGCTTTATTGACTATGCCAAAGCCTTTGAATGTGTGGACCACAACAAACTCTGGAAAATTCTGAAAGAGATGGGAATACCAGACCACAGAACCTGCCTCTTAAGAAACCTGTATGAGGTCAGGAAGCAAAAGTTAGAAATAGACGTGGAACAACAGACTGGTTCTAAATAGGAAAAGGAGTAAGTGAAGACTATATATTGTCACCCTGCTTATTTAACTTATATGCAGAGAACATCATGAGAAATGCTGGCCTGGATGAAGCATAAGCTGGACTCAAGATTTCTGGGAGAAATATCAATAACTTCAGATATGCAGATGACACCACCCTTATGGCAGGAAGGGAAGAAGAACTAAAAAGCCTCTTGATGAAAGTAAAAAGAGGAGTATGAAAAAGTTGGCTTAAAATTCAATATTCAAAAAACTAAGATCATGGCATCTGGTCTTATCACTTCATGGCAAATAGATGGGGAAAAAATGGAAACGGTGAAAGGCTTTATTTTGGGGGGCTCTAAAATCACTGCAGATGGTGACTGTAGCCATGAAATTTAAAAAAAAAAAAAACAAAAAACTTTATCCTGGGAAGAAAAGTTATGATCAACCTATAGAGCCTATTAAAAAGCAGCAGCATTACTTTGCCAAAAAAGGTCCATCTAGTCAAAGCTATGGTTTTTCCGGTAGTCTTGTATGCGAGTGAGAGTTGTACTATAAAGAAAGCTGGATGCCAAATAATTATTGCTTTTGAACTGTGGTGTTGAAGAACAGTCCATCCTAAAGAAAATCAGTGCAGAATATTTATTGGAAGGACTGATGCTGAAGCTAAAACTCCAATATTTTGGCCACCTGATGCAAAAAACTGACACTTTGGAAAAGACCCTGATGCTGGGAAAGATTAAGAGCAGAAGGAAAAGGGGACAACAGAGGATGAGATGGTTGGATGTCATTACTGACTCAGTGGACATGAATTTGAGTAAACTCCGGGCGTTGGTGATGGACAGGGAGGCCTGGTGTGCTGCAGTCCATGGTGTTGCAAGGAGTCAAACACTATTGAGTGACTGAACTGAACTGATCAATGATTTTAATGTGGAGCCAGGTTGGAAACCATCAGTCTAAATTTTAGCTTGTTACAAATCCTAATTTCCTAACTACTTAATATTAGAATTGTATTTAAGGAAAATGAACCTGTTTTGTTAGTTTGGCTTCATCAGCTTTCCTTTCTACCCTTAGTAAAATAATTTGAATAATGTGTGGAGCTTAAAGCTAGCATTTTTTTTTTTTAATCACTTGAGTTTAATTCAATGACCAGGACAGTACCAAAAAAAATGGTTTTCTTCTTTCCCTTTCTTTGGCCTCTAATCTTGCTGCTATGTGATCCTTATTTCCCAAGCAAAAAATTACCCCAAATCATTCCAAAGGAAGGAAGTGAAGTAAAATCAGATAATTTATTCTTCTTATTCCAGGCCCACTAAAAAACCCAGATACAAACCAAAAGGAAATGTATAAGCATCTCATTTTTAAGACAAGAATAACATTTATATTTCCTATCCTGCCAAAGAAGAAATTACATGAGTAACTTATTAATCATATTATAGTGAACATGGATTAGCAACATAAGTTGAGTCTGAGTCAAAACTAACATGTGAAAATGTAACCAAATGATGAAAATTAGTAAAGTGGAAGTAACTGCCAGCTCTTAAAATGCATATACACATTCATAAAGTTATAAATAATGATCAGTAACTAATATTAAAACTTTGTTTATGCACATAATCAGCATTTAATAAATATTCATGATGTGAATGAACATAAACTTGAATATTAGTCAGCAGAATATCAATTCAGCAGTCAGCAGGAATAGCAAACTGGAACATGCATTTACTTCAGATATATTCATTACATTCTAACTCTAGCACTTTTTTAGGTGAGGAACTTTAAGAAAATACTGAAATCACCAGCTTCTTCCAACTAGCCTTTCCAAACTGAGTATTGTTGTGCAGCTTAAGTAAAATCCAGAAATACAAGTAAAACTATTTTTGTGAATTGAATAGTACTTTAAAACATTAAGATATCATTAATTTGCAATAAAATGAATGCCTCAGTAATAATGAGTTTCAGAGATTTGTACTCTTTTACATTTCCAACAGAAACTCTACCAATGAGGCAGTTACTCTCTTGAAACTTTTTTTAACCTGGGTTAAGCTCCTTGGAAGAAAAGTTATGACCAACTTAGATAGCATATTCAAAAGCAGAGACATTACTTTGCTGACTAAGGTCCATCTAGTCAAGACTACGGTTTTTCCAGTAGTCATGTATGGATGTGAGAGTTGGACTGTGAACAAGCCTGAGCGCTGAAGAATTGATGCTTTTGAACTGTGTGTTGGTGAAGACTCTTGAGAGTCCCTTGGACTGCAAGGAGATTCAACCAGTCCATTCTGAAGGAGATCAGCCCTGGGATTTCTTTAGAAGGAATGATGCTAAAGCTGAAACTCCAGTACTTTGGCCATCTCATGCAAATAATTGACTCATTGGAAAAGACTTTGATGCTGGGAGGGATTAGGGACAGAAGGAGAAGGGGACGACAGAGGATGAGATGGCTGGATGGCATCACTGACTCGATGGACGTGAGTCTGAGTGAACACTGGGAGTTGGTGATGGACAGGGAGGCCTGGTCTGCTGCGATTCATGGGGTCGCAGAGTCGGACATGACTGAGCGACTGAACTGAACTAAAGAACATCAAATTTTAATGTTCATGTTTCTTTTATTTAGGTTAAAAACTGTGTTGATTGTTATTTTTTAAAAGTATTTTGAAATTGTAAGAGAATAAAAGCTTATATTGAACTATCTTATTATATAGATCATAATCATATTAATAATGTTTAAAATCATGAATGAAAGTACAAATTTGTGAAAAACAACAGATGAGCACATAACTTTCATTCTCACCAAACTTACGATAATGATAATATGCTGTTCTGTGCTATGCTAAGCCGCTTCAGTTGTGTTGGACTCTTTGCAACCCTATGGACTGTAACTGTCCAGACTCCTCTGTCCATGGGATTCTCCAAGCAAGAATACTGGAGTGAGTTGCCATGACCTCATCCAGGGGATCTTCCTGACCCAACGACTGAACCCGCACCTGTTATAGTTCTTGCATTGGCAAGCAGGTTCTTTACCACTAGTGCCACTGGAAAGCCCCAGTGGTAATATAAAACCCGTTAAATAATAAGTATTATGGTAAAAAGTGCTTAGGCAGTTTTCATAAATGACTACTTTGGTATCACTTTCAAATAGTGATACTTTTTTTTTTCTTCTTGATTTTCAATTCTTTTTCATTTATCTGTATCAGTAACTACCAGAAATGTTATTGGCATTCACTGACAATATTTTCTGATAATAAATCAGATCATTATGATTTGTTCTCCACTACTGAATATAATAAAGAAAAAAAAAATAAAAAAGCAGANAAGAAACACTGAAATATAATGAACTAATTTGTATCTCAAAGATATCCTGAAAAAAAGGATAGCCTTAAACTCAAATAAACAATATCAAAGTAGCCGCAGAAACTACCTAGATCTTCATAGTTTCACTAGAAATTTCTTCTGAATATCTATGGAAGAATAACATCAGTTCAGCTCACTTTAGTTGCTCAGTTGTGTATGAATCTTTGCGACTCCATAAGCTACAGCATGCCAGGCTTCCCTATCGATCAACAACTCCCAAAAGTTTGTTCAAACTCATGTCCATTGAGTCGGTGATGCCATCCAACCATTTCATCTGCTGTCCCTTTCTCTTCCTGCCTTCAATCTTTCCCAGCATCATGTTCTTTTCTAAGGAGTCAGTTCTTCACATCAGGGGCCAAAGTATTGGAGCTCCAGCTTCAGCATCAGTCCTTCCAATGAATATTCAGGACTGATCTCCTTTAAGATTCACTGGTTTCACCTCTTTTCAGCCCAAAGGACTCTCAATTCAAAAGCATCAACTCTTTGGCGCTCAGCTTTCTTTATAGTCCAACTCTTACATCCATACACGACTACTGGAAAAGCAATAGCTTTGACTAGATGGATCTTTGTCAATAATGTCTCTGGTTGTTAATATGCTATCTAGGTTGGTCATAGTTTCTTCTTCTAAGGAGCAAGCATTTTTTAATTTTATGGCTGCAGCCACCCGTCTGCAGTGATTTTGGAGCCCCCAAATATAGAGTCAGTCATGGTCATCTGTCTGCCATGAATTGATGGGACTGGATGCCATGATATTCACTTTTTGAATGTTTAGTTTTAAGCTGGACTTTTCACTCTCCTTTCTCACTATCATCAAGAGACTCTTCAGTTCCTCTTCACTTTCTGCCATAAGGGTGGTATCATCTGCATATCTGAAGTTACTGATATTTCTCCTGGCAGTCTTGATTCCAGCTTGTGTTTCATCCAGTCTGGCATTTTGCAGGGTGTACTCTCCATATAATTTAAATAAGCAGGATGATAATATACAGCCTTGATGTACTCCTTTCCCAATTTGGAAGTAATCCATTGCTCTATGTCTGGTTTAAACTGTTGCTTCTTGACCTGTATACAGATTTCTCAGGAAGTAGGTCAGATGGTTTGGTATTCCCATCTCTTGAAGAATTCTCCACACGTTGTTGTGATCCACAACCAGTCAAAGGTTTTGCATATTCAGTGAAGCAGACTAAAATGTTTCTCTGGATTTCTCTTGCTTTTTCTATGATCCAGTGGATTTTAACAATTTGGTCTTTGGTTCTTCTGCCTTTTCTAAATCCAGCTTGAACATCTGGAAGCTCTCAAACATCTGAATTAAATTCACCCATTCTGGTCCATTAGGGTTCCCTGATTCCTAAAATGTCCATGTTCACTCTTTTCATCTTCTGTATTACCACTCCCAATTTATCTTGATTCATGGACCTAACATTCCATATTACTATGCAATATTGTTCTTTACAGCATAAAACTTTACTTCCATCACCATTATTTTTGCTTTGGCTCTGTCTCTTCATTATTTCTGGAGCTAATTTTTCCACTGTTTCAAGTAGCATATTGGACACCTACAGATTTTGGGAGTTCATCTTTCATTGTCATATCTTTTTGGCATTTCCTACTGTTCATGGAGTTCTCAAGGCAAGAATACTGAGGTGATTTGCCATTCTCTTCTCCAGTGGAGAAAAGCATCAATCTTACACAAACTCATCCAGAAACTATTAACAGAAGAAAAATTTCACAGATGCTCTTCAGAGTCCATCACAGCCTTGAATAATAATAATAATAATAAACACAAAACTGTCACAAGAAAAGAAAATTAGAGTTTCTAATTGATTGCATATAAATATCCTAAACAAAATATAAACTCATTAAATCTGGCAATATATAAAATAATGTTGACCAAGGGGGGTTTATTGTAGAAATTCAAGTGTAGTTAACATTCAAATATTAACAGACAATATGAATTAATATATTCTCAAATAAATTTGGAAACAATACGAATTTAAAGATGAAGACAAAAGTATTTTATTTTTTAAAAAATTTATTCATTCTATTTCTTTATTTACTTTGGCTGTACTGGGTCTTCACTTCTGCACTTTGTTTTTTCTTTAATTGTGATAAGCAAGGTCTACTCTCTAGTTGTGGTGCATGGGCTTCTCATTGCATCGGTTCTTTTGCAGAGCACAGGCTCTATAACATGGGCTCAGAAATTAGGGTACATAAACTTAGTTGCCCCATGGCATGTTAAATCTTTCTAGACCAGGGATCAAACTTGTGTCCCGTGCATTGGCATCTGGATTCTTTACCACTGGAACACCAAGGAAGTCCAAAAAGATACTTAATTTAACAAAATTTACCACTCATTTGGGCCTTCCTTGGTGGCTCAGCTGTATAGAATCTCTCTATAGTGCAGGAACCATGGGAGATGCGGGTTCAATCCATGGGTCTGGAGGATCCCCTGAATCATGGCACAGCAACTCACTCCAGTATCCTTGCCTGGAGAATCTCATGAACAGAGGAACCTGGCAATCTACAGTCCATAGGGTTGCAAACATCAGACATGACTGAAGAGACAGCACACACACACCTCTCATTTGTGATATATAAATCCTTAACAAATGAGAAATAAAAAGTACCTCACAAAAACATATGAAAAGTAACTCTAAAAGTCTTACAGCAAACATCATACTATATGATGAAATATGAAACACTTTTCTCAGATGATAAATGAGAAAATTATGCTCCTTCTATTAAGTATTACTGGAAGTATAAGGCAGTGCAATAAGGGAAGAAAATCCTTTTAAAATGTTGGATTGGAATAGAAGAAATAAAACTCTGTGAAAAAAGAAAATCTAAAAGCAAATCTATAGCTATACCTCTTGATGTTCAGTGTAATTTCTTCCAAGTCTTGTCATAGGCAGAACTTTCAGAGCAAAATTACTGACTACATGGCTTAAAGGATACTTGAATGGGAAAATAAACCTTGGAGAATAGAGACACTGAATAAAGTCAGAAAAATTTGCAGGTTAATCTCCCCTGGAGCCATTTATTTACATTTCAAAGGGTGATTGATTAAAGCTTGTGTGTGTGTGTGTGTGTGTGTTTTCTTTCCTACTCCTAGAGAGACTCTGTAGATCTTTGAAAGATGAGTGACCATGATCCCTTGCAAGTTCACTCTTTCTCGGCCTCTGCTTCTCTCTCCTTTTCTCTTGAGGGGAGAAGGTGTAGCTGTACAAGCTGTCATATATTCAGAATTATGAGCTTCAGCTTTCATACTACTGAGGTTCCTCTCCCATACAACATTCAGTTCAATCACTCAATTGTGTCTGATTCTTTGTGACCACATGGACTGAAGCATGCCAGGTTTCCCAGTCCGTGACCAACTGCAGGAGCCTGTTCAAACTCATGTCCATCGTGTTGGTGATGCCATCCAACCACCTCATTCTCTATAGTCTTGTTCTCCTCCCACCTTCAATCTTTGCTAGCATCAGGGTCTTTTCAAATGAGTTGGTTCTTTGCATCATGTGGCCGAAGTATTGGAGTTTCAGCTTCAGCAACAATCCTTCCAAAGAATATTCAGGACTGAATTCCTTTCAGATTAACTGATTGGATCTCCTTGCAGTCCAAGGGACTCTCAAGAGTCTTCTCCAACACCACAATTCAAAAGCATCAATTCTTTGGAGCTCAGCTTTCTGAGATATAGTCCAAATCTCACATCCATACATGACTACTGGAAAAACCACAGCTTTGACTAGATGGACCTTTATTGGCAAAGTAATGTCTCTGCTTTTGAATATTCTGTCTAGGTTGTTCATAACTTTTCTTCCAAGGAGCAACCATCTTTTAATCTCACGATTGCAATCACCATCTGAAATAATTTTGGAGACCCTAAAATAAAGTCTGTCACTGTTTCCATTGTTTCCCCATCTATTTGCCATGAAATGATGGGACCAGATGCCACGATCATAGATTTCTGAATGTTCAGGTTTTAAGCCAATTTTCACACTCCTCTTTCACTTTCATAACGAGGCTCTTTAGTTCTTCTTTGCTTCTATCATAAGAGTGGTGCCATCTGTATATCTGAGGTTATTGATATTTCTCCCAGGAATCTTGATTCCAGCTTGTGTTTCATCCAGCCTGGACTTTCGCAAGACGTACACTGCATATAAATTAAATAAGCAGAGTGACAATACACACCCTTGACCAACTCTTTTCCCAATTTGGAGACAGTCTGTTGTTCCATGTTCAGTTTTAACTGTTGTTTCTTGACATGCATTCAGATTTCTCAGGAGGCATGTCAGGTGGTCTGATAGCCCCATCTCTTGAAGAATTTTCAACAGTTTGTTGTGAGCCACACAGTCAAAGGCTTTGGTGAAATCAATAAAGCAAAAGTATATGTTTTTCTGGAACTCTCTTGCTTTTTCAATGATCCAGTGGATGTTGGTAATTTGATCTCCGGCTACCTGCCTCTTCTAAATCCAACTTGAACATCTGGAAGTTCATGGTTCACATACTGTTGAAGCCTGTCTTGGAGAATTATGAGCATTACTCTTTGCTAGTGTGTGAGATGAGTGCAATTGTGCAGTAGTGTGAACATTCTTTGACATTGCCTTTCTTGGTGATTGGAATGGAAACTCACCTTTTCCACTCTTATGGCCGCTGCTGAGTTTTCCAGATTTGCTGGCATATTGAGTACAGCCCTTTCACAGCATCATCTTTTAGCATACCTGAACTGCACAGCTGAACTGATTCACACCAGGTCAACATTTGAGGGAAAATGAGCATGAATAATTGAAAATAAAATATGCTGTAAGTAGAAAATGACATGTTTCTGATCCAGAACACTCATATTTATTGTCAGAAATAGATTGAATAAGAAAGAAAGAAACTAAGTTGTATAAAAAAGTAAATTTAGCTATACTGTTGAATGCATGCATGCTAAACCACTTCAGTGGTGTCTCACACTGTGCAACCCTATGTACTCTTGGGTTCCTCTGTCCATGGGATTCTCCAGGCAAGAATAATAGAATAGTTTGCTATGCTTCCACCAGAGGAACTTCCCAACCCAGGGATTGAACCCACATCTCCTATGTCTCATGCATTGGGAGATACATAATCAATAACTACAAATTAATTTTGCCTCTACATACCAAAGATAAACTTGAATTTTAATCATATATAGCATGAAAGTTACATGCAGCTGAGAGAAGCTATGCCACATCCGAGGTCAGGGGTGGCGGCCTAGAGGAACTACCCCACGCCTGAGGTCATGGATGATGGCTGAGAGGAGATACCCTATGTCCAAGGAGGGGTGACTGTGCAGGCACAGGAGGACAGAGAGGAGCTGCTCTATGTTCAAGGTCAGGAGGAGCGGTCATGAGGAGAAACCCCACTTCCAAGGTAAGAGAAATCCAAGTAAGATGGTAGGTGTTGTGAGAGGGCATCAGAGGGCAGACACACTGAAACCATAATCAGAGAAAACTAGTCAATCTGATCACACAGACCAAAGCCTTGTCTAATGCAATGAAACTAAGCCATGCTGTATGGGGCCACCCAAGATGGATAGGTCATAGTGGACAGGTCTGATAGAATGTGGTCCACTGGAGAAGGGAATGGCAAACCACTTCGATATTCTTGCCTTCAGAACCCCATGAACAGTATGAAAAAGCAAAATGATAGGATACTGAAAGAAGAACTCCCCAGGTCGGTAAGTGCCCAATATGCTACTGGATATGAGTGGAGAAATAACTACAGAAAGAATGAAGGCATAGAGCCAAGCAAAAACAATACCCAGTTGTGGATGTGACTGGTGATAGAAACAAGGTCCAATGATGTAAAGAGCAATATTGCATAGGGACCTGGAATGTCAGGTCCATGAATCAAGGCAAATTGGAAGTGGTCAAACAGGAGATGGCAAGAGTGAATGTTGACATTCTAGGAATCAGCGAACTAAAATGGACTGGCATGGGTGAATTTAACTCAGATGACCATTATATCTACTACTGTGGGCAGGAATCCCTTAGGAGAAATGGAATAGCCATTATGGTCAACAAAAGAGTCTGAAATGCAGTTCTTGGATGCTATCTCAAAAACAACAGAATGATCTCTGTTCATTTCCAAGGCAAACCATTCAATATCATGGTAATCCAAGCCTATGCCCCAACCAGTAATGCTGAAGAAGCTGAAGTTGAACAGTTCTTTGAAGACCTACAGGACCTTTTAGAACTAACACCCAAAAAAGATGCCCTTGTCATTATAGGGGACTGGAATGCAAAAGTAGGAAGTCAAGAAACACCTGGAGTAACAGGCAAATTTGGCCTTGGAATACGGAATGAAGCAGGGCAAAGGCTAATAGAGCTTTTCCAAGAGAACACACTGGCCATAGTAAACACCCTCTTCCAACAACACAAGAGAAGACACTACACATGGATATCACCAGATGGTCAACACCGAAATCAGATTGATTATATTCTTTGCAGCCAAAGATGGAGACGCTCTATAGAGTCAGCAAAACAAGACCGGGAGCTGACTGTGGCTCAGATCGTGAGCTCCTTATTGCCTAATTCACACTTAAATTGAAGAAAGTATGGAAAACCACTAGACCATTCAGGTATGACATAAATCAAATCCTTTATGATTATACAGTGGAAGTGAGAAATAGATTTAAGAGCCTAGACCTGATAGATAGAGCGCCTGATGAACTATGGACTGAGGTTCGTGACGTTGTACAGGAGACAGGGATCAAGACCATCCCCATGGAAAAGACATGCAAAAAAGCAAAATGGCTGTCTGAGGAGGCCTCACAAATAGCTGTGAAAAGAAGGGAAAGAAAAGCAATGGAGAAAGAGAAAGATATAAGCATATGCACAATTACGAAGAATAGCAAGAAGAGATAAGAAAGCCTTCCTCAGCAATCGATGCAAAGAAATAGAGGAAAACAACAGAATGGGAAAGACTAGAGATCTCTTCAAGAAAATTGGAGATACAAAGGGAACTTTTCATGCCAAGATGGGCTCGATAAAGGACAGAAATGGTATGGACCTAAGAGAAGCAGAAGATATTAAGAAGAGGTGCCAAGAATACACAGAAAAAACGTACAAAAAAGATCCTCAAAACCAAGATCATCACGATAGTGTGATCACTCACCTACAGCCAACCATCCTGGAATTTGAAGTCAAGCGGGCCTTAGAAAGCATCACTACAAACAAAGCTAGTGGAGGTGATGGAATCCCAGTTTAGCTATTTGAAATCCTAAAAGATGATGCTGTGAAGGTGCTGCATTCATTATGCAAGCAAATTTGGAAAACTCCACAGTGGCCACCACTGGAAAAGGTCAGTTTTTATTCCAAGTCCAAAGAAAGGCAATGCCAAAGAATGTTCAAACTACCACACAATTAAACTCATCTCACGTACTAGTAAAGCAATGCTCAAAATTCCCCAAGCCAGGCTTCAGTAATACGTGAACCGTGAACTTCCAGATGTTCAAGCTGGTTTTAGCAAATGCAGAGGACCAGAGATCAAACTGCCAACATTCTCTGGACCATTGAAAAAGCAAAAGATTTCCAGAAAAACATCTATTTCTGCTTTATTGACTATGCCAAAGCCTTTGACTGTGTGGCTCACAATAAACTGTGGAAAATTCTGAAAGAGACGGGAACACTAGATCACCTGACCTGCCTCATTGCCTCATGAGAAATCTGTATGCAAGTCAGGAAGCAACAGTTAGAACTGGACATGGAAAAACAGACTGGTTCCAAATAGGAAAAGGAGTATGTCAAGGCTGTATATTGTCACCCTGCTTATTTAACTTATGTGCAGAATACATCATGAGAAATGCTAGATTTGAAGAAGCACAAGCTGGAATCAAGA
Organism: Redunca redunca; assembly: GCA_006410935.1. NCBI lineage: Eukaryota > Metazoa > Chordata > Mammalia > Artiodactyla > Bovidae > Redunca > Redunca redunca. Next base: position 544,015 of record SJYQ01000076.1, read on the forward strand.
TTGCTGGGAGAAGCATCAATAACCTCAGATATTCAGATGACACCACCCTTATGGCAGAAAGTGAAGAGGAGGTAAAAAGCCTCTTGATAAAAGTGAAAGAGGAGTATGAAAATGTTGGCTTAAAGCTCAATTTTCAGACAACTAAGGTCATGACATCTGGTCTCATCACTTCATGAGAAATAGATGGGAAACCATGGAAACAGTGTCAGACTTTATTTTGGGGGCCTCCAAAGTCACTGCAGGCAGTGATTGCAGCCATGAAATTAAAAGACGCTTACTCCTTGGAAGGAAAGTTGTGACCAACCTAGATAGCATATTCAGAAGCAGAGACATTATTTTGCCAATAAAGGTCCATCTAGTCAAGGCTGTGGTTTTTCCAGTGGTCATGTATGGATGTGAGAGTTGGATTGTGAAGAAAACTGAGTGCCAAAGAATTTATGCTTTTTAACTGTGGTGTTGGAGAAGACTCTTGAGAGTCCCTTGGACTGCAAGGAGATCCAACCAGTCCATTCTGAAGGAGATCAACCCTGGGATTTCTTTGGAAAGAATGATGCTAAAGCTGAAACTCCAATACTTTGGCCACGTCATGCAAATAGTTAATTCATTGGAAAAGACTCTGATCCTGTTAGGGATTGGGAGCAAGAGGAGAAGGTGACGACAGGATGAGATGGCTGGATGACATCAACGACTCAATGGACATGAGTTTTAGTAAACTTCAGGAGTTGGTGATGCATAGGGAGACGAGGCGTGTTGTGATTCACGGGGTTGCAAAGAGTCGGACACGACCGAGAGACTGAACTGAACTGAACTGAATCATGAAAGTTGTAATGGTTAGGAATATATCTAACAAAATATATACAACTTTTTTGTACTGAAGACTACAAAATGTTTGTGACAGAACAATTGTAAGACTCAAATGAAGGAACGGACATATAGTGTGTTCATGTTCTGAGAAACTAAATAGTAAATATCTCATTTCTCTCAATTAAACTATAGATTAACTTCAGTCTTAGTCAAAATTCAAGAAGTTTTAATCAAATCTGTTAAAATGGACTTTAAATTTACATGGAAATTAACAAGGTCCAAAAGTCTAGATAAATTTGAAGAGTAAGAAGAAAACCTTACTAACATCATTTACCATATTAAGACTATGAATGACTAAAAATTTCAATTGCAAGAATACAAAGTATAAAGTCTACAAGGGTCTGAAAAACAAATATGAAATATAGCATAAAGCAGAAATGAATAATTCAGGTTCTGGAAAATACTGCCCAGATTTTGAATTCAGATTCTATCATTTACTAATTTTATGACCTTGGACAAATTTTTAACCCCTCCAAGCCTCAAATTCACTTCATATAAATTGCTGCCAATAATAGTAGCTACTTTATTAGATTAGATTGTTGTGAGAAATGAATGAATTAAATCATATAAAGTGTTTTGAGTGGTGTCTGGAACATTTTTAGCACCCGATAAACATTAGATGCCATTACTCAAGAATAGAGGAAATAAGAGCAGTAAGGAAGACTGTTGTGATAGGAAAACTGTGGTAAAGGGCAAGAGTGGGACAAGATAATGCAGTGGAGGAAGGCAGACACAGGGCAATGAGTGGTCCTGTTAAGCATGATGAATCTTTTGGAATTTAACGTAACTGTAATTGTGAACTAATGTTGACAAAAAATGTCACTAGTCATATCAGTAAACAAAGAACAATGTGGACATCAACCATCAGTCAGTGCAGCCACCCTTAACTGTGTACCCTGAAGGAAAACAGGGTGAAAAAAATCAGAATACTGTGTTTATGCACCTAGATATTCAAGGTGCATAGCAATGAAATGAATTCAAAAGTCCAGACTCCTATATCTTCCCATACACAGAAAAATGACACATTCATTAACTTGAGATTCCTGGGTTTTTTAGAAATAATATTTTGATGTTCCAACTATCTGGGTTTGTTTGTTTGCTTTTGCATAAACCGCTATAAATCCTGGCTCCTGCCTTACATTTTCAGTCCCTAAGAACTGTCTGAGAGGTTGTCTCTCAGACTTAAGTCCTCAGAATGTCTTCAAAATAAAACATAATTCTCAAATATTACTTTGTGTATTTTTTTTCAGTCAACACTAATGGAGAGATTCAAGAAGGCAATGGCACACTAAAATATACATTTTAGAAAATTATCTGGCTTCTTCTGGAGAACAAAATGTAGCTGAGAAAAAACGCAAAGGAGGATACTTGGTATAAAGTTGCATGCACCTATGTGATACAGACCTGGGTTAGAGGTTTTCAGCTGGAATAGTGAAATTTGATTTTAAATAGGCTGTGTTTTGGAACCAGTTCTGGTGTTAGCAAAATGTGGAAATGATAGTGTCATTCAGAAAATGGGAAGAAGGAAGGAGATGAAAATAAGACAGGAATTGAAATATAGTATTTAGAATATCTTCATATGAGTTGTGAATTTTATACCCAAGTGGGCATGTTTGAAAAGACAGTTCGATGTTAAATTCAATATATAACTCAAGGGGCTTTTCCCAGTGACTCAGTGGTAATGGACCTGCCTGCCTATTCCATATTCTTGCCTGGATAATCCCGTAGACAGAGGAGCCTGGCAGGCTACAGTCCATTGGATCACAGAGTCAAACACAACTGAGCACGCATACACAATCAATGACATTCCTCAAAGGAGAAATGAATAGTAGAGATAGAGATCTGTGTGTCAGAGGGATGGATGATATTTAAAATAGTAATAATGTCAATTATGGCTATAGATATTTAGCTATGTATAACTTCTTCTGGCCAGTCTCCATGCTGGAAAACTTTAATGTATTATTTCATTCATCAATCAGAAATTACTTGAAGGTATAGGCCCTATTTAGTGTCCATTTTATAATGAGAAAATTAAACCTGGAGCTGGAGTAATCAGCACACGATCACAAAAAAATAAGGAACAGAGCTATGACTCAAACAAGTGACCGGTCTGACTAAAAGTTTCTTTTCCAATCATGTTACAATTTTTTTAAATGTCAAATTTCTTCCCTCTCATGACAGAATTAAAAACATGAGTTTCTAATAGCATTTAATTGTTTAAGTTTTTCACTGTGTTGTCTCTCATATATTTAACTCATGACATATTATGCTAAAGATTCAGTTTGAAGCTTGAATCCACGTGGCCAAGACTAGAACCTGGCCAAAACCCACAATCTTACAACTGAGATTACACATTTGATTTCAGGACTTAAATTTAGGTTCCTGAAGCTCCAATGCTTTGGCACCTGATGCAAAGGGTTGACTCACTGGAGAAGACCTTGACGTTGGGAAAGATTGAAGACTAAAGAAGGGAGCAGCAGAGGATGAGATACTTAGATGGCATCACAGACTCAATGGACATGAATTGGAGCAGTATTGGAAGAGAGTGTAAAATAGAGGAGCCTGGTATGCTAGAGTGTATGGAGTTGCAAAGAGTTTGACATGTTAGCAACTGAACAGAAACAACAGAGTTCTTGTTGTCTCACTGAAGAAAGAATTAAGTGAGAAACAATGTAGTAGGTAAGAAGTGGATTTATTTAGAGACAAACACTCCACAGACAAGATGTGGGCCATCTCAGAAGGAGAGTGCTGCCTCAAAGTATGATGTAGTTAGCTTTTATGGGCTGTGTAATTTCATAGGCTAATGAATGGGAAGATTCTTTCAACTATTTTGGGGAAAGAGGGGATATTTCTAGGAATTGAGCCACAGCCTACTTTTTGGTCTTTGAGGGTTGATCTTGGAGCCATGGAACCATCAATGGTGCCTATGTGTGTATCATTTAGCTTGCTTCTGTGTTACAATGAGTGTATACTGAAATTCAAAATCTAATGGAAGTGGACTTGTTTACCACCTTGTAACTATTTGATTCTAATCAGTTTATGTTGTATCCTCAAGCTATGTTATTTTTTAAAAGTTTATGCCCTGCCCTCTTCCCTTCTGTTTCAATACAGGAATATAAACATTTCTTTGAATTATTTTGTACTAAGATAACAATAGTGTCTCCCCATATAAGTTTATATTATGATACTACATTGATATTTTACAACCTTATAATGCAGTGGCCATGATCTCTGTGTCTTTGAAGAAGAAAACTGAGTGAAGCTTTATTTTTTGTTAAAGAGTCTATTGTAAGGAATGACAAAACAGCACCAATGGAGAGGGGGCATTTACTACACTTACTGAAAGTTTTATTCCTGTGTTATGAAGCACTTAAGATTTTAGCTGGTTGTGCAATGTATAAGAATTTCCTCCTGTAAATTTCTCACCCTCTCACTTTAAAGCCATCTACTCCCTTTGCAGATTCTCCTTTGTAGTCTCTTTGGCACACGTTTTTACTTTATCTGACTCTTTCCTGCAATTTCTTTTTCTTGTGCATAACTGAATTTGATCTCAGCTCTCCTTAATTAAATCAATAGTTGACTATACTTTCTACCAAAAATATTGACCAACCCTCATAAGCTGCAAACAGTTTTGAAAAACATAAACTCCATACAGCACAACTGTAAGGCCACAGACTGTCTTCTTCTTTGCCTCTTTACTCTCATCTTCTTCACTTTCTTCCCTGATTTCCGCCCTCCCCAACTTTCTCTAGTCATTCAGGAAAAAATAGTTTAATCCATGTCTTGGAGGTGAGAGCATGCATCCAGAGCAAGGTCTGTTGACTAATCAGTATCTATGCAGGGCTTTTCTGGTACTGAAAGATCCCACCAGGAGCAGAGAAATATAAGCAGATAAGCTGCCTTTAACCTGGAGAAATGATTGTAACCTGGATACAAGGCTGAAATTCTAGATATTAAATCCTTTAGATAAATACTGCTTCAAGGAGAAGTAACGAGGACACAAACCCCTGTAAACACAATGCTTTTCTTTTAAAATCTCAAGGAACCCTGAGTCTCCCAGGTTTGAATCCCTTACTTAAGCAAGTGTGTTGATTTTATGGAATAATTTCTAGTATATCTTCATGGGCCTGATATACTCACTACTTGGCAGGTCTTACACATACTAAACAGAGTACATGGCATATTTTCTACAGTAAAAATTTATTTTATTAACAAAATATAATGAAATAAATGAATATTTCTTTGAGATTAAAGGGTTACTTTCAAATAGAAAGATATGTCAAAAATAGTTTCCATTTATGATATTGCAGAGCAATTGTTTTTATTTCAGTTTATCTAGGAAAAAAGTATTTCAGCTCAACTTTTGAATGCTATCATGCAATTGACTTTTATAGAGCTATGCTAAACAATGCATAGGTTAATGAGTTGTTTTCAGAGGTATTATATTACAAGTTGTTAATTGTAGAGGAGGAAACTTTTTTTAAAAATCACCATTCATTTGTGTCCTGCTTCAGAGTGTAGAAATAAGCCTAATGTTGGGAAAATATTTTAGGCTTATAGTAAGAGATACCTGAGTGAAATTTTATGTCATTTACTAAGTGTATAATTCTAAGTAAGTCCCTTAGCTCTAAATAATAAAAACATATATTTTAAAAATTTTGGATGATAACGGTAAATATGATGGACTAAATGTTTGCGTCCCCTCAAAATCTGTATGCTGAAATCTTCCATAATCAGATGATATCTTGGAGATTTGGAAGGTGATTAGGGTAATAAGGACAGAGTGCTCAGGAATGAGATTAGAATCCTCATAATAGAGGCTTCAGAGAGTTCTTTTATCCCTTCTATCAGGGGAGTTCTCACTAATTATCTTTTCTAATTAGGAAGTGGGGTATCCTCACCAAACTCTTCTAGGACTTTGATTTTTAACTTCCTAGTCTATAGGACTGTGAAAAACATTTTATTGTTTGTAAATCACCCAGTCTATGATAGTATCTTACAACAGCCCAAACAGACGAAGACAGAGATTGGTACCAGAAGTGGATGCTTCTCTAACAAAAGCCTAAACATGTGGAGGAGCTCTGGAACTGGGTAATGGGTAGAGAGTGAAAGATTTTGGAGGTGTATGCTAGCAAAAGCCTACATTGCTAAGAATGAACCATTAAGAGATTCTGGTAAGATTTCAGTTGGAAAACAAAGAGCTATAGAGAGACCATTAATCTTGGAGAATATCTAAGGAATTCTGAAAAAAAAAAAGAATAAAGCTTTTAGGAATATGAATAGTAAAGAATATTCAAATGAGCTCTCAGGTGGAAATGAGAGAAATGTTATTCAATGATGGAGGGAAGGTCATTTTTCTTATAAAGTGACAAAGAACTTGAATAGATTACCATGCTCTAGGGTAGTGAGAAATGAAATCGGTGCAATGCTTATAGCAAAATGAGAGGGGAGAAAGTAATTAGAGATTGAACTGTTCATCAATAAGGAAACAAAAGTAAAGATCTGGAAAATTCTCAGTTTATTCATATTGCAAAACCTGAAGATATGTCCAAACAACTGTTTGATAAGGAGACTAGTCAGCCATCTCAACTGAAGCCAGCAGCTGTTGCTCAAGACAATTTTATTGGTTATAAGCTATCCAGTATAGAGGGGTTTGTTATAGCAACCTGAACTGATTAAGATAGTAATATATCTATCATATGGCATACATCAATATATGGTTTCTCTCTTATCATTACCATTACCATATAGCAGTAACTATATTCACACATTACTTGCCCAATTGCTTTTCATCACATATCACAATATATATTATGATATCATGACACAGTTCTCAGAATATTTTGAAACAGGATTTTTCATTAAGATGTTGAAATTAACAAATCTCCATACAATCCCCAGTCTAAAAATCACGAGAAGACACATTGATAAAAATCAGGAAAGTGTCTGGCAAACCAGACTATGAATCCCAATGGCATAGTCAGCCCTAGAAGTTTAGGTGCTTAAGACTTTCTCCCAAATGAGTCACTGCCTTGAGCAGATGAATATTGTATCAGTTCAGGTCAGTCGCTCAGTCGTATCTAACTCTTTGTGACCCCATAAACTGCAGCACACCAGGCTTCCCTGTCCATCACCAACTCCCAGAACTTACTCAAACTCATGTCCACCTAGTTGGTGATGCCATCCAACCATCTTATCCTCGGTTGTCCCCTTCTCCTCCCGTCTTAAGTCTTTCCTAGCATCAGGGTCTTTTCTAATGAGTCATTTCTTTGCATCAGGTTGTAAAAGTATTGGATTTTCAGCTTCAGCATTTGTCCTCCCAATGAACATTCAGGACTGATTTCCTTCAGGACAGACTGGTTGGATCTCCTTGTAGTCCAAGGGACTCTCAAGAGTCTTCTCCAACACCACAGTTCAAAAAAAAAATCAATTATTTAGACTCAGCTTTCTTTATAGTCCAACTCTCATACATGACTATTAGAGAAATCATAGCTTAGACTAGTCAGAACTTTGTTGGCAAAGAAACGTCTCTACATTTTAATATGCTGCCTAGGTTGGTTATAGCTTTTCTTAGCTTTTCTTCCAAGGAGCAAATGTATGTAATGGTACAATTTTTGAACTGATAGACTTTGTTGGTTTACCTATGCCTTGTTTAATTTAGGCTCTGTCAGCAGTAGTAGTAACTGGACCAACGGCTCTATGAATAGCATTAATTTTGGGCCTAAGTGATCCAGTCTGGTTAGTGTAAAATATGTAGTACTTATATGTAACGTAATTCACGACATAACTGTTTCTTAAAACTTTCAGACAACAAAACTTTGAAAAGTGATTAGATATGTAGCAATTTAATCTAGCCTACTTTCTGTACCTCAAGTAAAAGCACCATGCCTTTGAGAATTATGTGGTTCTCTTTAGCCATATCCAGTGGATTATTACACTTGATGATGATAACCTATTATGATACTTGAAATAAATGAAAATTCAGGGATAGGAAAACCCTGTAGCTTTCCACTCAATAAGTCCCAGGTACTATGATACATTCAGTTCAGTTCAGTTCAGTTCAGTTCCTCAGTCATGTCCAACTCTTTGAAACCCCATGAATCGCAGCATGCCAGGCCTCCCTGTCCATCACCAACGCCCAAAATTCACTCAGACTCACGTCCATCAAGTCAGTGATGCCATCCAGCCATCTCATCCTCTGTCACCCCCTTCTCCTCCTGCCCCCAATTCCTTCTAGCATCAGAGTCTTTTCCAATGTGTCAACTCTTCACATGAGGTGGCCAAAGTACTGGAGTTTCAGCTTTAGCATCATTCTTTCCAAAGAAATCCCAGGGTTGATCTCCTTCAGAATGGACTGGTTGGATCTCCTTGCAGTCCAAGGGACTCTCAAGAGTCTTCTCCAACACCACAGGTCAAATGCATCAATTCTTTGGCACTCAGCCTTCTTCACAGTCCAACTCTCACATCCATACATGACCACAGGAAAAACCATAGCCTTGACTAGAGGGACCTTAGTCAGCAAAGTAATATCTCTGCTTTTGAATATGCTATCTAGGTTGATCATGACTTTTCTTCCAAGGAATAAGCATCTTTTAATTTCGTGGCTGCAGTCACCATCTGCAGTTATTTTGGAGCCCCCAAAAATAAAGTTTGACACTGTTTCCACTTAGGAAGTGGAAATTAAAGACAGTAAAAAGAAGGAAAAAAGGAAAAATTTTCACTGGTCTTTAGTATCTAAATATCTGTTGAGATTTTAGGAGCTTTTGGGCTCATTTCAGTGTGAGAGACATTTTATTAATCAACATAAAGTTTCATCATTATTGAAATCATCATAATGCCAAATCAAACATTTCTAATGTACTTTTTAGAGTGACTAGACTAGAAGGGTACCAATCTGCTCCTTATCTTCAAAATGATGCTTTTCTCAAACACGTGCCATCCAGGCCTGACTTCTGATAATTCTCTGATCAACTTTCTTATTATCAAGCATCATTTGAAAAAACGTTGTGACTTATTTTCTTCTTGTCTCATCTATGCATAACATCATGATAAGCAACATACTAAACCATTTATAGATTAATATCTGCAGGTCTTTGGCTTGACAATAATTTGGCAGCTTAGCATGTTTAATAATCTAACTTCAAGAAGGCAGGTTTTGAAGGAAGAAAGGTTTTAAAAAGAAAGCCAATATCAAATTTTTGTTTTCTCTAATTAAGGTTTTGGAGATATTAATATAATTTACCAAATCATTTCTACTTATTTTTTGTCACCATCAATGTCATTGCCATCCTCTTTCTCCTCATTATCTTTCCTTTTCTCTATATAGTTCTTGAGAAATTACCATTTTTAACATCTATTTTCATTGAATTTTGCAATGACACTGAAAAAATGACCATCTTACACACAGCAAGAAAAGTCCAAGGAAATTAAAAAAAAAAATTGCAAGATAATATAACTAGTAACTATGTTATGTTTTAAGATCATGATTTCTAAATTTAAGTAGACAATATATTTCACAATGTTAGCTTTTTAATATCTGTATTTATTATTAGTATCCTAAAGATATGTACAAAGTTTCTTGGGACAAAGCAGATTATCTACTTACAGTACATAATAACCATGTGATTCCTCTGTGTCCCATTTTTTATTAATGCAGTGGTACGATGAAACCAGATGTCATCCCATAAATACAGCATCAATATTGTAGGTGAAGGACCAAGTACAAAAATCTGGACTTTTTACAGGAAAGTCTCCATCCCCTTTAAAGAGTCTTTTGAGAAATGTACGAGGAAGTATGCTGAACCTTCACCCTTTGGAATGCAAGGATTAATAAATCTGTTCAGGGAAATAAAAGATCAGTGTCTCCAACTTTAGGGCTTCCCACGTGAAACTAGTGGTAAAGAACCCACCTGCTAATTCAGAAGAATCAGATTTGATCCCTTGGTGAGGAAGATTTCCTGGAGGAGGGCATAGCAACCCACTTCAGTATTCTTGCCTGGAAACTCAATGGACAGAGGAAGCCAGTGCGGTACAGTCCCTAGGATTGCAAAGAATGGGGCCCAAAGGAAGCAACTAAATATTCACCCATGCTCCAATTTTACAAGCCAGGGAATTTCTCCTTCTTCCATTATACATCTTCCTTTGAAATACAGACACAGAAACACAGATTTATGAAGAAGTAAATTTATCTATCTTTCTTACTGCATAATGAGTTATAAATTAACTTCTAACATGTTTTTTAGCCAGGGAAAATTCATCTAGCATTATTTCTTGTTAGCAATAATCTGATTTCTTGCCACTGGGATTAGTTTTTACATTTATTACATTTTTCGTGTTATTTGAGCTCAAACTGCATGGTTTTACTTTATGTGGCATAAGCGATTGAGAGAGGCATTTTCTCTTGTAAGTGTAAATTTTTAGCCTACATGCATAAAAACAAACAGAACAACAATAATAAAACACAGTTTGTGATAACATTTTAAACAGTCACAGGAGAAATCTTCCAAAACTAATGTTGAAAACATTTCAGAATATTTGTCTATTTAAAAAAAATTTATTCATCTTCATATGTAATCCGGAGAATGCNATTTATTATGATACTTTGTTATTTTAAAAAATAATTTTAGATTTCCATAAATGTCTCTTGGTTTCAAAGTATTTCTAGAATATCTATTGCTATTAAATCATACAGAAATATGTTCAGAAAGATATGTTTTTTAAAAAAGTATCCATGGAATTAATTTTAAAATTCTGAGGAAAAAATTCATTTACTAAAGCCTGCTCTCTGGGGAGACCTTACAAATAGCTGTGAAAAGAAGAGAAGTGAAAAGCAAAGAAGAAAAGGAAAGATATAAGCATCTGCATGCAAAATTCCAAAGAATAGCAAGAAGAGATAAGAAAGCCTTCAGCGATCAATGCAAAGAAAAAGAGAAAAACAACAGATCGGGAAAGACTAGAGATCTCTTCAAGAAAATTAGAGACACCAAGGGAACATTTCATGCAAAGATGGTCTTGATAAAGGACAGAAACGGTATGGACCTAACAGAGCAGAAGATATTAAGAAGAGGTGGCAAGAATACACAGAAGCACTGTATAAAACGATCTTTATGACCCGCATAGTCACGATGGTGTGATCACTCATCTAAAGCCAGACATCATGGAATGTGAAGTCAAGTGGGCCTTAGAAAGCATCACTACGAACAAAGCTAGTGGAGGTGATGGAATTCCAGTTGAGCTATTTCAAATCCTGAAAGATGATGCTGTGAAAGTGTTGCACTCAATATGTCAGCAAATTTGGAAAACTCAGCAGTGGCCACAGGACTGGAAAAGGTCAGTTTTCATTCCAATCCCAAAGAAAGGCAATGCCAAAGAATGCTCAAACTACTGCACAATTGCACTCATCTCACATGCTAGTAAAGTAATGCTCAAAAGCCAGGCTTAAGCAATACATGAACCGTGAACTTCCAGATGTTCAACCTGGTTTTAGAAAAGGCAGAGGAACCAGAGATCAAATTGCCAACATCTGCTAGTTCGTGAAAAAAGCAAGAGAATTCCATAAAAACATCTATTTCTGCTTTATTGACTATGTCAAAGCCTTTGACTGTGTGGATCACAATAAACTGTGGAAAATTCTGAAAGAGATGTGAATACCAGACCACCTGACCTGCCTCTTGAGAAATCTATCTGCAGGTCAGGAAGCAACAGTTAAAACTGGACATGGAACAAGAGACTGGTTCCAAATAGGAAAAGTATTATGTCAAGGCTGTATATTGTCACCCTGCTTATTTAACTTATATGCAGAGTACATCATGAGAAACGCTGGACTGGAAGAAACACAAGCTGGAATCAAGATTGCCAGGAGAAATATCAATAACCTCAGATATGCAGATGACACCACCCTTATGGCAGAAAGTGAAGAGGAGCTAAAAAGCCTCTTGATGAAAGTGAAAGAGGAGAGTGGAAAAGTTGGCTTCAAGCTCAACATTCAGAAAACAAAGATCATGGCATCCGGTCCCATCACTTCATGGGAAATAGATGGGGAAACAGTGGAAACAGTGTCAGACTATCTTGGGGGAGCTCCAAAATCACTGCAGATGGTGACTGCAGCCATGAAATTAAAAGCCACGTACTCCTTGTAAGAAAAGTTATGACCAACCTAGATAGCACATTCAAAAGCAGAGATATTACTGTCCCAACTAAGGTCCGTCTAGTCAAGGCTATGGTTTTTCCTGTGGTTACGTATGGATGTGAGAGTTGGACTGTGAAGAAGGCTGAACACCAAAGAATTGATGCATTTGAAATGTGGTATTGGAGAAGACTCTTGAGAGTGGCTTGAACTTCCAGGAGATCCAACCAGTCCATTCTGAAGGAGATCAGCACTGGGATTTCCTTGGAAGGAATGATGCTAAAGCTGAAACTTCAGTACTTTGGCCACCTCATGGGAAGAGTTGACTCATTGGGAAAGATTCTGATGCTGGGAGGGATTGGGGCCAGGAGGAGAAGGGGACAACAGAGGATGAGATGGCTGGATGGCATCGCTGACTCAATGAATGTGAGTCTGAGTGAACTCCAGGAGTTGGTGATGGACAGGGAAGCCTGGTGGGCTGCGATTCATGGGGTCACAAAGAGTCGGACACAACTGAGTGACTGAACTGAACTGAACGGAAGATTTTTCTAAAAATTTTTCATTACATTATTTCTTTAATCCAAGCTTGCACAATGATATGTCATTTTTCTGCTATGTGGTTTTACCTCTTTCATGGAAATTGAACTTACCTTTTTGACCTAGGAATTCCTTTAGACTATATTTCTTGTCTAAATGACCACAGCCTGGTTTCTATAAAATTGGAATCCACTATTATTTTATCTCCAAAATGCTACCAATTTTAAAACATCTTAGTGAGCAAATACTCAATATAATCTATTTCACTTAATCTCATTCCTTTTCATATGAAGTTGGAAAGTAGTATTTTATTCATCTTAATTGAGAATGAAATATTGTCTTTTTAGCAGCAAAATGAATTATAAGCAAAATTCAAAGACTCCAGCTCTGACTCTCATGGCCTGGGGCAGGTTGATTGCCCTAAGCAGAGAAATATGTGTGATGACTCTTTTGACCATTTAACTTGAAAATTTAGAAGCGGTAGAGCTTAAATGTCTCTCTCATTTAAATTCTAAAATCTCATTACTTACAAAAGTGCCTCATCAAAATGTGTAGCTGCTCCATTTTCTACTGGTAACATTTTGTAACTAAAAAAGAAGATAAAATTGCTGATAATTATTCCTAACCTATCTCTACTGTCCTCTGTTTTAAAATATTTCAGTTAAGTCCACTTTAGGTCACTTGAGTTTTGCAATGAAGCAGGGTGGATTAATTTCCTTGACTTCACTTAATAGTGCCAAACGTGTGAGAAATTGATTGAAGAGCCAACATTTATAATGGGAGAAATCAGAGGGACAAGAGGTGTCAGAAGAAGAAGCTGCCTCTGCCAGCAGTACAGATTTATTAGATATCAGTGAGCATGTTCCACTTATAATGAACTGCAAGTAAGCCGGGGAAAGGACTTTGGCTAGCAGTCTAATTGGGAACCAAAGTCACAGAGAAGAGCAAGTTTTGGCCCAAGGATGCATGATATAACAAAGAAGAAAATTTAGACAGGGCACAGTAGTTAGGACTGGAGAATCCTCTAAATTCATTAAGAAATAGAAACAGACTGTGTAACAGTTGAGCTTAATATATAAGAAATATTTTAAATGCAAAACAAAGAATGTTCAAAAGGCAGGATATAATTATAAATGAATGAGGCAATAAAATGCATTTTAGTGGCAGAACCTTAGACTGGCTCTCTGCCACATGAATTTGGCTGCACATAAGTGTATTCAGATTGACCCTCACAGTGTTAAAAAAAAAAAAAAATTGCCAACTTTAAAAACTTGTGATTTCACATTAAAAAAAAAAAATACACTATTCAATGGATCCCCATTTCATTCAGAAACAAATTTCCTTACAGAGCTGTATGGGAATCTAAAATTGTCGTGTCTGACTCTTTGCGACCCCATGGACTGTATAGTCCATGGAATTCTCCAAGCCAGAATCCTGAAGTGGATAGCCTTTCCCTTCACCAGAGGATCTTCCCAATTCACTGCCTTTTTCCCTTCCTCTGCTGTAGCCACGTTGGCTTCCTTGTCCTTTTTGTACAATAACAGCTTCTGCCTGCAGCTATTATCCCCAGATACCAACATGACTTGTTCCCTCATTTCCTGAAGTTATCATCACACTGACTATTCTCTTTAAAATTACAGCCCCACTGATTATCCTTTATCTACTTTACTGTCTCTTATTCTTTCTCCAGAGCTGTTATCATATTTTAAAAGATTATATAATTTGCTTATTTAATAGGCATATTGCTGGTACTTTCCCCAGGAGAATGAATTATATGAGGTATGACTTTCTATCTGTATCATTACTTAATCTCAAGTGACGAAGACTATCCCTTAACTCTCTATGTTTCTAAAGTTTAAGAAGATCCTATAACACCAGACCCATATTCTTTCTAACAAATTTTTCTGAATCTTGGGAGCAAACACATCACTTATATGAAGCATTCATTCTGATGTTTAATATAGTATCCAATATTCCCTTCTGTGTCCCTGACGAAAAAGCTTGGAATCGTCATTTATCACCAACCTTGCAGTAATCTCTTTTATTAATATTTTCTTTTTCAAACACTGAAGCTAAGAGGGAATTGAAGTATATTTTGTATTAATATATGGAAATATTAGTAAGAAAAAATAGAAGACATATTACTTTAGTGCAGTAAAATATATTTCTCTTTCTTCAGCTTTAATATACACTTGAATCACCATTATGAAAAAAACATAGTATGATTCACTTGTTACATTATTTACTAACCTTGTGGGAATTTGCATTTGAGGTCTTTGAAGATAAATTAAATAAATGGAGTACCAGAAATTTCAATTGGCTTGTATATGAAGACCTAATAACAATAATAATAATAAAACATAAATACTGTATTAAGTTTACAATTGTTGGGGAGGAAGAAATTTTCCTCTGTTCTTCTATGTCCTTCTTGCTGACTTAAGAATTAAATTGACATGAGACAAGTTGGGGGCTTCCCAGATGGCTGTAGAGGTAAAGAACTAGCCTGCCAATGGAAGAGACTTACATAAGAGACCCAGATTTGATCCCTGGTTGGGAAATATCCCCTGGAGGAGTACATGGCAATCCACTTCAGTATTCTTGCCTGCAGAATTTTATGGACAGAGGCGCCTGGTGGGGTACCATCCATAGGGTCACAAATAGTCTGACATGACTAAACTGACTCAGCACACAAGCATACATGGGACAGACCCAGGAGAACTGAGTAACTCTCCACAACAGCCGTGGCAAATACCTCTCTGAGGTTTTTTCAGTTTAGTTCATTTCAATCACTCAGCCATGTCCGATGTTTTGTGAGCACATGGACTGCAGTAAGCCAGACTTCCCTGTCCATCACCAACTCCCAGAGCTTACTCAAACTCATGTCCATCGAGTCGGTGATGCCATCCAGCCATCTCATCCTCTGTCTCACCTTCTCCTTCTACCCCCAATCCCTCCCAGCATCAGAGTCTTTTCCGATGAGTCAATGCTTTGCATAAGGTGGCCAAAGTATTGGAGTTTCAGCTTCAGCACCAGTCCTTCCAATGAACACCCAGGACTGATCTCCTTTAGGATGTATGGATGGATGGCCTTGCAGTCCAAAGGACTGTCAAGAGTCTGCTCCAATACCACAGTTCAAAAGCATCAATTCCTTGGCCCTCAGCTTTCTTCACATTCCAACTCTCACATCCATATATGACCACTGGGAAAAATGTAGCCACCACTAGATGAATATGCTATCTAAGTTGGTCATAACTTTCCTTCCAAGGAGTAAGAGTCTTTTCATTTAATGGCTGCAATCACCATCTGCAGTGATTTTGGAGCCCCAAAAATAAAGTCTGTCACTGCTTCCCCATCTATTTGTCAAGAAGTGATGGGTCCAGATATCATGATCTTAGTTTTCTGAATGTTGAGCTTTAAGTCAACTTTTTCACTCGCCTCTTTCACTTTCATCAAGAGGCTTTTTAGTTCCTCTTAACTTTCTGCCATAAGGGTGGTGTCATCTGCATATCTGAAGTTATTGATATTTCTCCCAGGAATCTTGATTCCAGCTTGTGCTTCTTCCAGCCCAGCGTTTCTCATGATGTACTCTGCATATAAGTTAAATAAGCAGGATGACAGTATACAGACTTAATGTACTCCTTTTCCTATTTGGAACCAGTCTGTTGTTCCATGTTCAGTTCTAACTGTTGCTTCCTGACCCACATATAGGTTTCTCAAGAGGCAGGTCAGGTGGTCTGGTATTCCCATCTCTTTCAGAATTTTCCACAGTTTATTGTGATCCACATATTCAAAGGTTTGGCATAGTCAATAAGGCAGAAAGAGATGTTTTTCTGGAACTCTCTTGCTTTTTCCATGATCCAGCGGATATTGGTAATTTGATCTCTGGTTCCTCTGCCTTTTCTAAAACCAGCTTGAACATCAAGAAGTTCGCGGTTCATGTATTGCTGAAGCCTAGCTTGGAGAATTTTGAGCATTACTTTACTAGCATGTGGGATGAGTGCAATTGTGAGGTAGTTTGAGCATTCTTTGGCATTGCCTTTCTTTGGGATTGGAATGAAAACGGACCTTTTCCAGTCCTGTGGCCACTGCTGAGTTTTCCAAATTGGCTGGCATATTGAATGCAGCACTTTCACAACATCATCTTCCAGTATTTGAAATAGCTCAATTGGAATTCCATCACCTCCACTAGCTTTGTTCATAGTGATGCTTTCTAAGGCCCACTTGACTTCATATTCCAGGATGTCTGGCTCTAGGTGAGTAACCACAACATCGTGATTATCTGGGTCATGAAGCTCTTTTTTTTTTTACAGTTCTTTTGTGTATTCTTGCCACCTCTTCTTAACATCTTCTGCTCCTTTTAAGTCCATGCCATTTCTGTCCTTTATTGAGCAGGTCTTTGCATGAAATGTTTCCTTGGTATACCTAATTTTCTTGAAGAGATCTTTAGTCTTTCCCATTCTGTTGTTTTCCTCTATTTCTTTGCATTGATTGCTGAGGAAGGCTTTCTTATCTCTCCTTTATATTCTTTGAAACTCTGCATTCAAATGCTTATATCTTTCCTTTTCTCCTTTGTTTTTCACATCTCTTCTTTTCCCATCTATTTGTAAGGCCTCCTCAGACAGCTGTTTTGCTTTTTTGCATTTCTTTTCCATGGGGATGGTCTTGATCTCTGTCTCCTGTATAATGTCATGAACCTCCATCCATCAGGCACTCTGTATCAGATCTAGTCCCTTAAATCTATTTCCCACTTCCACTGTATAATCATAAAGGATTTGATTTAGGTCCTACCTGAATGGTAGTGGTTTTCCCCACTTTCTTCAATTTAAGTCTGAATTTGACAATAAGGAGTTAATGATCTGAGCCATAGTGAGCTCCCGCTTTTGTTTTTACTGACTGTATAGATCTTCTTCATCTTTGGCTGCAAAGAATATAATCAATCTGATTACGGTGTTGAACATCTGGTGATATCCATGTGTAGAGTCTTCTCTTGTGTTGTTGGAAGAGGGTGTTTGCTATGACCAGTGCGTTGTCTTGGCAAAACTCTATTAGCCTTTGCCCTGCTTCATTCCATAATCCAAGGCCAAATTTGCCTGTTACTCCAGGTGTTTCTTGACTTCCTACTTTTGCATTCCAGTCCCCTATAATGAAGAGGACATCTTTTTTGAGTGTTAGTTCTAAAAGTTCTTGTGGGTCTTCATAGAACCATTCAACCTCAGCTTCTTCAGCATTACTGGTTAGGGCATAGGCTTGGATTACCATGTTATTGAATGGTTTGCCTTAGAAACGAACAGAGATCATTCTGTCGTTTTTGAGATTGCATCCAAGTACTGCATTTTGGACTCTTTTGTTAACCATGATGGCTACTCCATTTCTTCTAAGAGATTCCTGCTCACAGTAGTAGATATAATGGTCATCTGAGTTAAATTCACCCATTCCAGTCCATTTTAGCTCACTGATTCCTAGAATGTTGATGTTCACTCTTGCCATCTCCTGTTTGACCACTTCCAATTTCCCTTGATTCATGGACCTGACATTCCAGGTTCTTATGCAATATTGCTCTTTACATCATTGGACCTTGCTTCTATCACCAGTCACATCCACAGCTGGGTATTGTTTTTGCTTTGGCTCCCTTCATTGTTTCTGGAGTTATTTCTCCACTGATCTCCAGTAGCATATTGGGCAGCTGCTAAGCCAGGGAGTTTCCCTTTCAGTATCCTATCATTTTACCTTTTCATACCGTTTATGGGGTTCAGAGTAACGTTAAAGTGTCTGCCTGGAGTGCATGAGACCTGAGTTCGATCCCTGGGTTGGGAAAATCCCCTGGAGAAGGAAATGGTAACCCACTCCAGTATTCTTGCCTGGATAATCTCATGGAGGTAGGAGCCTGGTAGGCTACAATCCATGGGGTCGCAAAGAGTTGGACAGGACTGAACGACTTACATTACATTACATGGGGTTCTCAAGGCAAGAATACTGAAGTGGTTTGCCATTCCTTTATCCAGTGGACCACATTCTGTCAGACTTCTCCACCATAACCTTCCCGTCTTGTATTGCCCCACATGGCATGGCTTAGTTTCATTGAGTTAGACAAGGCTGTGTTCTGTGTGTTCAGATTGGCTAGTTTTCTGTTATTATGGTTTCAATGTGTCTGCCCTCTGATGCCCTCTTGCAACACCTACCATCTTATCTTGGTTTCTCTTACCCTGGAAGTGGTGTTTCTCTTCACGGCTGCTCCAGCAAAGAGTAGCCCCTGCTCCTTACCTTGAATGAGGGGTATCTCCTCTTGACTGTACCTCCTGACTTTAAAGGTTGAGTAGCTCCTCTTAGCCCTCCTGCTTCCACGCAGCTGCCATTCCTTGGACGTGGGGTTGCTCCTCTCGGCTGCCTCCCCTGACCTCGGCATGAGGTAGCTCCTCTAGGCTGCCACCCTAACCTCGGGCATGGGGTAGCTCCTCAAGGCCTCTGCCCTTTACCTCGGCAATTTTAGACCCAAGAAGTTCTAAAGGATGAATATTAATGATCTATCTCTTTACAATTCACCCAAAAGTGTTCCTCATATTAGAAAAGCACTACAGAGCAAGTTTCCCAATCCCTACAGCACAATATTAACCCCTGAAAGATCTCCCTGACCATGACTTCATCACTATCTTGTTCTTGCTGATATATCTATCAGAAACAGCAAGGCTTCCACACAAAACGTATGCCAACATTCTCTGATGTTTTTCCTGCTCCGATTCCACATGCAACCATCAGAGCATGGGTGGATGAAGTGGCTAGAAATGTGGATAAACAAAGTTGGGCCCACTGAGGGCTCCTGGATGGATATTGGTTCATGGCTTTCACATGCACAGTTCACTCCCCAGTTGTGGCTTAGAAGTTCCTTCTGAGCACAGCTTCAGGACCAGAGCTGGCTCCTTCCAGGGACACTGCAGAACTGTGACTGACTGGAAGGCTGAGGAGCCCAGGAGCACTAAGACTGAGTGATAGATGTTGTGAGCGTGGTTCCTTACTTATGAGTCCAAGAGAAGAGGCCTTTCAGCTTGAGGGAACACAACTTCTTGTCCCTGTAGATAAAGGTCAGACCTCCTCTAGCAAGTATCGTTGTGGCTACAGTGTCTGTGATTTGATTCTGCCATTCTGTGAGCCTTTCCTGAGGCTCAGCACATCCCAGCTCATCCTCTCCCTGTCTCTCCATCAGGATGCACACTTAACAATGAAATCAAGGGCTTGGCTTAGACATGTAAGATGAATTCTCATTCCTGAAATTAAGTTGGAACTCCTATCAATCTATGTCTTCAAATGACAGATCACACTTGAAAAGCTCTAAGAATTAAAGATACATGACTTTCTTTTCAGAGTGATCATATGCACAGTCAGGATGAACGTTTTGTGTAAAACACAAGATATTAATTAGCTTCCCTGTTGGAAACATGATGATTTACTCCCTGGGTTATAGAGATCTTCAAGCATTTTGATAAACAGTACCAGCAGATCATCAAGCCTTCAGATGAATGAAAAGACCTCTCCAAAATGAAGCTATTTTTGGCAATTTAGTCAGTGTTCCTGGAAGGACAGCTAACAAATTATTAATGTGCAGTCTATGTAAAGGTATTTCTGTAGTGAGAGTGAACCAATTAAAAAGGTGTAATGGAATTTGTCCCTGACTTTAGATGGAATTTTAAGTATTAGGACTTTTGAACTGGAAGGGATTTAAGTCAGTCTCAACTCATTGTCCAGGATTGTTATGAATGATGGAATTATCCCTCCTTTCTCTTTTCCAGATCAAGGTGGAGTCCAGGCATTTGCTAAAACAACCTTCTAAATGTGGATTAATGCCTCGAGGAAGGTGGAAAAATCACTACAGAAACTTAACAAGAAGTCACATGCTTTTTTAAAGATACACTGTGATGTTTTATGGAACTTATTCAGCTGATTTTGTTCAGAACGTTGAGGGGATGGTTGATGTCATTACTTAAGTTGACCTAATCCTACTGCTTTGGGGACTGTTGATAGTAGCCTTAATTAAAGGTTAGATGAGACAGTTGGACAAATATGGTCCCAGTACTTGTGGTTCAATCTCTCAGTTGTGCTTGACTCTTTGCAGCCCCATGAAATACAGCATGCTAGGCTTCCCTGTCCTTCACTATCTCCTGGAGTTTGCTCAAACTCATATCCATTGAGTGAACAATGCCATCCAACCATCTCATTCTCTGTTGTCCCCTTCTCCTCCTGCCCTCAATCTTTCCCAGTACCAGTCTCTTTGCATGCATGCATACAAAGTCACTTCAGTCGTGCTGGATTCTGCGACCTTATGGACTGTAGCCCATCAGGCTCCTCTGTCCATGGGATTCTCCAGGCAAGAATCTTAGAGTGGGTTGCCATGCCTTCCTCAGGGGATTCCTGACCAGGGATTGAACCAAGGTCGCTTAAGTCTCTTGCATTGGCAGGTGGGTTCTTTACCACTAGTGCTAGCTGGGAAGCCCACCTGTCTCTTTAGGACAGATTAATTAGAATGGTTGAGCAACCTGCAGACTCATGAGACAATGTTCCCTGTGTTTACTATGCTTCATGTTTATTGATTTCTTGTGAGCAAGACATTAATAATCTCCATTTTTTAGACCATCTTTTCAAAAATTTTTGCAAAATGTACAGCCTTAGAAGATACATAATCTCCCTTCAGAGGAAAAGACAAGTGTGATTATTCTCTAGCTGATGATGTTGATGTCCTTTAGAAAGGGGGTAAGCATACTTGTGCGTGTGTGTGTGTGTTTGTGTGTGTGTGTATTAGTCACATTAAACTCTTTTCAACCCCATGGGCTGTAGCCCACCAAGCTCATCTGACCATGGAATTCTCCAGGCAGAAATATTGGAGTGAGTTGCCATTCCCTTCTCCAGGGGATCTTCCCAACCCAGGGATCAAACCCATGCCTCCTTCACTGCAGGCAGATTCTTTACCTCTTAGCTACCAGGGAAGCCCTTACTACACACTAAAAGAAAACAGGTCCCTTAAGTTTATTATGCCTTTCTTGTAACACAGTCCAATATATGGGTTAGTATCCATCTGTGCCCCTCTCTTTGCCCCTTCAGGACGTGGGGAGAAGCTGCACTCATGCAAATATGCTTACGATGCTTTCTGTGCCATGAATAAGAAAGTCCTTGGTCTCAAATCAGGAGTTCTATGTTTTCAGCCAACATCCATAGAAATGTTGCAGACAAAGATAATAGATGAAAGCTAGGTAAATTCTCAGGCCCTTCACAATTCTTGACACTCTGAGGTCATTTATAGAGTATATGTTAAAATAATATGATTAAATCAAGTCTTTACAGAATATATAAGTACATTTTGTACTGAATATCTCTTACAACTCTGTATATGTGTGTGTGTGTGTGTGTGTGTGTATAAATATAAAAAAAATGGTAAGATTGTCAGACTGAGTTATAAATTTACAGAAGGCTTTCAAAATTCTATCAATCAATAATAACAAAAAGACATGATTCACCCTTACGCAGTGACACAATATTTAGTTACCTTGTTAAGACTGAATGTTAATAATAATCTTTCCCCAGGCAACTTCATTTAATANCCTTCTCTAGTTAAAACTTCAACTTGTTGGAAATTCCCAAGAAAGGGATAAAGTTGGTATTAATACAGTTCTATTAAAATGAAGGTCAAGTTTTAAGCCAGCCAAAGGTTCATTAGGTACAGGCTGTGAAGGCCTGGAAATCTTCACTGCCTCGAACCCATTATGAAACTGATTAGTGGCAGGAACTCTATGTAATGAGTCTCATTACAGTATACCCTCCTACTTCACCTCCCCACAGTCCACATATTTTGTTTCATAGAAATTGTCATTTTTGTTGGTTGACTGCCAATTTGCTACAGTAATGAAATTGTTCCAAATTAAATGCTACTACCAGGACAGGATGCCCAGATAAAAGATAGTGACTGTAGATTTTATCTGGTAGTTGGACAGCAGAACTAACAAAGACATGCATTTCTAGGATTTTAGTGCTTAAATTATCATAGAATGAAAAACAGTTTCATCCATTCAGATGTCTTAGAAGGGGAAATTTACTGGGGCAGGGGGTGGAGGGAAGAATGTTTTGTTGTTGTTTTCACTTTTCCTAAATTACTATTCCTTGGAAGATCATGAAATATCAACATACACAAAAGTCTTCTTGTACTTTTAGGATTATAAATGAAAAGTGACTTTTGTACTGTATACATTTTCATGATATCTTGTCCATCATCCAATCCAAAGAAAACACTTTACTGTGTTGTAATTTCTTTACTTATTGCTTTGCTGTCCTTGACAGAAATTGTCTTGAAACAAGAAAGTATATCGTTTTTTTTTTTGCATTTTTATTTAAAGTTCAATTAGAAATGCCAGGAATGATTTTTTCAATGAATGAAGTTTTGAATTTAGAGATGTATAACTTGTTTTATCCTTAGAGATTTCACTGACACCATGCAGTTTCTGTCCAGGAGGCCAGATCCAACAATGAGGAATGTTGTACATTAAAATGAAAACAGAATCTCAATACCCGTGTTGAGCTGAAAACAGTGCACCCCAGATTTGTTGTAGATACACAAAGCCATAATCAAAGGGAAAGACGGACAACAATAGCAACAACAAAAATACAAAGGCAAACCAACCAGCAAGCAAATATCAACAACAGAGAAAGCCAGTCTTTTTCTATTCCCACTCAATCAAAAAATTTAAAACCAGGAGCCACAGGAATCAAAATTTAAACTGGAGAGAATGGAGGTGATACAAAGCAGTTAATATTTGCTGGTTGAGCATTCAAGATTTGAATAATCATAAACATAGAAACATCTTCCATTTACGGAAAGCTTTAGTGGAGCCCATCGTGGAGTGGCCAAAATTAACCAATACCTATCCCTAGGTTCAACCAAAGACCTAGTAGGTTAGCAAATAGTTTCTTCCAGCTCATTCAGCAGTCAGCATTCAAAAAACTCTTTGCTCTTGACAAAGAAAACTATGTTTGAGGGAACCTTAAAAAATATGAGGCAAAAATTAATAAGTATATTCAATTTATTGTTAAATTTCCATAGTCAATGTTCAAAAAACCTTTAAATACTGAATGAAAGATTGAACGATATGAATGAAAATGTAATTTATAATTATTAATTTGTCATAATTCCTAAAATCCTTTCATATGCACAGATCATGGGATTCAGTGACTAAAATAACTTGTTAGGTTTGAATTAGGAAGTAAGATGGTTCTAGCACATACTTTTTTCTAATAACAAAATGTCATAGTTTTGAAAAGTTAAAACATACTACTTTAATTTTACAAGAACTTAAATCTATAAAAACTTGTATATTTTTAATATCTTGTTATTTATGTGCATATTTCCTAAACATTATTTTATAGTATACTATAATATGCATATTATATACTATATATGTAACATATATTATAT
>SJYQ01000076.1:615892-629332 GCA_006410935.1 Redunca redunca
AATCCTACGTCTACTCTAGATTTTTAGTCTTTGCTTTCTGGTATTTGTTATCAATTTTGTACATTTAAGAACCCAATCTTCAGTACCCATTTTTGCTTGGGAGCAAGATTAATGGCTTCACTGTTCTCTCCCCCTTTGGAGTCTCCTTTTTCTCCACCAAGTCACCTCTATCTCCTCCCTCCCCCTTCTCTTCTCTACCAAACTCTGTGAATCTCTTTGTGTGTTCTGGACTGTAGAGAACACTTAGGGAACTGATTACTGGCTGGATCTGTCTCTCTCTTTTTGATTCTCCCCTTTATCCTCCTGGCCACCTCTGTCTCCTTCCTCCTTCTTTTCTTCTCTGTATAACTACATGAACATCTCTGAGCGGTCCAGACTGTGGAGCGCACATAAGGAAGTGATTACTGGCTAGCTTACTCTCTCCTCTATTGATTACACCTCATCTCATTTGGGTCACCTCTATCTCCCTCTCCTCTTTTCTCTTCTCCATGTAACTCTGTGAACCTCTCTGGGTGTCCCTCACTCTGGAGAAACTTTTCATTTTTAACCTAGATGTTTTATCGGTGCTGTATAGATGGAGAAGTCTTGAGGCTACTGTAAGAATAAAACTGAAAACCAGAAGCAGAAGGCTTAAGTCTAAATCCTGAGAACACCAGAGAACTCCTGAATCCAGGGAACATTAATCGATAGGAGCTAATCAAACACCTCCATACCTACACTGAAACGAAAGACCACCCAGGGCCCAACAAGTTCCAGAGCAAGACATACCATGCAAATTCTCCAGCAACACAGGAACATAGCCTTGAGCTTCAATATACAGGCTGCCCAAAGTCACACCAGACCCATTGACATCTCATAACTCATTACTGGACACTTCATTGCACTCCAGAGAGAAGAAATCCAGCTCCACCCACCAGAACACAGACACAAGCTTCCCTAACCAGGAAACCTTGACAAGCCACCCATCCATCCCCACCCACAGTGAGGAAACTCCACAATAAAGATTATTCCACTAACAGCCAGAATATGGAAATGCCACCCCAAACACAGCAATATAAACAAGATGAAGAGGCAGAGAAATACCCAGCAGGTAAAGAACAGGATAAATGCCAACCAAACCAAACAAAAGAGGAAAAGATAGGGAATCTACCTGATAAAGAATTTGAAATAATGATACTGAAAATTATCCAAAATCTTGAAAACAAAATGGAGTTACAGATAAATAGCCTGGAGACAAGGATTGAGAAGATGCAAAAAAGGGTTAACAAGGATCTAGAAGAAATTTTAAAAAAGTCAATATATAATGAATAATGCAATAAATGAGATCAAAAACACTCTGGAGGGAACCAACAGTAGAATAATGGAGGCAGAAGATAGGATTAGTGAGGTAGAAGATAGAATGGTAGAAATAAATGAAACAGTAAGAAAAAAGAAAAATGAATTAAAAGAAATAAGAACAATCTAAGAGACCTCTGGGACAATGTTAAATGCCCCAACATTCAAATCATAGGAGTCCCAGAAGAAGACAAAAAGAAAGACCATGAGAAAATATGTGAGGATCTAATAGTTGAAAACTTTCCTAAAATAGGGGAGGAAATAATCACCCAAGTCCAAGAAACCCAGAGATTCCCAAACAGGATAAACCCAAGGTGAAACACCCCAAGACAGGTATTAGTCAAATTAACAAAGATCAAAAACAAAGAACAAATATTAAAAGCAGCAAGGGAAAAACAACAAATAACACACAAGGGAATTCCCATAAGGATAACAGCTGATTTTTCAATAGAAACTCTTCAGACAAGGAGGGAATGGCAGGACATCCTCAAAGTGATGAAAAAAATAACCTACAGACCAGATTACTGTTCCCAGCAAGGATCTCATTCAAATATGAAGGAGAAATCAAAAGTTTTACAAACAAGCAAAAGCTGAGAGAATTCAGCACCATCAAATCAGCTCCAAAAAATACGAAAGGATCTTCTCTAGACAGGAAACACAGAAAGGGTGTATAAACTCAAACCCAAAACAATAATGTAAATGGCAACAGGATCATACTTATTAATATTTACCTTAAACGTAAATGCATTGAATGCCCCAACCAAAAGACAAAGACTGGCTGAATGGATACAAAAATGAGGTCCCTACCCACCTCGAAAAAAGGGACACATACAGACTGAAAGTGAAGGGCTGGAAAAAGATATTCCACTCAAATAGAGACCAAAAGAAAGCAGGAGTAGCAATACTCATAACAGATAAAATAGATTTTAAAACAAAGGCTGTGAAAAGACACAAAGAAGGACACTACTAATGATCAAAGGATCAAATCAAGAAGAAGATATAACAACTATATATATATATATATATATATGCACCCAACATAGGAGCATCACAATATGTAAAACAAATGCTAACAAGTATGAAAGGGGAAATTAACAATAACACAATAATGGTGGGAGACTTTAATTACCCCTCTCACACCTATGGATAGATCAACTAAACAGAAAATTAACAAGTAAACACAAACTTTAAATAATACAATAGACCAGTTAGACCTAATTGATATCTTTAGGACATTTCACCTGAAAACAATGAATTTCGGCTTTTTCTCAAACACACACGGAACGTTCTCCAGGATAGATCACATCCTGGGCCACAAATTTAGCCTTGGTAAATTCAAAAAAATTGAAATCATTCCAAGTATCTTTTCTGACCACAATGCAATAAGATTAGAGGTCAATTACAATTAAAAATTCCAACATTTGGAGGCTGAACAACACGCTGCTCAATAACCAACAAATCACAGAAGAAATCAAGAAAGAAATCAAAATATGCATAGAAATGAATGAAAATGAAAACACAACAACCCAAAACCTGTGAGACACTGTAAAAGCAGTGCTAAGGGAAAGATTCATAGCAACACAGGCATACCTCAGGAAACAAGAAAAAAAGTCAAATAAATAACTTAACTTTACACCTAAAGCAACTAGAAAAGTAAGAAATGAAGAGCCAGAGGGTTAGTAGAAGGAAAGAAATCTTAAAAATTAGGGCAGAAATAAACACAAAAGAAACAAAAGAGACCATAAGAAAAATCAATAAAGCCAAAAGCTGGTTCTTTGAGAGTATAAATAAAATTGACAGACCATTAGCCAGACTCATCAAGAAACAAAGGGAGAAAAATCAAATCAGTAGAATTAGAAATGAAAATGAAGAGATTCCAACAGACAACACAGAAACACAAAGGATCATAAGAGACTACTATCAGCAATTATATACTAATAAAATGGACAACTTGGAAAAAATGGACAAATTCTTAGAAAGTACAACTTTCCAAAACTGAACCAGGAAGAAATAGAAAATCTTAACAGACCCATCACAAGCATAGACATTGAAACTGTAATCAGAAATCTTCCAGTAAACAAAAGCCCAGGTCCAGACGGCTTCACAGCTGAATTCTACCAAAAATTTAGAGAAGAGCTAACATATATCCTACTCAAACTCTTCCAGAAAACTGCAGAGGGAGGTAAACTTCCAAACTCATTCTATGAGGCCCCATTACCCTAATACCAAAACCGGACAAAGATGCCACAAATAAAGAAAACCATAGGCCAATATCACTGATGAACAGAGATGCAAAAAATCCTTAAAAAATTATAACAAACAGAATCCAACAACACATTAAAAAGATCATACATCATGACCAAGTGGGCTTTATCCCAAGGATGCAAGGATTCTTCAATATCCGCAAATCATTCAATGTAATACAACACATTAACAAAATTATCTCAATAGATGCAGAGAAAGCCTTTGATAAAATTCAACATCCATTTATGATTAAAAAAAAACAAAAACAAACAAAAACCTCCAGAAAGTAGGATTAGAAGGAACGTTCCTCAATATAATAAAAGCTATACATGACAAATGCACAGCAAACATTATCCTCAATGGTGAAAACTTGAAAGCATTTCCCCTAAAGTCAGGAATAAGACAAGGGTGTCTACTCTCAACACTACTATTCAACATAGTTTTGGAAGTTTTGGCCACTGCAGTCAGAGTAGAAAAATAAAAGGAATCCGAATTGAAAAAGAAGTAAAACTCTCACTGTTTGCAGATGACATGATCCTCTACATAGAAAACCCTAAAGACTCCACCAGAAAGTTACAAGAGGTAATCAATTAATATAGTAAAGTCGCAGGATTAAAATCAACACAGAGAAATCCCTTACACTCCTATACACTAACAATGAGAAAACAGAAATAGAAATTAGGAAACAATTCCATTCACCATTGCAATACTTAGGAATATATCTACCTAAAGAAACAAAAGACCTATAAATAGAAAACTATAAAACACTGGTGAAATATATCAAATGGACACTAATAGATGGATAAATATAACACTCCAAGTTGAAACTACAGCTGAGTTGTTTTACTGATTATAGATTCTAACAGTTTAGTCTAGTAAGGATTAAATGACCACTATGTGGTTTAATGGGCTTCCCTGGTGGCTCATACAGTAAAGCGTCTCCCTGCAATGCAGAAGACTCAGGTTCGATCTCTAGGTTGGGAAGATCCCCTAGAGAAGGAAATGGCAACCCACTCCAGTACTCTTGCCTGGAAAACCCCATGGACTGAGGAGCCTGGCTGGCTACAGTCCATGGGGTCACAAAGAGTCAGACACGACTGAGCAACTTCACTTTCATGTAGTTTAATAGGCAAACTGTGTAAAAGAGAAGAGAAAAAGCATAGTTTACAGAGCCATTCTTTCAGGTAATTATTATTTATTATTTATTAATTTATTAAAGATTTTCCTAATTTTGCTAAACAAAGCTATGTCATTATCAAAGACAAGGCTTTCTGTTCTATTCTCTGAGCAAAATCATAAACTTTTTCAAGTGATAAGGATATAAGTATAGGGATCCCACACACAGTCCAAGTTCATCCACTTGAATTTGCTTAACGTGACATTTGGCTCATCCTAATTTTGATATTTCCAGCGGTTTTAAAGTGCAAGCTATGTAGAAGTTTTCTTTACTGGAATTTTTTTTAATAACTCAAAATATGAAAATGTTAAAGGTATATAAAGAATAAATGAATCAGAATAACTCCATATCTTAAATTTAATATCTGTTCCTATTTCATAAAATATGTTTTACACATAATTTAAGCAAAATAATGGAAGCAAGGGAAAAGAAATATGAAGTTTAATGTACGTAATCATTTTGTTGAACAAGTAGGATACACAGAAAATGATGAGAAAAGAACCTGATATGTTTCTATCACTCTCTATTTATTTTATTCTGCAAGATGAAATTTTCTTTATCATTCTAGAAGAAAACTAGGATCGAATCTATATTCTTCTGATTATTTTCAGATAATAAAAGAGATTTTTAGGCACTTCTATTTATAAAGACAAACTGAGTTCAGTAATTAACATGTGTTTCTTTTTTCTCATTTGTTGTTTTCAACTCCTTTGTTGACACCTAAATACTTGGAGGTATACCTCAGTGCTTTCTACTGAGGTCTTCTCATCCCCTTAGGAACCAAGCTATCTTGAAGAGTTCTGTGACAACCCATGCTAGTTTTGTAGAGTTCATAGCTCTTATCTGGTACATGGAGTATGTGTTCTAAGCATTCTTTTCTCTGGAAACCATGGGATATGGGGACAATTAGAACCCAGCCTCCTCTTCTTCTTTCATAGGCAGTTCATTTATAAAGCATTCACATTCTTTAGGCTTCCCTGGTAACAGAGATGATAAAGAGTCTGCCCATAGTGTGGGATACTGGGCTCTATTCCTGGGTTGGGAAGATTCCCTGGAGAAGGAAGTGGCAACTCACTTCAGTATTCTTGCCTGGGAGATCCCATGGACAGAGGAATCTGGTGGGCTAGAGTCTGTGGGGTCCCAAAGAGTCAGATACTACTGAGCGACTTTCACTTCACTTCACATTCTTTAATTATATTGGTTCAGAGGAAGACTAGGTCACTACATATTTCAAGTTCAAGAGAACATGGGGATGTGCCACCTAGATCCCTGTTAAATTGCCTCAGGAACCAGTATATATTTCATCTGCTGTTTCATTTCTCTAAACTTCATAGAGCCACTTTTACCAATGAGTCCCCTCCCTAAACAGCCTGCATCAGCTAGAGATATAAAAATGCAGCTATTTTGAGGCCCTGCAGTACACCTCTGACAGGCCATATTGTTACAGAGCTCTTGATGGGACTGACTGAGGGTTTGCAGAGCCTTCATTTCAGGAAATCTTCCCAATCCCGCTTCATTCCCTTTCTTTTGCTTGAGATTTATCCCTAACAAATATCCTGCCTGCTAAATTCCATCAGGGCATCTATTGCCAGGCAACAAAACCTGAGACATTCTGTGCAATAGTTTCACATTCATTTTGGATTTTAGCATCTATTGTTTTGAGGATCCAACTAAAATTTACTGATAATAAAATGCTTTGCATTACTGTCATGTATGTGTACACACATTTGTATGTATATATTATATTACTGAAATGTTCAAAAATTCTGAGCATTCATTTCTTCGACAGAACATAATTAAATTTATCCTACCAAGTCTCAAATTTATCTGACTGCTGAGTTTGTGGTAACTTGCATTTAGCCTTATGTGGTACTAAATCTTTTGCAATATATTTCCATATTTAATTTTTTTTTTTTCCTTTTGGCTAGGACTGTGTGATGAGTGGTTTGCTTATACCATGTGTTCAATAAAGTATTTTGAATAAATGAATAAAAATATAAAAATAAACATGACATAAATTATTCTTATTCCTTATTAACATTATTTTCCCTAAAAACTCAACAGTNTTAACTCGATAGCTATCCCTAAAATGCAACAGGATTGGAAACTACAGTCTGTTGCTGAACCAAGAAGTATAGGAACAGATATCTCTACCAACAACAACCTTAATGCTTTTTAAAGTATATTTCAGAAAATTTCAAACATTTATAAAAGTAAGGAATATAAGAAATCTTCATGTATACATTTTGAATATATACAGCATTGTATCAATCTTATTTAACGTAGTCTCCATCCACTTTTTAATTACAGTATTAGCATTTGTCGCTCATTTGTGTCCAATGCTTTGTGACCCCATGAACTGTAGCCTACCAGGCTCCTCTGTCCATGGAATTCTTCAGGCAAGAATACTGGAGTGGTTTGCCATTTCTTACTCAAGGAGATCTTCCCAACAACCCAAGGATCGAACTCTGGTCTCCTGAATTGCAGGTGGATTCTTTACAGTGTGAGTCACCAGGGAAGCCCTTTCAAATACAGGTCTAACATTATCTCCTTTCACCCATAATACTTTTATAGCTATCACTAATTTTTCATGGACTTCTTTTTGAATACAATGTAAGTGTGTAATTATCTCGCACAAATTAGTAATTTACCAACAGCTAATAACAAATCCATACTTAAAATTATCCCATTGGGAAGACCAATTTTGGGGTTATTTGGTTGCACCACACAGAATTTCCATTACCAGTAAGCAAACCGGTGCTCTCTTCAGTAGAAGCGCAGAGTCTTAACCACTGGACCACTAGGGAAGTTCTGAGGAGACAAAGTTTGGATATAGACTGTGAAATAGAGGTTATTGCAAAAACTAACTTGGGATCGTTAAATGTATAAATGGTCATGTTATGACCAGTTTTAGAAGTTTAGATATATTTTTATATATTATATTCTTGCAAAGATAGACTCTCAGTGTTCAGTAAACTGATAATAAGATTCTTATAGGGAGAGATTAAGTAGGCGCCCAGGTTCTAATTCTGGATATTTGTTTCTGTAACTCTAAACTGAGGTCTGGGAATAATTAGTTCTAACAAGTACATAAGTTATTCTTATATATTCATTTAGGAAACAGTGTATGGATAATAAGAGAATCTCTCTCCTTCTCCAAAACCTCTTTTCTGCTATCTAGTTCCATAAGGATCAGTTCACTCAGCTGCACAGGTCAGGAAACTCAATACTGTTATCCATAGTGGCTATACAAATTTACATTCCCACCAACAGTGTAGGAGGGTTCCCTTTTCTCCACATCCTCTCTAGCATTTGTTATTTGTAGATCTTTTTGATGATGGCAATTCTGACTGTTGTGAGGGTTAGGGTTAACCTCTTTATAGTATAGATTTATATTTCTCTAGTAATTAGTGATGTTGAGTGTCTTTTCATGTGCCTTTTGGCCATCTATATGTCTTCTTTGGGAAAATGTCTATGTAGATCTTCTGTCCATTTTTTGATTGGGTTTTTTTTTTTATGTTTTCTGATATTGAGCTCTCTGAGATGTTTGTATATTTTGGAGATTAATCCCTTGTTGGTCACATCATTTGCAAATATATTCTCCCCTCCTGTAGCTTGTCTTTTGGTTTTATTTATGTTTTCCTTTGCTATACAAAACCTTTAAAGTTTAATTAGGTCCCATTTGTTTATTTTTATTTCTATTATTCTAAGAGATGGATCCAAAAAGATAATGCTATGATATTAGATCAGAGAGTGTTCTACCTATGTTTTCCTCTAGGAGTTTCCAAAGGGGAAACGGTAGGGGGAGAATAAATTGGAAGCTTAGGATTAACCTATATACAATAATTTATATAAAATAGGTGACCAATAAAGATCTACCGTACAGCACAATAATAGTATATAGTAGTTTGTAATAATATGTAAGCAGAAAGAATCTGGAAAAAGGAGATACATATGTATGTATAACTGAATCACTTTCCTGTATACCTGAAACTAACACAACATTATAAATCAACTATATTTCAATTAAATTAATAAAGAAATAAAACATAAAAAGAAGCACAGGTCAGAAACTTGTGAGTTCCCAGGTATTTTTCCTTCTTTCTCATATCTTTGCCCAGAAAGCCCTCAGTGAGAAAATAATGTATTTCCTTAATCTTCAAATCTTAACCCTTCTTTTGCTTATTAGGGCCACACACTTCATCCTCAACACTTACCATGTTCGTTTGTGTTGTTTAAATAGCTTAACAGCAAACTACACCTCCTCTGGGGCTTATCAGGTGGCACTAGTTGCGAAGAACCTGCTTGCCAATGTAGGAGACATGGGAGATGTCGTTCAATCCCTGGGTCAGTAAGATCCCCTGGAGGAGGGCAAGGCAATCCACACCAGTATTCTTGCCTGAAGAATCCCATGGACAGAGGAGTCTGGTGGGCTACTGTCCACAGGGTTGCAAAGAGTCAGACACTACCGAAGGGACTTAGCATGCATGCATATCTACTCTGACTTGAGCCTATTTTTAACAAGGCTCAGAAAATGATGCATTTAAATATCAACTCTAATCATGTTGCTTTCTTTTTTATAATATTTAAAATTTTTAATTGGAAGATAATTGCTTTACAATATTGTGTGGCTTTCTCCCATATATCAACATCAATCAACCATAAGTACACATATATTCTCTGTCTCTTGAAGCTCCCTTCCACCTCTCATCCAATCCTACACCTCTTGATTGTCACAGAGCACTGGATTTGAGCTCCTTGTGTCATACAGCATATTCCCACTGTATATCTATTTTACATATAGTAATGTATATGTTTCAATGTTATTCTTCCAATTCATCTCTCCCTCTCCTTCCCCTACTGTGCCCTCAAGTCTGCTCTCTATGTCTGCATCACAGTACCATCTTTCTAGATTCCAGATATATGTGTTAATATATGATACTTGGTTTTCATTTTCTGACTTACTTCACTCTATATAATAGATTCTAGGTTCATTCACTTTATTGAAACTGACTCAAATGTGCTCTTGTTTTTTTTTTTTTTTTTTTTCCCAAGTAATACTCTGTTGTATATATGTCCCACAGCTTATTTATTCCTTCATCTGTAGGTGGGCATCTAGGTTGCTTCCATGTCCTAGATACTATAAATAGTGCTTCAATGAACATTGGGGTACTTAGGGCTTTTTCATACGGTTTCCTCAGGGTATATGCCCAGTAGTGGGATTATTGGGTTGGATGGTAGTTTTATTCCTAGATTTTTAAAGGAATCTCCATACCGTACTCCATAGTGGCTGAATCAATTTACCTTACCACCAATAGTACAAGAGGGTTCCCTTTCCTTCACACCCTCTCCAGTAGTTGTTGTTTATAGATTTTTTGATGATGGCTATTCTGAGTGGTGGTATGAGGTGACGCCTCATTGGAGTTTGGTTTGTATTTCTCTAATGATGAGTGATGTT
Source organism: Redunca redunca (assembly GCA_006410935.1). Classification (NCBI taxonomy): domain Eukaryota; kingdom Metazoa; phylum Chordata; class Mammalia; order Artiodactyla; family Bovidae; genus Redunca; species Redunca redunca. The sequence goes on from SJYQ01000076.1 coordinate 626,107, forward strand.
TAATCATATCACTTTCAATTCGAATATCCTCTGCTATTAACACTCAGTGTAGAATTCATGAAATCACACAAACAAAAACTAAAATCCTTATCATGAATATGTACAGTTTGTATGTATTTTTAAAGCAAAATGGCGAAATATTGTTCCTAATACAAAATCACTTTGACACCCTGGGCATTTAAGCCACTTTCTCCTGGAGATAAACATACCTTCATGGGAAAATGGAAGTCCTGTGAGCGCCTGTGCCAAAGACACCCTCTGCAGTGTCATACTTGATCTCTCTATAGTCTCACCTGTTAGAACTTCCAAGCTCAATCACAAATGACCCCTTCTCCCAGAATCTCCCTATGCTATCCTCAGGCTAATACAGTTCCCTCCCTTTTGCCTTCATAGTTACTCCATCACCCACACTAAATATTTATTTATCTGAGCGCCAGGGCATTGCTTCATTCTCCTCTCCGTACTCACTGCCAAGACAACACTTAGCATATAGTTTTGTTTTTTTTTTTTTTTCCCAATAAGTGTTCATTTAACGAAAGGAATAAATAAATGTGTAACTCCTGATTATATGTTGGATGTGTTTATTTCCAGTTGATAATTAAATAATGTTTAATTTATGAAACTAAATATATTTCTCAATTATCTTCATATCTGTCTTTTCATTGTACTTATCACAGTGTGTTGTAGTAATTTGAAATTGGGCAGACATATAAACTGACATACAAGAAGGATGATATTTCCTTTGGCTGCACAGTTCTAGGACTTAGCTGAATATCCTGTGTGTATTAAGTACTTAATGCAAAAGGGAGGAATTTAAAAAGGAATTAAGGAAGAAATAAAATAAGGAGAAGGGGCTAATAAGTAATTTTGGGAAATTTGATGTTAAATAAAATAGCATATAATCTCGTCAGAAGTTCAAAACATGAGTACTTCTTGTTGTTTATTGTCATTTGCTTTTTAAATGTATGTTCATGGGAGAAAATAAGACTCATTGGAGAGTGAGAGATTGAAAATTTAACTGAAATTTAAGGAAATTTTAACTGAAAGATCAAGTTAGACAACAAGTTGCAAAGTAGTATAATTAGGTGCATTACAATGAGATACTATTCCTTCAGGGCAAGTTTAAAGATGAAAAGAAAAATAGTTTCAAGATACGGCCTCTAGGTTTTCTTTAAAAAAAAAAAAAAAAAGTTTCAGAAAACCTTGCTGAGAGAAGAGATGCTGGTGGAATTCCATGCTTAAAGAAGGTTGTTTGGGAAGATATGAAACAATCTCTTTGAACTGAATGAAATCAAAATCCAGAAATTAAGGATGAAAGAATGGAGCCTGAGATCCAGATACTATCTGCAAAATTATAAGCAGCAAATTTCTGAATTTTCTCCTTAAATCTTTGTATTTGGTCTTTTTTCTGTCAAATCCTTTCTGCTTGTGCTTGCCGGATTAAGCATAATAAAATATAGTTTTTTCTCCTTTCTTATGATAAAGATGACACATTCTGTATCTCAAAAATTTACTGGAGGCCTGTTGTTGTTTAGTCATTAAGTCATGTCTGACTCTGCAACCCCATGGACTGCAGCACAACAGGCTTCGTTGTCCTTCACTATGTCTCAGAATATGGTAAAATTCATGTCCATTGAGTCAGTGATGATATTCTAATAATTTCACCCATTGCTATCCCCTTCTCCATTTGCCTTCAACCTTTCCCCAGCATCAGGGTCTTTTCCAATGAGTAGGCTTTTCCCATCAGGTGGCGAAAGTATTGGAGCTTCAGCTTTGGCATCAGTACTTCCAGTGAGTATTCAGGGTTGATTTTCTTTAGGATTGACTGATTTGATCCCCTTGCTGTCTAAGGACTCTCAAGAGTCTTCTCTAGCACTATAATTCAAAAGCATCAATTCGACTTTCAGCCTTCTTCAACTCTTCATGCATGACTACTGGAAAAATCAGATCTATATAGATCTTTGACTACATAGATCTTTTTTGGCAAAGTGATGTTTCTGCTTTTTAGTATGCTGTCTGGGTTTGTCATAGCTTTCCTTCCAAAGAGCAAGCATCTTTTAATTTCATGGCTGTGTTCACTGTCAGCAGTGACTTTGGAGCCCAAGAAAATAAAATCCGTCACTGCTTCTACTTTTTCCCCTTCTATTTACCATAAAGTGATGGGACCAGATGCCATGATCTTCCTTTTCTGAATGTTGAGTTTTTAAGCCAGCTTTTTCACTCTCCTCTTTCACTCTCATCAAGAGGCTCTTTAGTTCTTCTCAACTTTACTCAGGGCATACTTAGTAAATATTTTACAGTAAATAATAAAGAAGCAAAACAAAATGTGTTTAATTTATCTTATTCATTTAATTTATGTAAAACCAAAAATATTATTCTAGCATACATACAGACACATATATTCATTATCATATGTTTTGAAGTGTTAATAAGCTTTTTATTTAGTAAGAGCTGATCTTTAAAGCTAAAAAGAATAAGGAATATTAGATAAATGATTAGTCTTAAACATCAAGAACTGTATTTTTTTCATAATTCCTGCCTGAATGTATAATTATAAGAGCTTCATTGAGCTCTCCTCAGTCCAACTTTTTCAGAAAGATTTTGGAAGGAACAAAAGGCCATCTACTCAAGGGACTGCATGGAGACAGAAAAGTGTTGGAGGGTAAGACTTGACAAACTCAAAGGTGGATGTTTGAATTAAGTACTTATACTGATGTGGGTGAGTGCTCTATCTCACTTCATTGACTCTAAATATGAAAAGCATTGAGCCCAATATGTTGATTAGATTTTGAAGAATATTAGAATATAAGGGTTATTGTGACTGAGTCATTTTATATAGTACCTCCAATTATGTTTCAAAAAATTTTTCTAACTTGCATTTGTATTTCTGACTGTTTGACTATTGTTAGGTATTTCTGTGCCTACTCTAGAGTGATAATTATTCCCATCGCAAAGAGCAGCACTTTTATCAAGATTTGGTTACAGGCTGAATGCTGCAATTCTTTCATTAAAACTGCTAAGTAAAGTTGTCAATACTTGCTTATCAACAAGGATTTTAAAGATGCTGGTTTTCACTTAGGAAAAGTTTTTCATTGTGAATAATCAGCACTTTCTCAGAATTAAAATATCTGTACATACGAGTACATTAAAATAATATTGTTACAATTTCAATATTCCAAAATAATGAACTGAGACACCTAGAAATTCTTTAAAAAAAAAAAAAAAA
>SJYQ01000076.1:647102-658665 GCA_006410935.1 Redunca redunca
TTAGTGTGATGTGAAGATTTCAAATTTGAATGCAAATATACACACAATAGACATAAGAGGGCCAGAATGTTTTTAAAAAGCTTTACATTTTATTATAATTGCTTAAATGGAATTAATGGCATTTATGAACCCATTGTGGGCAATGTTGGAGAGTGATATAAGCAAATCAGCTTCTTATTCTTGAAAATTGCATATTTATAAAGCAGAATGCATGTGCAGAAAAAAAGAAAAGACTTACCAAATAGAACATAGTATGCCAAAAGAAAGAACTTCTCAAAAGCTTCAATTATGTGCAAGAAAATATTGAGAAAGAACATAATGGATATAAGTTTTCTTTAGGCTTTCAGTCTCACCAAATTTTTTCCTTCTTATAGAGTTTAGATACATTAAAAAAAAAAAGTGATTTGAGCCGTAACTCATTCTTTTCCATTTCCTCTATTCTGAAAATGACAGAAATATAAAGAATATGTAGGGTCATGCCCTGGCTCTGATACTTCATTTAGTTTTCATGAGGAAATCAACTATATTTCGTTCCTTACATGCACATTACCTTCTTTATACATTATGTGTGAGAGAGATTGAGGCTGATTTTGTTATATGGTATTGGATCATGCAATCATGGAGACGTCCTACAATCTACCATCTGCAAGGTGGAGACCTAGGAAAACTAGAGATTTAGTTCAAAGGCCTGAGAGCCAGATGGTACTGATTTCTATCTGAGCCTGAGAAACAGGAACCTTGGAAGAAAGAGAATATCAATGTTCCACTTAGGCAGAGACAGAGTGAATCCTTCTTGCTCTTGCTTTACTTAGGTCCGCAGTGGATTGGATGATGCCCAACCACACTAGCTAAGGCAATCTGTTTTACTCTACTGATTCAAATGTGAATCTTCTCCGGGAATACCTTCCGAGACACACCCAGAAATAACGTTGAATCAGATATCTATGATCCAGTCAAGAACATATACACACATAGGACTACTCCTGGTAATTACAGTCCTGACTGTGGTAACTTGGATGCGGTAATTGGACATGGTCAAGAAGGAGATGGCAAAATTGAATATTATCATCTTAGGAAATAGTGAACTAAAATGGAAGGGAATGAAAGCAAAAGTGTTAGTTGTTCAGTCCAATGCTTTGGGATCCTGTGGACTGTAGCCCACCAGGCTCCTCTGTCCATGCAATTCTTCAGGCAAGAATATACTGGAGTGAGTTGCCATTCCTTTCTCCAGAGGATCTTCCCAACCCAGGGATCAAACCTGGGTGTCCTGTATTGCAGGCAGATTCTTTACCATCTCAGCCACCAGAGAATTCTTGGAGGGAATAGGCAAATTTAATTCAGATGACCATTATATCTATTACTGTGGGCAATAACCCCTTAGAAGAAACAGAATAGCACTCATAGTCAACAACAGAGTCCAAGATGCAATACCTGTGTGCAACCTGAAAAAAATGATAGAATGATCTTGGTTCATTTCCACAGCAAATTATTTAACATCATAGTAATTCAAGTCTATGCCCCAGTCACTGATGCTGAAGAATCTGAAGTTGACTGCTTCTATGAAGATCTACAACATTTTATAGAACTAAAACCAAAAACCAATGCTTTTTTCATCAGAGGGGATAGGAAAGGAAAAGTAGGAAGTGAAGAGATAGCCAGAATAACAGGCAAGTTTGACCTTGGAGTACAAAATGAAGCAGGGCAAAGGCTAGCAGAGTTTTATCAAGAGAACATGCTAGTCATAGCAAACAACCTTTTCCAACAACCCAAGAGATGACTCTATACATTAACATCACCATATTGTCAAATACACAAATCAGGCTGATTCTGTTCTTTGCAGAAGAAAATGGACTAGATCTATACAGTCAGCAAAAAACAATACATGAAGCTGACTGTGGCTTAAGATCATGAGCTATTTATTGTAAATTGCAGGCTTAAATCCCTTATGATTATACTGTGAAGGTAACAAATAGATTCAAGGAATTAAATCAGGTAGACAGAGTGCCTGAAGATCTATGAACAGAAGTTTGTAATATTGTACAGGATGCAGTGACCAAAACTATCCCCAAGAAAAAGAAATGCAAGAAGGCAAAGTGGTTGTCTGAGGAGGCTTTACAAATAGCTGAGAAGAGAAGAGAAGCAAAAAGGGAAGCAAGAGAGAAAGGGAAGTATATACCCAACTGAATGCAGAGTTCCAGAGAGTAGCAAGGAGAGATAAGACCTTCTTAAATGAGCAATGCAGAGAAATAGAGGAAAACAATCGAATGGGTAAGACTAGAGATCTCTTCAAGAAAACTTTACTTCCTCCCTTCAAGGAAGTAAAAAGGGAATATTTCAATCTAGGATGAGCATGATAAAGGACACAAATATTAAAGATTTAAATAGAAACAGAAGAGATTAAGAAGAGATGGCAAGAATACATGAAGAACTATACCAAAAAAAAAAAATCTTAATGACCTGGATAACCAAAATGGTGTGGTTACTCACCTAGAGGCAGACATCCTGGAATGTGAAGTCAAGTGGACTTTAGGAAACATTACTAGGAACAAGCTAGTAGAGGTGATGGAATTCCAGCTGAGTTACTTAGAATCCTAAAAGATAATGCTATTCAAGTACTGCACTCAATATGTCAGTAAATTTGGAAAACATAGCAGTGGCCACAGGACTGGAAAAGGCCAGTTTTCATTCCAATCTCAAAGAAGGGCAATGCCAAAGAATGTTTAAATTACTGTACAATTGCACTCATTTCATGTGCTAGCAAGATTATTCTCAAAATTCTTCAAGCTAGGCTTTAGCAATATGTGAAATGAGAACTTCCAGGTGTAAAACCTGGGTTTCAAAGAGATAGAGGAACCAGAGATCAAATTAGCAATCTTCATTGGATCATGGAAAAAGCAATGGAGTTCCAGAAAAAATCTACTTCTGCTTCATTGACTATACTAAAACCTTTGACTGTGTAAATCACAACAAACTGTGGAAAATTCTTGAAGAGAAAAGAGTACAAGGCAACCTTAACTCTCTTCTGGGAAACTTATATATGGGTCAAGAAACAACATTTAGAATGGGACAGGGAACAATGGACTGGTTCAATAGTGAGAAACGAATATGACAAAGCTATATCTTGTCACCTTGCTTATTTAACTTACACACAGTGTACATCTTGAGAAATCCCAGGCTAGGGGAATTACAAGCTGGAATCAAGATTGGTGGGAGAAATATCAACAAGCTCACATATGCAAATGACATAACTCTAATGGTAGAAAGTGAAGAGGAATTAAAGAACCTCTTGAGGAGGGTGAAAGAGAAGAGTGAAAAAGCTGGCTTGAAAGTCAACATTGAAAAAAAAATAATAATAAGATAATGGCATTCTGTCCCATCACTTCATGGCAAACAGAATGGGAAAAAGTGGAAGCAGTGATAGAATTTATTTTCTTGTGATCCAAATTCACTGTGGATGGTGACTGAAGCCATGAAGTTAAAAGATGCTTGCTCCTTGAAAGGAAAACTGTGACAAACCTAGGCAGTGTATTAAAAAAGCAGAGACATCATTATGTCAACAAAGGTCCATATAGCCAAAGCTATGGTTTTTCCAGCAGTCATGTTCAGATGTGGCTATAAAGAAGGCAGAATGCCGAAGATTTGATGCTTTTGAATTGTGAAGCTGAAGAAAACTCTTGAGAGTTCCAGACTCCAAGGAGATCAAACCAGTTAATTCTAAAAGAAATCAACAGTGAATATTATTTGGAAGGATTGATGCTGAAAGTGAAGCTTCAATAATTTGACCACCTGATGTGAAAAGTCGGCTAATTGGAAAAGACCCTGACGCTGGGAAAGAGTGAAGGCAAAAGAAGAGGGTGGCAGAGGAAGAGTTGGTTAGATAGCATCACTTTTCAATGGATGGGGCTTCCTAGGTGATTCACCTGTAAAGATTATGTGTGCAGTGTAGGAGGAGTGAGCTTCATCCCAGGTTGGGAGGATCCCCTGGAGGAGAGTGTTGCAACCCACTCCAGCATTCTTGCCTGGAAAATCCCATGGACAGAGGTGTCTCGTGGACTTTGGTCCATGAGGTTGAAAAAAGTCCAAAATGATTGAAGAAGCTGAGCAGGCATGCACTCAACAGACAAAAATTTGATCAAACTGGGAGATAGTGGAAGCAGAAAGGCATGTGTACTGCAGTCCATGAAGTTGCAAAGAGTTGGACAACCACTTAGCAATTGAACTGCAATAATTATTGTAACTGTTCATGTGGTTTCAACTTCTCATTGTAATTAATTTTTCTATAACCCAGTCTGTATTCTCTTTGCCTTCATCAAGCATCATTTTTAATCATGATTCCTTACCTGGTAGGGTGACCCACAAATTTATTCTCATGGATCTGGGTCACTAGTGGCCCTGCTTGGATTGGCTTATCTCTTTTCTCTGTTGATCTTAATCACATAGCATAGTAATACTGAGAGATACCTTCAAGAAATATCTTGTAGTCTGGTCATATTCTTTTTTACTCCACTGAAGAGTACCAGTCCAATTTCCTCATTAATAGACAGAAGCCAGCACAGTAACTACTTTACATTCCTTCCTTGATTCAGAGGTGTGAAAAACCCAAAGTGACCAGGCCACAGTCTTAAATTTCAGAGTAATAGAGTCATTTTTGTATCTCTTGGTGGAAAGCTTTTCTACCTTTGGAACTAAGACCTCGGGGCTAGCAGAGTGTAAAGTCCTGGAAACTTGAAGGAAAAATAATAGTAAATGGTGCAACTCTAATTTCCATCACCTGATTCCTAAACCCATGGAGTCTGGCTAAGAAATAAATAATACAATATATTAGATGCTGATTCAGAGCATGCACTGTTCTTAGTCACTCAGTCACATCCTATTCTTTGATACCCCATGGACTGTAGCCTGTCAGGTTCCTCTGTCCATGGGGATTCTCCAGGCAAGAAAATTGGAATGGCTTGCCATGCCCTCCTCAATTCAGAGCATATACAACCCTATAGAGAACCTTGTCCCAGCCCTGTAATGTATTGCCACTTAGTTGATGCTGTAACTAACTATTCATAAGGTTATTCCACGCTTCTGTCAAACCAGCTGCTTCAACATGGTTCACATGGCAAGAACAGTGAATTCCATAAGCATGGGTCCATTGCTGCAGGATTTGTTTGTTTGTTTGTTTGTTTTTGCTGTGAAGTAAGTTTCTTGAACAGAAGTAATGCTGTTTGAAATAATCTGACATTGCATAAACATTCTGTAACTACATGGGTATTAGGTTTGGCAATAAAACATGTGTAAGGAAGGCAAGTCCATGTTCAGAAGTATCTATTCCATTAAGAACAAAAGGCTGCTCCTTCCATGATGGAAGTGGTCCAAAGTAATCAACTTGCCACCAGGTAGCTGGCTGATCATCCGAAGGAATGATGCCATATCAGGGACTTAGTGTTGATCTCTGCTGTTGGCAGATTGGACACTCAGCAGTGGCCATAGTCAGGCGGCCTTGGTAAATGGAAGAATATTTTGCTGAGCCAGTGCATTACTTTCATCCCTGTCACCATGACCACTTTCTTCATGAGCACATTGGATGATGATGGGATTGATTTGAGAAAGGTTAAATTGGATCCACAAAATGGGTTATCCCATCTACTTGATTATTAAGATCCTCCTCAGCTAGAGTCATCCTTTGGTGAACATTCACAGAAAACATGAACATACTCATACTTTTTTTTTTTTTTAACCAATTCAGAAACATCAATCCACACACCTATTTCCAAAAATCTTTGCCACCAGTTATCCAATCATGTTGTTCAAAGTCTGTGACCATTCAACAAAACCATTGATCAAAGTCCATAAATCAATATATACATGCATGTTTGTCCATCCATTTTTTCCAAAGAAAGTGAACAAAGAGGTGCACCACTTGGAGTTATGCCTCTAATAGGAGTTCCTTTTACCAGTGTCCTTCAGAGATGTCCCAGAAAAAGGGGCATAGGGATTTAGTTGTCCACTTTCAGGTGGTACCTGTATATAGTGCAAAACCATCTGTAAAGCAGATCTGAGTTTTCTCTTTTTCTGTCAAGTGGTCATAGGAAATGCCTTATGCAGCCACATGCACAGACTGAAAGAGGGAAAGTGGTAGGCTGGAGAGGGAATCATGGACACTTGGGACACTGCTTCATGTAACATACTTACAGTTTCAGGGCCTGCCTTTTCCTCATTATATATGTACCATTTCCATTTGATGATGGAGTTTTGCTGTGCAAATAAGACTTTTGGCCTATAATTAAGCATTCAGATTCCACTAAAGCCCCGTAGACAAATAGCTGTTTATCAAAGAGTTATTTGCAGAGGATTTTGCTCTAAAATTTGAAGGACCTGTTCTGAAAATCACTTAGAGGGTCCTTCCAAAGGCTCCATATGCTATCCCTATCTGTCACTCAAACTTCAGGCACCATTGGATCTCCTGTGTTGCCGGGAGCCAGCGTGGAGAATCCCACCCATGGCAAAGGTCATGAGGAAGAGGCCTGATGGGCAAAGGCGAGATTGGGACTTAAGGGACCCCCTGGACTTAGCATCTACCCCCAAACCAGAATCTGTTTGTCTTACTATTTTATGCCTTTCACCAACTCCTCTGACATTAACAGGGGGCTGCCCTGACCACCTTTCTCTGGAAAGAGTTAACTTAGGGCTCTAGTTGATAAATCTCCTGGGCATGAAAGGAGTGTTTCAAACCCCTTGTTAGCATTCTAGCTTACTTGGCAGGTTTATCCAGACTTTTGCAACACTGTTGAGCCTATGCTTGCTACCAAGTTCTCACATCCCTTATCCATTGTGTTCCTGGGAGTGTATATAGCCAGGATGTAGTAGAAACAAGCAGCAGCCTTAGCAATAGTAACATTAGACTTTGAGTTAATAAGTTCTTTCTTTGCTGTAACCCACTGAACCTTTGCTCCATAAAAATGTAACTCTGTACTTTAAGGGTCAGGCTAAGAATTTAAGAAAAAACACTTTAAGGGAAGATTATTGTTCTGGCTGACCAACACTTATCAAAAAGAGGTCATGGAATATCAACAGGCCTCTGGAACAGAAGATGATGTACAAAAAATAAGACTCTTGCAGGAAGAAACCTGATATCGATAAAAGTTATTACTGATGGAATGTTGAGTTGACTCTGCATTTTTCACTATGCTGTATGTATAACTCAGGGTATAAAAGCCCCGAAGAAAATAAAGTAAATGGGCCTCGCTCACTGAAGAAGCTTGATCACCCCGTGTCTTTCCTTATCTTTATCTATCTTTCTTCATTCGCCAACGTCGTCCATCCTGAGGATATCCCTGGACTCTGCTGAGGCTGGACCCTGGCACTGGGTCATATGACCCAAGTTATAGACCAACTTGTTTGGCAGCCTGGGCCTAATGCAGAGCCTTCTTTCTAGGCACCACTCAAAGTCAGCAGCTTTTCACATCACTCAGAAAACAGGTCAATATCACTCAGAAAACAGGTCAACATAACACACCCAGATATGTTGCCTCCAAAATTCAAAGAGATGTGTTGTGATTTTTGGGGGGAATAGAAGGGATTAAGTGTAGCAAAAGTTCCTTCACCTTTGGGGGAAATCTTGGCAGGCCTTATACCAACAGACCCCTAGAAATTTCACTGACATAGTTGTCCCTGGTCTCTGTCAGATTTATTTCTCACCCCATGATGCACAAATATCTTAGCAATAAGTACTACTACCAATATTCACTTAATGAATAAGTTGTTACTTCTTGCTTACTAGGTTCAATCAATGTAATGGATCAGCATAACCCTTTGTGAAAAGAAAAGGTGATCAAGGGTCCTTCAGGCTAATTTATGACAAAGGCTGAGAGTTGACACCTTTGGTATAGGGCAGTGAAGGTATATTATTGTCTCTGCCCCCTGGAGGTGGGGGGGCTGGGTGGGTAGGAACTGCTTCTGGCTGGCTTTATTGATAGGAAGCAGAAAAAATTTTTAAAAGTTACTTCCCAGATCAATAGCTAAATACTAGGTACTAAGAAGTGTATTAATTTTTTTTTCCAACAATGGAGCGACACCTGGTACAGCAGCTTCAATTGGAATTACCACCTGGTTAAGCTTAGGAGAATCATTGTCTTTATTGGAGATCCATCTATCATCTGCACAGTCCAACTAGGGAGGATGAATAGGATGGTGGTGGGAACTGGCACCACTACATCCTTCGAAACCATGATGGTGACACTAATCTCTGTTATTCGTCTAGGAATGTGGTATTGCTTTTAATTTATTATTTTCCTAGGTAGACTCAAGCTAGTGGCTTTCATTTTACCCTTTTCACCATCATAGCCCTCACTATGGGGAACTGATGTGGACTTTCTACTAACTGCTAAGTGTGTCTTTTCCAATAATCCAGTTGGGGACTGAGGAAATAGCCACAGGATGGATTTGGAGGCCATGCTGGGACTACTGTGAAATTAACCTGAGCTAAAACTCTATTGATTATCTAACCTTTTTAAGCCTCTACTCTAAGTAGTGAACTACAGGGATGTTTTTTGTTTTCTGGATTTAGAGTCAGTTCAGACCCAGTGTCTACTAGTCTCCAAAAGTTCTGATTATTTATTTTTCCCCAATGCACAGTTATCCTGATAAAAGATAGTAGTGCCCTTTTGAAAAGGTTGGGAAAAAGATTCACAGCATAAATATTGGGGCATGAACCAGGGTCCTTCCTCAAGAAGATCCATTCTCTCTATCACTCAAGGGGTTCTGATTTTGTAAAGACTCAATCTGGGAATTGATTGAAGGATCATAACTCATTATCTTTATGATTTAAGCTAGAATTTTGTCCACTTGATCTAGGAATTTTCTACTTCTACAGATCTATTCAGAATTTAGTAGTCTTCATACTTATTTCACTTCTGGGAACATCATGATTGATTAACCAATGGCATAGGTTTATAGGTGTCACAATTTTCTGATTTCTACTTAGACCCTCCTGTCTCTTAAGGTAACCACATCCAACTTTCCTTTAGTGGTTTAATGGCGTCACTTGGTATCTAATACCTGGGGATACAATACTCTCATTGCACTTAACTTTCCCAGTTGAGTTCTCATTATAAACTTCTCACAATTTTTGTGGAAGCCTTGTCTTTTGACCTTCAAATGTGGATGAGTAGGTTTTAAATGAAAAATGTCATCAAAATTTCAGTCTCCTTAAGCCCATGAATCCTTTCCTCCACATTAACAAAGGCAGATTGTGCATTTCAAGTCTACTCACTGTGGGTCACATTTCAGTCCATGCATCAGGCAACCAACCAAACTGTTACAAACCTATCTAACTCCTGGAGCTACCACATTAAAAGCTGAATCTCTGCTCAGTAAACCACATCCATCAATTTAATGTGATCCAACTATATCTTCTTTCTACTATGCTTCCACATCCTTAGTACATTTCTATGCATGTTCTTTGTATTTCTCTATATAAATTAGAAATAGAAATGATTATTTTGTAGTGTAATACACTTTGTACCTCACCTCTATAGGCCTGTTGGGATTTGAGTCTACTTAAAGGTCTAGGGGAAAAAAAAGAGTTCTGAGGATGGGTCCTCCAGAGAATTAGCATTGTCTTGAGTGGTCACTGCCACCAAGGAAGCCATAAGAGTTTCCTCAGTCAATGTAGGTGGGGATGGAAAGGCCAATACCTAAAAGTCAGGAGGCCTCTTCCACTAGCAAAAAAGTCTCATCAGAATTTAGGGACCTGATATCTCTAGGTTCATCAGGGTCTTCCAATATGTCATCATAGTAATTTAAAAGATTCTTTCCTAATCAATCCCCTCTCTTTAAAAGTAAACACCTGGGGTGACTTTCAAGATAGTGGAGGAATAAGAAGGGGAGATCACCTTCCTCCCCACAAATATATCAAAAATACCTCTGCACTTGGAAAATGTCTACAGAGCACCTTCTGAATGCTGGCAGAAGATACCAGACTTCCAAAATGACAATCCAGTATCCTCAGAATGAAGTAGGGCAAAAGATAAAGATATAAAAGGCGACAGACAAAGGCTGTCAGGACAGGGACCTGTGCCCCTTGGAAGGGAATCATTAAGGAGGAAAAGTTTTCTCATACTCAGAAACCCCCTCATGAGTGGAGACAGGGGTTGGGGCTTTGGAACCTCAGAGGGAAAGCACACGCTTGGAAACCAAAATGGAGAGAATCTACCACAGGGATCATTGCCAAGCATCTTTCATGCCCTCTCCAGTGAGTAGGGACTAGATACTGATGCTCAGGCTTCAGGGGTAGGATCCCAGGGAGGAGACTGGGGTTTAATGCCATGGATACTCTGAGGGAGCTAGTGCAGCACATCTGAGGGAGTCCAGGGAAATGTCTGGACTGAAAGAAATCATTGCAATGGGGGCCCTCTAACTCTCCTTGCTTTCATAAAACAAGAACAAACTTTGTGAATGCCATAAGTGAGATGAATAACGGCTATGAACTGCCAAACCTCAGAGTTAGGTATGCTTAGTCATCACCAAAGCCAGCATGAATGTCAGAGATAGGACTGGATGCAACTTTAGTTTATGATCCCAGAGTGGGGAATGCAAACAAAATGGCCACTACCAAAACTAGGGCAAGGGCCAAAGGTAGGGAACAAAATGCTGCTACTGCAGTCCTGACCCCAGAGGTAGCAGCTGCCACCAAGTGTTGAGCAGGCACAAGTTATGACCCAAAACTTCCTGGGAGCCTATGCAGCTTGGCTGTGACTAAGAAACTCCAGTACTTTGGCCACCTCATGTGAAGAGTTGACTCATTGGAAAAGACTCTGATGCTGGGAGGGATTGGGGGCAGGAGGAGAAGGGGACGACAGAGGATGAGATGGCTGGATGGCATCACTGATTCGATGGACACGAGTCTGAGTAGGTGATGGACAGGGAGGCCTGGTGTGCTACGATTCATGGGGTCACAAAGAGTTGGACACGACTGAATGACTGAACTGGACTGAAGGACACAAGACTTTTGGATAATTCCTCTGGAAGAGTGTAAAACCCACCTCAAATATAGTGGCTTCCCACAAGCCTCAGCTGCAGCAAGCATTTCACAAACACCACAGTTGTGGCTTCCATATCCCTCCCTCTCCCCAGCCCAACTGAGCAAATGAGCCCTAATAAGCAGCTACTTTTATCCCCTCTGATCTGGGTGGGAAACAAACACCAGATGGTGGCCTACAGGCAGAGGTGGGCTCAGAACCATAGCAAAGCACCAGGGGCTGTGTGAGAAAAGAAGAGAAAGGGAATTGAATCCTGTAGCCACAGGTGCATCAGATTAAAACCCCACAATTATCTTGAGACTGTGGACTTTGGGGGCAATTGCAGAATTTTGGAGAAAGTACAAGCTGGAATAAGGCCGGATTTAACTTAAGTTAATACCACACAGCATTCACAGCAGGCCCAGAGACCTTCCTAGAAATACTGGAGGACTTCTACAGTAAGCAAACTGTCTGTCAGTATGAAGAGGACAATGGAGGAACTGGGAGGAAATTCTTACTGCCACTCTATATTTTTTCTTTCTTTTTTTTTTCTATTT
>SJYQ01000076.1:658761-669943 GCA_006410935.1 Redunca redunca
TGTATTTTTCCTATTTTTACAATATTATTTAGTTATACTGCATTTTTTTCATATTTTTGATTTTGCATTTTTGCTGGTCTAGTTTTTAGTGTTCATTTTCACTTATGGGTTTGCTTATGGGCTTGATTACTCTCTTCATTTTTGATTTCTGTTTTTATTATTTTTTCTCTCTTTTTACTCTCTTAATTTCTTTTTATAGAAAGAAATATTTTGGTTTCTTTAGATGTTATTGGATATTGAGTAATGCTTTCACCATGAGTCTTGGGGTTTTGTCTTCTGTGCTGCATGGGCTGGGAAGTCTTGGTGCTACAGTAAGGGGTTGGGCCTGAACTTCCATGGTGGGAGACCCAAGTAAAGGACTTTGGACCACCAAATAATTCCTGCCCCAATAGATCCTTAATCAGTGAAAGCTCTCCCAAGGGCCTCCTTCTCAACACTAAGATCAGACCCTACCCAAAGACCCACAATTTCCAGTGCTGGATGCATCATTTCAAACTTTCAGCAAAACAAGAACACAACCCTGCCCATTAGCAGACAGGTGACCTGAAGCCCGTAGACACCCCAGAACACAGTGCTGCTGTTGCTGCTGCTGCTGCTAAGTCGCTTCAGTCATGTCTGACTCTGTGCGACCCCATAGACAGCAGCCCACCAGGCTCCCCTGTCCCTGGGATTCTCCAGGCAAGAACACTAGAGTGGCTTGCCATTTCCTTTTCCAATGCACAAAAGTGAAAAGTGAAAGTGAACCTGATCAGTCGTGTCTGACTCTTAGCGACCCCATGGACTGCAGCCTACCAGGCTCTTCTGTCCATGGGATTTTCCAGGCAAGAGTACTGGAGTGGGGTGCCATTGCCTTCTCCCCAGAATACACTATTGGGCATGAAACTGCCTTTTAGAGAGACAAAATTAAGCTCCTTTCACCAGAACATAGGCACAAGTCCCTCAACCAGGAAATTTTCACAAGGCACTGGTCCAACTTTACCTATGAGGGGGAAGATTTCACTCATAAGAGGAACTACAACTCCCTAGCTTGTAGAGAAGAGACCCTAAACACAGTAAACTAAACAAAATGAAATGACAGAAACATTTAGCCAATGAAAGAACATGGTAAAAATTCACATGACCAAGCAAATGAAGAGGAAATAAGCAGTCTACCTAAAAAAGAACTCAGAGCNAAAAAAAAACAACACCTCAGAGTAATAATAGTAAAGATGATCCAAAATCTTGGAAATAAAATGAAGGCAGAGATAAATAGAATGGACGCATGAATTGAGAAGATAAAGGAAATATTTAACAAGGACCTAGAATATATATATGACAATCAGCAATAAAAAACAGAATAACAGATTAAAAATACACTAGAGAGAACCAATAGCAGAATAACTGAGGCAGAAGAATGGATAAGTGAGCTGGAAGACAGAATGGTGGAGAATCACAAAAGAAAGAAAAAGAAACAGAAAGAAATGAGGGCAGTTTCAGAGACCTCTGGGACAACATTAAGTTTACCAACATTCAAATTATAGAGGGCTCAGAATAATAAGAAGAGAAAAAGAAAGTGTATAAGAAAATTTTGAGGAGATTACAGTCAAAAGTGTCATTAAGATGGGAAAGGAAATAACTACTCAAGTACAGAAAGCCCAGAGTACCCCATAAAGGATAAACACAAAGAGAAACACACCAAAATACATGTTAATCAAGCTAATGAAAATTAAACACAGAGCAAAAATGGTGGCTCAGACAGTAAAAGTGTCTGCCTACAATGAAGGAGACCCTGGTTCGATCCCCAGGTTGGGAAGATACTTTGGAGAAGGAAATGGCAACCCACTCCAGTACCCTTGCCTGGAAAATCCCATGGACAGAGGAGCCTGGTAGGCTACAGTCCATGGGGTCGCAGAGTCAGACACAACTGAGTGACTTCACTTTCTTTCAAGGGAAATTTAGCAAATAACATAAGGGGATCTTCATTAGATTATCCGCTGATCATTCAGTGGAAACTGCAAACCAGAAGGGAGTGGCAGGATATACGTAGAGTGTTGAGAGGTAAAAACCTACAACAAAAATTATTTTACCCAGAAAGAATATCATTCAGATTCAAAGGAGAAATCAAAAGCTTTGCAGATAAGTGAAAGTTAAGTGAATTCAAAGTAGCTTTATAATAAATGCCAAAGGAACTTCTTTAGACAGAAAAAACAAACAAACAAACAAACAAACAAACCAAGAACAAGAAAATAAAAGGTCTAAAAAACATAGCCAAAACAATAAAGTAAATGGTGATAGGATCATGTGAAGTAGAGTGAAATTGTTAAGTCATGTCCAGCTATTTGTGAGCCCATGGACTATACAGTCCATGGAATTCTCCAGGCCAGAATCCTGGAGTGGATAGCTTTTTCCTTCTCTAGAGGATCTTTCCAACCCAGGGATAAAACTCAGGTCTCCCACATTGCAGGTGAATTATTTACTAGCTGAGCCACAGGGGAAACTCAAGATTACTGGGGTGGGTAGCTTACCCCTTCTCTAGCAGATCTTCCTGACCCAGGAATAAAATCAGGTTCTCTTGCATTGCAGGTGAATTCTTAATCAACTGAGCTATCAGGGAAACCCAATAGGAGCATACTTATCAATAGTTACCTTAAATGCAAGTGGGTTAAATGTTCCAACCAAAAGACACAGATTGGCTGAATGGATATGAAAAGAGACCTCTATATATGTTGTCTACAAGAGACCCACTTCAAACCTATGGACACATACAGACTGAAAGTGAGGGGCTGGAAAAAAAATATAGCATGCAAATGGAAATCAAAAGAAAGTGGGAGAAGAAATGCTCTTATCAGATAAAATGACTTTAAAGTAATTAACCTCCAATTAAAATAAATAAATATATATTATAAAAACAAAATAAAATCTGCTACAAAAGACAAAGGAAAACATTATTTAATGTTCAAAGAATCAATCCAAGATAAACAACTATAAATATATATGTACCCAACATCGGAGCACCTCAATACACAAGGCAAATGCTAATTAATATTAAAGAGGAAATTGACAGTAACACAATAATAGTGGAACGTGGGGTTAAAAATCACTCCCACTAGTGGACAGATCATCCAGACAGAAAATTAATAAGGAAACGGAAGCTTTAAATGATACATTGGACCAGATGGACCTAATTGATATCTACAGGGCATTTCATCCAAAAAAAAAAGTAGATTTCACTTTTGTTCTCAGGTGCACATGGAATATTCTCTAAGATATATCACATCTTGGGTCACAAATCAAGCCTTGGCAAGTTTAAAAAAATATATAATTGAAATTATTTCAAGCATCTTTTGTGACCACAAGGCTATAAGATTACACATCAGCTACAGGAAAAAAATATAGGAGACACCAGAGATGTGGATTTGATCCCTGGGTCAGGAGATTCCCTGGAGGAGGAAATGGAAACATTCTTCAGTACTCTTGCTGGGGAAATCCTATTGCCAGAGGAGGCTGGTGGGCTACATTACATGGGGTCACAAAGAATTGGACCTTACTAAGCAACTGAGCACACTCATAGGGAAAAAATATATATATAAAAGGCAGAAATACATGGAGACTAAACAATATACTTCTGAATAACCAAGAAGTACTAAAGAAATGAAAGGAAATCAAAAGCTATGTAGACAATGAATTAAAGAAAATGTCAACTGGAATGATATAGAATGCAAGAAAAACAATGGTAAAAGGGAAATTTATAGCAATACAAGCTTATCTAAAGAAACAAGAGAAATGACAAATAAACAACCTAATGTTACACCTTAAGCAGCTAGAAAAAGAAGAAGAAGAAGAACAACAACAACAACAACAACAAAAACCCAAAGCTAATAAAAGGAAAGAAATAAAAAAGATCAATGTAGAAATAAATGAAAAAGAAACAAAGAAAACAATAGCATAGATCGTTAAAACCAAAAGTTGGTTATTTGAAAATATAAACAAAATTGACAAATCGTTAGCCAGACTCATCAAGGGAAAAAAAAAAAAAAAAGACTCAAATCAATAAAATTATAAATGAAAAAGAAGTTACCTCAGATAACACACAAATTCAAAGGGTCATAAAATAATAGTATGAGAAAGTATATGCCAATAAAATGGACAACCTAGAAGAAATTGACAAGTATTTAGAAAAGTATAACCTGCCAAAAACTTATCCAAGAAGAAGTAGAAAATATGAACAATCCAATCACAAGTATAGAAATTGAAATTGCAATAAAAAATCTTCCCAAACATCACATAGCCAGATGGTTTCACAAGCAAATTTTACCAAAAGTTTAGAGAAAAGTTAATACCTATCTTGTTCAAAATCGTCCATAAAATTGCAGAGGAAGGAAATCTCTCCAGGAAGACACCATCACCCTGATGCTAAAACCAGGCAAAGATACCATCAAAGAAAAATTACAGACCAATAGCCCTGATGAATACAGATGCAAAACTCTTCAGCAAAATTCTAGTGAAACAAACAGCATGTTAAAATGATCATATATCATGATCAAGTGGGAATTATCCCAGGGATCCAAGGATTCTTCAGTAAAGGCAAATCAATGTGGTACACCATATTAAGAAATCAAAAGATTAAAAAAAAAAAAACCACCAAAACCATTATCATCTCAATACATGCAGAGATAGCTTTCAACAAAATTCAACACTGGTTAATGATAAAAATCTCTTCAGAAAGGAGCTTTAGAAGGAGCCTATCTCAACATAAGAAAGACCATATACATTAAACCCACAGCAAACATTCTCAATGTTAAAAACCTGAAAATATTTGCTCTAAGATCAGAAACAAGACAAGGGTGCCCACACCCACCACTATTATTCAACATACTTTTGAACCTCATAGCTGAAGCAATTAGAGAAGAAAAAGAAATAAAAATTAATCCAGATTGGAAAAAAAAATGAAGGAAAACTCATTATTTGAAGGTGATATGATACTCTACATAGAAAACCCTGAATATGCCACCAGAACTTTACTAGAGTTAATCGATGAATAATTTAAAGTCACAGGATATAAAATTAATACACAGAAATCCCTTGTATTCTATACACTAACAAGGATAAATCATAAAAAGAAATTAAGGAAACAATTTCATTCACAATTGTAAAAAAATAAAAATAAAAAAAATAAAATATGTAATAATGAACCTACCTAAAGGGACAAAAATCCTGTATGCATAAAACTGTAAGATGCTAATAAAGGAAAACACAGAGAATAGAAACAGATGGAGAGGTACACCATGTTCTTGGATAGGAAGAATCAATATCATGAAAATGACCACACTACCCAAAGCAATCTACTGATTGAATGCAATCCCTATCAAACTACCAATGGTATTTTTCACTGAACAAGAAAAAATAATTCATAATTTCTGTGGAAACACAAAAGATCTGGAATAGCCAAGGCAATCTTGACAAAGACATTCAGACTATATTACAAAGCTGTAATAATCAAGATGTTATCATTTCAGTTCAGTCATTCAGTCGTGTCTGACTCTTTGCAACCCCGTGAATCACAGCACTCCAGGCTTCCCTGTCCATCGCCAAATCCTGGAGTTCACTCAGACTCATGTTCATCGAGTCAGTGATGCCATTCAGCCATCACTTCCTCTGTCGTCCCCTTCTCCTCCTGCCCCCCCAATCCCTCCCAACATCAGGGTCTTTTCCAATGAGTCAACTCTTCTCATGAGGTGGCCAAAGTACTGGAGTTTCAGCCTCAGTATCAGTCCTTCCAATGAACATCCAGGACTGGTCTCCTTTAGGATGGACTGGTTGGTTCTCCTTGCAATCCAAGGAACTCTCAAGAGTCTTCACAAACACCACAGTTCAAAAGCATCAATTCTTCAGTGCTCAGGTTTTTCACAGTCCAACTCTCACATCCATACATGACCACTGAAAAAACCATAGCCTTGACTAGATGGACCTTTGTTGGCAAAGTAATATCTCTGCTTTTTAATATACTATCTAAAATGATAATAACTTTCTTTCCAAGGAGTAAGCATCTTTTAATTTCATGGCCTGCAATCACCACCTGTAGTGATTTTGGAGCCCCAAAAAATAAAGTCTGACACTGCTTCCCCATTTATTTCCCATGAAGTGATGAGACCAGATGCCATGATCTTAGTTTTCTGAATGTTGAACTTTAAGCCAACTTTTTCACTCTCCTCTTTCACTTTCATCAAGAGACTCTTTAGTTCCTCTTCACTTTCTGCCATAAGGGTGGTGTCATCTGCATATCTGAAGTTATTGATATTTCTCCTGGCAATCTTGATTCCAGCTTGTGCTTCTTCCAGCCCAGCATTTCTCATGATGTGAAGTTAAATAAGTAGGGTGACAATATACAGCCTTGGAGAACTCCTTTTCCTATTTGGAACCAGTCTGTTTTTCCATGTCCAGTTCTAACTGTTGCTTCCTGACCTGCAATCTCCTAGAGTAATGCAAATAAAAACAAAAATAAACAAATGGAAGTAGATAAACTTACAAGCTTTTTCATAGCAAAGGAAACAATAAACAAGGTTAAAAGACAACACTCAGAATGAGATAAAATAATTGCAAACTAAACAACTGACAAAGTCTCCAAAATGTGTAAATACCTCATACAACTCAGTATCAGAAAAACAAACAGTCCAATTTAAAAAAAAAGAAAAATGGGCAGAAGATTTATAGAGACTTTTCTCCAAAGAAAACATACAGATGGTTAATAAACACATGAAAATATGCTCAAACTCACTCATTAGGGAAATGGAAATTATAACTAAAATGAGATATCATGTCACAACAGAGAGAATGGACATGATCAAAAAATCTGCAAACAATAAATGCTGGAGAAGATGTGAGTAAAGGAAACACTTTTGCACTTTTGGTGGGAATATAAGTTGATACAGCCACTACAGAGAACAGCATGGAGATTCCTTGAAAAAGTAGGAATAAATCTACAATAGGACCCAATAATCCCACTGCTGGGTATATACCCTGAGAAAACCATAATTGAAAAAGACACATGTACCCCAATGTTCATAGCAACACTATTTACAATAACTAGGACATAGGTCTATCAACAGCTGAATGGATAAAGAAGATATGGTACACATATTCAATAGAATATTTTTCAGCTATACAAAGGAATGGATTTGAGTCAATTCTAGTGAGGTGGTTGAAACCAGAGTTTGTTTTACAGAGTGAAGTAAATCAGAAAGAGAAAAAAAAAAATAATGTATATTAACACCTACATATGAAATCTAGAAAAATGGTATTGATGAACCTATTTTCAGGGAAGGAATGGAGAACTCACATATAGAGAATAATTTGTGGACACAGTGCACAGGGAGGAGAGAGTGGAAAGAATGGAGAAAGTAGCATCAGCAAGTATACACTACCATGTGTAAAATAGGTAGCTTGTGAGAAATTGTATAACACAGGGAGCCCACTGGCTCTCCCACTGATTACCTAGAGGGGTGGGGTCAGGAAGATGAGGGAGGCTGAAGAGGGAAGAGATATATGGATAATTATGGATAATTTGCATTTTGTATGGCAAAAACCAATACAACTTTGTAAAACAATTTTCCCAAAATTAAAGATAAATTGAAAAATAGATAAATCAAAGTAAACACCCTGCCAAGCTTGGAGCTCAATTTGCATTGTTTTTACCAAGTTGCAGGATGAGACTCTGTGTTTGATTTTCAGCAATTACATTATTGAAGCCATAGAAGACAGGGGTTTCCCTCTTAGCACACACAGTCATTCATCTCCTTGTTTCTTATAAGTGACAGATTAGTGTTATGTAACATAAACATTTTCCATATCTATGACCAGTTTATACCATAGGCTGTTAGTGTTTTCTTTGCTACTAGAATTAGTCACTGCCGTCTTTTAATCTAATCAAGATAGAGAGGCAATTCCACATACCTCAAAACAAATTCAGAAAAATCATCTTAAAAATTCTGTACTTTGAACCATCTTCAGTACTAAAATATGCAACAAGATTTTTTAGAGAAACAGAATCACTATAATTCCTATATAAAAATATAATTTCCATTATGGTAGTTTTAAATTTGGTCCCCAATTCTTGGAGACATTCATAAACATAAATGAGTTCTCCACCGCCTGACCCACAAAAAACTGCATAAATTACTTCAAAGTCAGAAAGGGCATGTGAATTCTGCATTGTTTGCCAGAACATGAACCACCAGGAAAGATGGTCAACTACTCCAATGTTGCCATTCTGAAAATATTATATTTAACTCTGTCAATAATACCAGGCTTCCCGGGTGGCTCCGCAGTAAAGATTACACCTGCAATGCAGGAGATGTGGATTCAATCTCTGGGTCAGGAAGATCCTCTGGAGAAGAAAATGGCAACCCTCTCCAGTATGCTTGCCTGGGAAATCCCATAGGCAGAGGAGCCTGGTGGCCTTCTCAGTGTTTACTGCAGATAGCATGTCTACTTCCATGTGTAAATCTGAACAAACAGCTGCAATCACCTCAGCTTTGCCTAGCTCACCTGGGGCCCTGAAGACTTGAGAAGGGCCAAGTTGCTGTTTCAAAAGCTCTCTCTGGTGAAAGTATTCCTGAAATTATTTATGCCAACATATCCAATTGTATACTGATAGGAAAGTTAATATTTAGAGAATATATTTAGGAATAATAATAATAGACCCTTCATCTACCCTATGCCTTGGTACCCAGCAACATGTACTCTTGACATGGAAGGAACACAATGATATTTAAGTTACAAATCTATTATAGCATATTCTACGTTCTGCTGGAAAGCCTCAAAAATCTCAATGTGTTGTCACATTGTATATGCTGTGGCTTGATTTCAAGGCCATACTAACATTTTACATTAAAATAAAATAGTCTCCACTGTCAAGATAAATATTAGAAAGCATATAATTCACAGGAACTATCTTTCTACTGTGATATGAATTACTTTTTAGGTACAATGGTATACATCATAATGATCTTCAATGGAAGTCCAGATTTTAACAGTGCAAAATAAATAAAACTAAATAAAATTATAAAATAATTACTTATTACATGTAAGACAAATCACTGACCACTGTAATATATCGGGGGTCATGCTTGAGGGAATTGTTTCAAGAAAATTGAAATTATGCAAACGTTTTGAAGCAGAGTTAAGGATACATGTCATGAAAGTAGCCCATTAGTAGTCAAAACTCTTATCACAATTCACATTCTGTTCACAAGCTCATTAATCTAAGAATGGTCATGTTCTCTAGCAGACATTTAAGAACATATTATGCCATTTAAATCTCTTGACACACATGCTCAGTAAACTAGTTTTAATGCTGAAATAATTAAAGAGGTCTATTTAGCTTATTTTCTTCCAAAACATCTTTGACATTAGTTATCTACTTTTGCTACAGACAGGTTACTTATCACCTATCTGGATAATCAGCCACTGCCATGGAATTAGCATATTTGCCTCACTTCAGCTTTTGCTCCAGGTGAATGTGAACAAGATTTTTATTTAAGGTATTAATTTTTAGGAATATAATGTACTAGGATATTTAAACCAAATCTCCTACTGAAAACAAATAGAAACCTGGATGGGCAAGTTAAAAGTCTTCTTAAAATCATAGGAGCTTTATAAAAGGTTACAGTTAAGAGAAAGCTAGGTTACAGAGAGAAAGGAAAGACAGAAAACCACATTTTTCCTGAGAGAACTTGCCAATATTAAAAAGAAATGTACTATAATTTTGATGGCCTTGCAGAGTAAGGAGTTTAGAAATCATAGTTCATATATTACCAAACTGAATACCCAAAAGAGATTTCCCCCATATTTAGTCTGGATCCTCAAGAGATATGTGCTCTTGAGACAACTGGACTAGTAGTAAATACTTTGACACTTACATTCTTTGTTTTTATATACAGTGGGAAGAATAAAACTGTTTTTAAGAAATAGAAGATACTTTTGGCATGCACACTGGTTTACAGCCCAAGCTTGCATACCCAGGGTACCATGAACTTCAAGTTATAAATTATGAACTAAATATGTATTGATTTGAGTCTACAAGAAGCATATCCAAATACTTTCTTGAAGACATTATCTTTATCCCAACCCTCAAAGATATCTCATAAATAATACTTCAAAAATGATGTGTCATAGGACTACATCAAACTAAAAAGTTTCTGCACAGTAAAAGTAACCACCAACAGAGTGAATAGACTATCTAAATAATAGAAAAGTCATATATTTGCAATTCATATATCTGATAATAGGTGAACATCCAAAGCTTTTACAAATCAATAACAAAAAATTAAAAAAACCAAAAAACAAATATCCCAGTTAAAAATGGGCAAAAAGTCTGAAGAAGTATTTTTTGCAAAGAAGCTATGTAAAAGGTCAATGGATACATGAAAAGATATTCAATATCACTTGATATTAGAAAAATGAAAATTAAGACCACAATGAGACATCAACTCAATCTTGTTAGGAAGATCGTCATTAAAAAGACAAGAGATGTAGAGAATGGGAAATGCTATGTACTGTTGGTAGGACTGTAATTATTTGCAGCCACTATGGAAAGCAGTATGGATGATTCTCAAAAAAATTAAAAATAGAAATCCTTTCAGTTCAGTTCAGTTCAGTCACTCAGTCGTGTCCGACTCTTTGCGACCCCATGAATCGCAGCATGCCAGGCCTCCCTGTCCATCACCAACTCCCAGAGTTCACCCAGAAGCACGTCCATCGAGTCCGTGATGCCATCCAGCCATCTCATCCTCCTTTGTCCCCTTCTCCTCCTGCCCCCAATCCCTCCCAGCATCAGAGTCTTTTCCAATGAGTCAATTCTTCGCATGAGGTGGCCAAAGTACTGGAGTTTCAGCTTTAGCATCATTCCTTCCAAAGAAATCCCAGGGCTGATCTCATTCAGAATGGACTGGTTGGGTCTCCTTGCAGCCCAAGGGACTCTCAAGAGTCTTCCCCAACGCCACAACTCAAAAGCTGCAATTCTTCGGCGCTCAGCCTTCTTCACAGTCCAACTCTCGCATGCATACATAACCACTGGAAAAACCATAGCATTGACTAGACGGACCTTAGTCGGCAAGTAATGTCTCTGCGTTTGAATATACTATCTAGATTGTTCATAACTTTTCTTCCAAGGAGTAAGCATCTTTTAATTGCATGGCTGCAGTCA
>SJYQ01000076.1:670226-698458 GCA_006410935.1 Redunca redunca
ATTTCAGTCTGAATTTGGTAATAAGGAGTTCATGATCTGAGCCACAGTCAGCTCCTGGTCTTGTTTTTGGTGACTGTATAGAGCTTCTCCATCTTTGTCTGCAGAGAATATAATCAATCTGATTTCGGTCTTGACCATCTAGTGATGTCCATGTGCAGTCTTCTCTTATGTTGTTGGAAGAAGGTGTTTGCTATGACCAGTGCATTTTCTTGGCAAAACTCTATTAGTCTTTGCCCTGCTTCATTTCATATTCCAAAGCCAAATTTGCCTGTTACTCTAGGTGTTTCTTGACTTTCTACTTTTGCATTCCAGTCCCCTATAATGAAAAAGACATCTTTTTTGGGTGTTAGTTCTAAAAGATCTTGTAGGTCTTCATAGAGCCATTCAACTTCAGCTTCTTCAGCATTACTGGTTGGAGCATAGACTTGGATTTCCGTGATATTGAATGATTTGCCTTGGAAACGAACAGAGATCATTCTGTTGTTTTTTAGATTGCATCCAAGTACTGCATTTCGGACTCTTTTGTTGACCATGATGGCTACTCCATTTCTTCTGAGGGATTCCTGCTCACAGTAGTAGATATAATGGTCATCTGAGTTAAATTCACCCATTCCAGTCCATTTTAGTTTGCTGATTCCTAGAATGTCGACGTTCACTCTTGCCATCTCCTGTTTGACCACTTCCAATTTGCCTTGATTGATGGTATGATCTAGCAATTTTACTTCTGGGAATATACCCCAACTAAACAAAAATACCTTTCAAAAAGATATCTGCACCTTCATGTTTATAGCAACATTATTTGCACTAATAATGGAAACTTGGAAACAAGTGTTCGTTGATGGATGAATGGGTAAAGAAGCTGTGATATATATGTGTACATGTATGTATATGTATCTATACACACATAATATATTATTCAGCCATAATATATGAGGTGGCACTAGTGGTAAATAACTTGTCTTTTAATGCAGGAGATGTAAGAGATTCAGGTTTGATCCTTAAGTCAGGAAGATCTCCTTGAGGAGGGCATGGCAACCCACTGCAGTACTATTGGCTGGAGAATCCCATGGACAGGGGAGCCTGGTAGACATATATGCTTGCATATAAATATAAATATAAATAAATATATATATATAATGCGAAGTATAATGACAATCTATATCTATCTTACTATAGATATACATATAGCTTCTCAGATGTTGCAGTGGTAAAGAATCCACCTGCTAATGCAGAAGTTGTAACAGATATGAGTTCAATCCCTGTGTTGGAAAGATCCCCTGGAGTAAGAAATGGCAACCTGCTCTAGCATTCTTGCTTGGACAAATGTCATGGACAGAGTATCCTGGCAGACTACAGTCCATGGAGTCACAAAGAGTCAGACATGACTGAGTAACTGAGTACACCCACACAGAGATATAAATACACAGAGAAAGAGACAAAAATGAGAAAGAAATAGGGAGAGGGAGGAAAACAAGGAGCAAGAGAGAGAAACTGTAAAGAGTAAGAGAAAAATCTCCAATCATATTGGGAGATTTTAATTCATTTTTTGGTAATTGATAGAAGACAAAATTATAAAGAATTGCACAATGAAAATTAAAGATGAATTTAGCATACATATATGAAAAATGAATCCAATTATGATAACATAGTTATTTCTTTCATGCACACATGAAGTATTTACAAAAATTGAACAAGTATTGGACTATGTAGAAAGACCAAATTTTAATTAACTCAGCATCTTGCTCAAAAATGTCTTTGTAAAGCTGTGATATGATAATAGAATTCTTTTTCAAAATCATGAAAATGACAGTGAATATACAAATATTAGCAACAAGAAAAGGATATCAGAACAGATGGTAAAGACAAAAAATCAGTTATTAAATATTAAGTGAAATTTTATGCCAAATATTTGAATATCAAAATTAAGTGGACAAATACTGCTGTTGCTGCTGCTGCTGCTGCTAAGTCACCTCAGTCGTGTCTGACTCTGTGCGACCCCGTAGACGAAAGCCCACCAGGCTCCTCTGTCCCTGGGATTCTCCAGGCAAGAACACTGGAGTGGGTTGCCATTTCCTTCTCCAATGCATGAAAGTGAAAAGTAAAAGTGAAGTCGCTCAGTTGTGTCCGACTNCAGTCGTGTCCGACTCTTAGCGACCCCATGGACTGTACCCTACGAGGCTCCTCTGTCCATGGGATTTCCCAGGCAAGAGTACTGGAGTGGGGTGCCATTGCCTTCTCCGGGACAAATACTAGAAACCAAAATTTGCATTACTGACTCATGAATACATGTAAGTGAATATGCCTATAAACTTCAGAAAACTGAAAACAGTAATCAATTTTTACACAAATAACTCTTAAAGCTAGAAAGCTTTAAGCAGAGATTTCTAAAAGGCATTTATGGAAAAAAATTACAATACTACCAAAATTTTCTTGATAATGTTAAGAGGTGTATATAGGATAGTCTGTACTGCAATAACACATACACCCAACAGTGTTGTAATGATAACAATGCTTACTCATTTCTAAATTTATGTAGCTATTCCAATGATGAGTAAGTCATAACCATAAATTTGCATGCTTAAAACAATATCCATAGAGGGAAAACAGTCAGAAGACTGATACCACCTGACTTCAAATATTTGTATAAGTTTATAGAAATTATGAGATTTTCATATTAGGGAAAGAATAACAAAAACATGAATAGAACAGAATAGACACCAGAAATAGATAAAAACAACCATAGTCAATTGATCTTTGACAAAATAGTAAGGACAAGTAATTCAATGAAGAAAAGATATTCTCTTAAATAACTGCTCCTAGAAAAAGTGGACACCTACATGCAAGAAACTAATTCTAGACACAGCTCCCTAGACTTTAAAACATTCATAAACTTTAACTGAAAATGGAGCATAGATATAGCAGTGAAATACAAAACTATGAAATGTCTGGGAGATAAAAATGGAAAAAATGTAGGTGACCTCAAATGTGATAACTTTTTAAATACTACACTAAAATCACAGCCTGTGAAAAAATAAATTGAACTTCATTAAAATTAAACAGTCCTTTCTGTGGAAGTTACTCTTATGAAGGGAAGACATGTTGTAGCCTAGGAGAAAATTATATGCAAAACCTTTATCTGATAAAGGACTTTTTTTCAAATATACAAAACACTTTTTAGGGTTGAAATGTCCTAAAGATATCAATTAGGTCTAAATGGTCTATTGCATCATTTAAAGTTTGTGTTTCCTTGTTAATTTTCTGTTTAGTTGATCTATTCATAGGTGTGAGTGGGGTATTAAAGTATCCACTATTATTGTGTTATTGTTAATTTCCCCTTTCATACTTGTTAGCATTTGTCTTACATATTGCAGTGCTCCTATGTTGGGTGCATATATATTTATAATTGTTATATCTTTTCTTGGATTGATCTTTGAAATTATGTAGTGTCCTTCTTTGTCTCTTTTCACAGCCTTTGTTTTAAAGTCTATTTTATCTGATATGATTATTTCTACTTCTGCTTTCTTTTGGTCTTTATTTGCATGGAATATCTTTTTCCAACCCTTCACTTTCAGTCTGTATGTGTCCCTTGCTTTGAGGTGGTCTCTTCAGGATAGATCACATCCGGGGCCATAAATCTAGCCTTAGTAAATTAAAAAAAAAAAAAAAGAAATCATTCCAAGCATCTTTTCTGACCACAATGCAGTAAGATTAGATGTCAATTACAGGAGAAAATCTATTAAAAATTTCAACATATGGAAGCTGAAAAACATGCTGCTGAATAACCAACTAATCACAGAAGAAATCAAAAAAGAAATCAAAATATGCATAGAAATGAATGAAAATAAAAACACAACAACCCAAAACCTGTGGGATACTGTAAAAGCAGTGCTAAGGGAAAGATTCATAGCAACACAGGCATACCTCAGGAAACAAGAAAAAAGTCAAATAAATAAATAACCTAACAGTACACCTAAAGCAACTAGAAAAAGAAGAAATGAAGAACCCGATGGTTAGTAGAAGGAAAGAAATCTTAAAAATTAGGGCAGAAATAAACACAACAGAAACAAAAGAGACCATAGCAAAAATCAACAAAGCCAAAAGCTGGTTCTTTGAGAGGATAAATAAAATTGATAAACCATTAGCCAGATTCATCAAGAAACAAAGGGAGAAAAATCAAATCAATATAATTAGAAATGAAAATGAAGAGATCACAACAGACAACACAGAAATACAAAGGATCATAAGAGACTATTATCAGCAATTATGCCAATAAAATGGACAATGTGGAAGAAATGAACAAATTCTTAGAAAAGTACAACTTTCCAAAACTGAGCCAGGAAGAAGTAGAAAATCTTATCAGACCCATCACAAGCACAGACATTGAAACTGTAATCAGAAATCTTCCAGCAAACAAAAGCCCAGGTCCAGACAGCTTCACAGCTGAATTCAAAACGTTAGGGAAGAGCTAACACCTATCCTACTCAAACTCTTCCAGAAAATTGCAGAGGGAAGTAAACTTCCAAACTCATTCTATGAGGTCACCATTACCCTAATACCAAAACCTGACAAAGATGCCACAAACAAACAAAAAAAAAAAAGAAAAGAAAAGAAAAGAAAGAAAGAAAGAAAACTACAGGCCAATTCACTAATGAACATAGATGCAAAAATTCTTAACAAAATTCTAGCAATCAGAATCCAACAACACTTAAAAAGATCAAACATCATGACCAAGTAGGCTTGATCCTAGGGATGCAAGGATTCTTCAATATCCTCAAATCAATCAATGTAATACACCACATTAACAAATTGAAAAATAAAAGTCATATGATTATCTCAATAGATGCAGAGAAAGCTTTTGACAAAGTTCAACATCCATTTATGATAAAAACTCTCCAGAAAGCAGGAAGAGAAGGAAAATACCTCAACATAATAAAAGCTATATATGACAAACCCACAGCAAACTATCCTCAATAGTGAAAAAATGAAAGCATTTCCCCTAAAGTCAGGAACAGGACAAGGGTGCCTACTTTCACCACTATTATTCAACATAGTTTTGGAAGTTTTGGCCACAGCAGTCAGAGCAGAAAAAGAAATAACAGGAATCCAAATTGGAAAAGAACTAAAACTCTTAGTGTTTGCAGATGATATGATCCTCTACTAGAAAACCCTAAAGACTCCACCAGAAAATTACGAGAGGTAATCAATGACTATAGCAAAGTTTCAGGATATAAAATCAACACACAGAAATCTTTTGCATTCCTATACACTAATAATGAGAAAATAGAGAAATCAAGGAAACAATTCTATTCACCATTGCAATGAAAAGAATAAAATACTTAAGAATATATCTACCTAAAGGAACTAAAGACCTATATATAGAAAACAATAAAACACTGGTGAAAGAAATCAAAGAGGACACTAATAAATGGAGAAATATACCATGTTCATGAATCAAAAGAATCAATATAATGAATATTAGTATACTACCCAAAGAAATCTATAGATTCAATACATCCCTATCAAGCTACAAATGGTGTTTTTCACAGAGCTAGAACAAATAATTTCACATTTTGTATGAGAACACAAAAACCCTCGAACATCCAAAGCAATCTTGAGAAAGAAGAATGGAACTGGAGGAATCAACCTGCCTGACTTCAGGCTCTACTACAAAGCCACATTCATCAAGTCAGTATGGTACTGGCACAAAGACAGAAACATAGATCAATGGAAAAAAATAGAAAGCCCAGAGATAAATCCACTCACCTATGGACACCTTATCTTTGACAAAGGAGGCAAGAATATACAATAGAGAAAAGACAATCTCTTTAACGAGTGGTGCTGGGAAAACTGGTCAACCACTTGTAAAAGAATGAAACTAGAACACTTTCTAACACCATACAAAAAAATAAACTCAAAATGGTTAAAGATCTAAGTGTAAGACCAGAAACTATAAAAATCCCAGAGGACAACAAAGGCAAAACACTCTCCGACATAAATCACAGCAGGATCCTCTATGGCCCACCTCCCAGAGTAATGGAAATAAAAGCAAAAATAAACAAATGGGACCTAATTAAAATTAAAAGCTTCTGCACAACAAAGGAAACTATAAGCAAGGTGAAAAGACAGCCTTCAGAATGGGACAAAATAATACCAAACGAAGCAACTGACAAAAAAAATTGATCTAATCAATATACAAGCAACTCCTGCAGCTCAATTCCAGAAAAACAAATGACCCAATAAAAAAAATGGGCCAAAGAACTAAACAGACATTTCTCCAAAGAAGACATACAGATGGCTAACAAACACATGAAAAGATACTCAACATCATTCATTATCAGAGAAATGCAAATCAAAAACACAATTTGTTAAGATTTCACACCAGTCAGAATGGCTGCTATCCAAAAGTCTACAAGCAATAAATGCTGGAGAGTGTGTGGAGAAAAGGGAATGCTCTTACACTGTTGGTAGGAATGAAAACTAGTACAGCGACTATGGAGAACAGTGTGGAGATTCCTTAAAACACTGGAAATAGAACTGCCATATGACCCAGCAATCCCACTGCTGGGCATACACACCGAGGAAACCAGAATTGAAAGAGACATGTGTACTCCAATGTTCATCGCAGCACTGCTTATAATAGCCAAAACATAGAAGCAACCTAGATGTCCATCAGCAGATGAATGGATAAGAAAGCTGTGGTACATATATACAATGGAGTATTAGTCATTAAATAGAATACATTTGAATCAGTTCTAATGAGGTGAATGAAACTGGAGCCTATTATACTGAGTGAAGTCAGTCAGAAAGAAAAACACAAGTACAATATGCTAATGCATATATGTGGAATTTAGAAAGATGGTAATGATAACCCTGTATGAGAAACAGCAAAAGAGACACAGATGTTTAGAACAGTCTTGGACTCTGTGGGAGAGGGTAAGGGTGGGATGATTTGGGAGAATGGCATTGAAATATGTATAATATCATATGTGAAACGAATCACCAATCCAGGTTTGATGTATGATACAGGATGTTCAGGGATGGTGGACTGGGATGACCCAGAGGGATGGTATGGGGAGGAATGTGGGAGGGGGTTTCAGGATGGGGAATACATGTACCCCCGTGTCATATTCATGTCAGTCAGTCAGTCAGTCAGTTCAGTCACTCAGTCGTGTCCGACTCTTTGTGACCCCATGAATCGCAACACACCAGGCCTCCCTATCCATCACCAAATCCTGGAGTTCACTCAGGTTCATGTCCATCGAGTCAGTGATGCCATCCAGCCATCTCATCCTCTGTCATCCCCTTCTCCTGCCCCCAATCCCTCCAAGCATCAGAGTCTTTCTCAATGAGTCAACTCTTTGCATGAGGTGGCCAAAGTACTGGACTTTCAGCTTCAGAATCATTCCTTCCAAAGAAATCCCAGGGCTGATCTTCAGAATGGATTGGTTGGATCTCCTTGCAGTCCAAGGGACTCTCAAGAGTCTTCTCCAGCACCACAGTTCAAAAGCATCAATTCTTTGGCGTTCAGCTTTCTTCATAGTCCAACTCTCACATCCATACATGACCATAAGAAAAACGATAGCCTTGACTAGACGGACGTTTGTTGGCAACGTAATATCTCTGCTTTTCAATATGCTATCTAGGTTGGTCATAACTCTCCTTCCAAGGAGTATACGTCTTTTAATTTCATGGCTGCAATCACCATCTGCAGTGATTTTGGAGCCCTCCAAAATAAAGTCTGACACTGTTTCCACTGTTTCCCCATCTATTTCCCATGAAGTGATGGGACCGGATGCCATGATCTTCATTTTCTGAATGTTGAGCTTTAAGCCAACTTTTTCACTCTCCACTTTCACTTTCATCAAGAGGCTTTTTAGTTCCTCTTCACTTTCTGCCATAAGGGTGGTGTCATTTGCATATCTGCGGTTATTGATATTCCTCCCGGCAATCTTGATTCCAACTTGTGCCAGATTCATGTCAATGTATGGCAAAACCAATACAATATTGTAAAGTAATTAGCCTCCAATTAAAATAAATAATTTTATCTTAAAACAAACTTTTTAAACTCAACAATAACAAGGACAAATTAAAGAGTGTAGATCTGTACAGATATCTCACCAAAGAAGATATACAAATGTCAAATAAGCAAATGAAAAGATGCTCGACATCATATGTCATTAGGGAACTGTAGATGAAAATAACAAATTACCACTACATACCTATTAGATTGGTTAAAATTTACGACACAGTCATTATCCAATTTTGGCCAAGATTTGAAGCAATAAGCACACTCATTCATTGTTGATGGGAATGCAAAATGGTACAACCAACTCAGAACATTTTGACAGTTTCTCACAAAGTTAAATATTGTCTTAGAATTTCATCTAGCAGTCATATTCCTACATATCTGTCCAAATGGATTGAAAACTTACATCTACACAAGAAACCTCCACACAAATCTTTATAGCAATATTACTCACACTTGCCCCAATTTGGAAGCAACCAATATGTTCTCCAATAATCAAATAGATAAACTTGGTAAATCCATAGAAAAGAAATATTATTCAATGATAAAATAAAATTAACTATCACATCCCCAAAAAGCATAGATGAAATAAATTAATATTTTTAATTGAAATAAGTCCATTGGAGATGACTTTATGCTGTATGATTCCAACTAAATGACTTTCTGGAAGAGACAAACTATACAGACAGTAAAAGAGATCACTGTATGCTAGAGATTTAAGAGAGGGAGGCATAAACAGAAGACAGAATTTTTAGAGCAGTGAATTTACTCTGTAGAGTACTGTAATGATGGATATATGATATTATGCATTTGTAAAAACATATGGAAACATACAGCATAAAAATAAACCCTAAGGAAACTAAAGTGTGGTGGTGTCTATTTGCCAAGTTGTGTCTGACTCTTGGCAACCACATGGATTGTAACTTGCCAGGCTCCTCTGTCCACAGGATTTCCCAGGCAAGAATAATGGAGTGGGTTGTCATTTCCTTCTCCAGGGGATCTTCCTTACCCAGAGGTCGAACCCACATCCCCTGCTTGACAGGCAGATTCTTTAACACTGTTTTAGTTAATAATATTGTATCATTATTGTTTCATAACAATAATACCACAAATATACCACAATGATATGATACATTAATAGGAGAAACTCTGTAGAGAAAGAATTCCCTGAACTTTCTGCACAATGCTTTTGTTAGCTTCAAACTTTCAAAAATATAAAAAAAATATAAAAAAGCCTATTAAATTTTAAAAATTATACTTAATTTACCTGTGCAATAAATACAAAAAAAGAC
Organism: Redunca redunca; assembly: GCA_006410935.1. Taxonomy (NCBI): domain Eukaryota; kingdom Metazoa; phylum Chordata; class Mammalia; order Artiodactyla; family Bovidae; genus Redunca; species Redunca redunca. The sequence continues at coordinate 679,545 of SJYQ01000076.1, forward strand.
AACAGCAAATTAAAAATCAACATGTCCATCAGCAGATGAATGGATAAGAAAGCAGTGGTACATATACACAATGGAGTATTACTCAGCCATTAAAAAGAATACATTTGAATCAGTTCTAAGGAGATGGATCGAACTGGAACCGATTATACAGAGTGAAGTAAGCCAGAAAGAAAAACACCAATACAGTATACTAACGCATATATATGGAATTTAGAAAGATAGGGATGATGACCCTGTATGCGAGACAACAAAAGAGACTCAGATCTATAGAGTGAACGGTTGGACTCTGGGGGAGAGAGGGAGGGAGAGGGTGGGATGAGATGGGAGAATGGCATTGAAACATGTATACTATCATGTAGAAACGAATCGCCAGTCGATGTCCGATGCAGGATGCAGGATGCTTGGGACTGGTACAAGGAGAGGACCCAGAGAGATGGTACGGGGTAGGAGGTGGGAGGGGATTCATGTTTGGGAACGCATGTACACTCGTGGTGAATTCATGTCAATGTTTGGCAAAACCAATACAGTAATGTAAAGTAAACTAAAGTTAAAATAAAAATTAAAAAAAATCAACACACTCTTATTAGTCTTTACAGCAGAAAGCAAGGTTCTATATGCTGCAATATTTGCTTAGGACCATGTCAGGATGAAATTGAGGTTTTGGAAGTCTGTGTTGTCATCTGGAGCTTGGAGAACTTGTCCAAGGTCATTCAGGTTGACCAAATTCAGTTCCTTGCAGCTATAAAAATAAAATCCCCAATTCTTGACTGGATGTCATCCAGAAGTCATTCTTAGGCCCTAAATGCCATATAGATTACTTGCCACAGCCAGCAATGGAGAATATTCATCACATCAAATCTCTCTTATACTGCAAAGTTCTGTCTTTAAATATTTTTTAAAGGAAAGATCCCCTTTAGTCCAGCTCTACTATAATAATTGTCCTATATGAAAGTCGATTGATTTTGAAAACTATCTGCAAAATCTCATTTATTATAAAATAGTAAAATCATGGAAGAAATATCTCAGCATATTTATAGATTCTTTCCATATTCAACAAAAGGGAATTAGACAAAGATGATGATCATAGGATGGAAGATGTCTTAGTAGAATTCTATACACATTACACATAGAAGAATCAGGATGAGGGCTTTATGTCATCAATGGCTTGATTTTATCCACACAATACAAAATGCTATACAGTTATGCTCAGTTCACATGCTAGTAAGTTTATGCTCAAAATCCTTCAAGTTAGACTTCATCAGTAAGCAAACCCAAAACTTCCACATGTACAGCTGGGTTTTGAAAAGAGAAAGGAACCAGGGATCAAATTGCCAACATCCACTGGATCACAGGGAAACTAAGGGAATTAAATAAAAAGCATCTACTTCTGTTTCACTGACTATGCTAAAGCATTTGACTATGTTCATTTCAGTCACTAAGTCATGTCTGACTCTTTGCGACCCCATGAACTGCAACACGCCAAGGCCTCCCTATCCATCACCAACTGCCCGAGTCTACTCAAACCAATGTTCATTGAGTCAGTGATGCCATCCAATCATCTCATCCTCTGTTGTCCCCTTCTCATCCTGCCCTCAATCTTTCCCAGCATCAGGGTCTTTTCCAATGTGTCAGCTCGTTTCATCAGGTAGCCAATGTACTGGAGCCACAGCTTCAACATCAGTCCTTCCAATGAATACCCAGGACTGATCTCCTTTAGGATAGACTGGCTGGATCTCCTTGCAGTCCAAGGGACTCTCAAGAGTCTTCTCCAACACCACAGTTCAAAAGCATCATTATTTGGCACTCAGATTTCTTTACAGTCCAATTCTCATATCCATACATGACAACTGGGGAAAAAAAACAAAAAAACATAGCCTTGACTAGATGGACATTTGATGGCAAAGTAATGTCTCTGCTTTTTAATATGATGTCTAGGTTGGTCATAACTTTCCTTCCAAGTAGTAATTCTTTTAATTTCATGGCTGTAATCATCATTGGCAGTCACTTTGGAGGCCAGAAAAATAAAGTCAGCCACTGTTTCCATTGTTTCCCCACCTACTAGCCATGAAGTGATGGGACTGGATATCATGATCTTAGTTTTCTGAATGTTGAGCTTTAAGTCAACTTTTCCACTCTCTTCTTTCACTTTCATCAAGATGCTCTTTAGTTCTTTTTCATTTTCTGCCATAAGGGTGGTGTCATCTGCATATTTGAGGTTATTGATATTTCTCCCAGAAATCTTGATTCCAGCTTGTACTTCCCCCAGCCCAGCATTTCTCATGATGTACTGTTCATATAAGATAATAAACAGGGTAACAATATACAGCCTTGACATACTCTTTTTCCTATTTGATACCAGTTTTTCTTCCAAATCCAAGTCTAACTGTTGTTTCCTGATCTGCATATGGGTTTCTCAAGAGGTAGGTCAAGTGGTCTGGTATTCCCATCTGTTTCAGAATATTCCAGTTTATTGTGATCCACACAATCAAAGGCATAATCAATAAAGCAGAAATGGATGTTTTTCTGTAACTCTCTTGCTTTTTTGATGATCCAACAGATGTTGGCAATTTGATCTCTGGTTCCTCTGCCTCTTCTAAAACCAGCTTGACCATCTGGAAGTTCATGGTTCACGTATTGCTGGCTTGGAGAATTTTGAGCATTACTTTACTAGCGTGTGAGATGAGTGCAAGTGTGTGGTAGTTTGAGCATTCTTTGGCATTGCCTTTCTTTGGAATTGTAATGAAAACTGACCTTTTCCAGTTCTGTAGCCACTGCTGAGTTTTCCAAATTTGCTTACATATTGAGTGCAGCACTTTAGAGCATCATCTTTTAGCATCATCTTTTGACTGTGTGGATCACAAAAAACTGTGGAAAGTTCTTAAAGTGTTGGTAATACCAAGCCACCTTGATTGTCTGCTGAGAAACCTGTATATGAGCCAAGAAATATCAGAACCAGACATGGAACAACAGACTGGTTCAATATTTGGAAAGGAGTATGACAAGGGTGTATATTGTCACCCTGCTTATTTAACTTATATGCAGAATACATTACACAAAGTGCTGGGCTGCATGACTCAGAAGGTGGAATCAAGATTGCCAGGAGAAATTTCAACAACCTCAGATATGTAGATGATAACCACTTAATGGCAGAAAATAAAGAGGAACTCTTAATGAGGGTGGAAAAGAGAGTGAAAAAGCTGCCTTGAAATTCAACGTTCAAAAAACTTAAAGCATGATATCTAGTCCCATCATTTAATGGTAAATAGATGGGGAAAATTGGAAACAGTAGCAGATTTTATATTCTTTGGCTCCAAAATCACTGCTGATGTTGACTGCAGCCATGAAATTTAAAGACAGTTTCTCCTTGGAAAAAAAGTTATGACAAACCTAGACAGTGTATTAGAAAGCAGAGACATCACTTTATGAACAGATGTCCCTATAGTCAAAGCTGTGATTTTTTTCTAGTAATCATGAACAGATGTGAGAGTTAGACCATAGGAAGGCTGAGTGTTGAAGAATTGATGTGTTCAAATTGTGGTGGTAAAGGCTCTTGAGAGTCCCTTGGACTGCAAAGAGATCAAACCAGTCAATCCTAAAGAAAATCAACACTGAATATTCATTATAAAGACTGTTGCTGAAGTTCCAGTACATTGGCTACCTGAAGTGAAGAGCTGACTCATTGGAAAAGGCCCTGATGCTGGGAAGGATTGAATGCAGAATCAAAAGAGGGTAGCAGTAGATGAGATTTTTAGCATCACCTACTCAATGGACATGGAATTGAGCAAACTCCAGAAGACGTTGGAGACAGAGGAGCCTTCTGTGTTGCAGTCCATGGGGTCATAAAGAGTCAGACATGACCTAGTGATTGAAAAGCAACGACAACAATCAACACACTCATTTAAGGACACAGGATCACAAATTATTTGGTCTTTAACATATTGTTGTTTCCCAGACTGCCCTGGGTATCACCGCCTCAGCCAACTAAAACCAGAAAGAAGGAAAAAGAAAATGTGAGAAATAGAACAATCGAAATAATTAAGTATGGAAGCAGTAGACACATTTCTAAGTTCATTCTACAATGCCAGTGAAATAGTCAGTCCTAAAAGTTAAAGAAACTAGAAATACATTCTGTGCCTCAAGTGAAATGGAAATGAATTTAGATGGTTACTCTTCCCAGTCCATTCAGAATACTATAGGAAAACACCTTACTCTGCATAGCTTATAAGATTCAGAAATTAATTTCTCACAGTTCTGGATGCTGGAAGAATGAGACCAGCAGAGTTGAGTGAGGGCTCTCTTCTTTGTCGCAGACTTCTCATTGTATCCTTACATGATCAAATGGACAGAGGAGTTCTGTGGAGCCACTCTATGAGGCATTAATGCCATCCTGAGGGTTCCAGCTTTATGATTTAAGCAGTTCCTGAAAGTCCTATGTCTCAATATCATCATGTTTGGTGGCAAGGATTTCAATGTATGAATTTTGAGGGGACAAAAACATCAGAGCATGGCAATTATCTTTTGATCTCTTTCACAAGAGAAACCACTTCCTCAGTCATCTTTTCCAGAAATGGTCACAACCGTATGTTCATTCCTGTGTGCTATTCTACTAAGTGGCATTATCATTCTTTCATCAAGAAAATGTGCTTATTTCTCCAATACCGTGAGTATGAGCAGGCCTTGGGACTGCTTTAACAGATAGATGAGGAAAAATGTCACCTTGCCAGTTCTGGGGATAGTCCTCAATCAAATTTGCAGCTTATCATAAATTGGGGTGCTGACTTTTGAATTACTCTCAGATGGAATAAGGGCTTCCTTGGTGGCTCAGGCAGTGAAGAATCTGCCTACAATGCAGGTGACCTGGGTTCGATCCCTGGGCTTTGAAGATTCCCTGGAGAAGGGCCTGGCAACTGACTCCAGTATTCTTGCCTGGAGAATCCCCATGGACAGAGGAGCCTGGTGGGCTACAGTCCATTGGCTTGCAAAGTGTTGGACATGACTGAATGACTAAACACAGAACAGCACAGTTGGAACAAAGATGCCATCCTGTTTCAAGACTAAGCCATGTTAAGAAGATAAGTACTATGGCTGAAAGTTCCAGCTGAGATTCTTGAGTGACAAAGAGCATCAAAGGCCATATCAGTGACCCTACTTGGTGGCTTCAGTCCTATCTGTCACCTAATGGATAAGAGAGCTAAGAAAACCTCTTAGCTAGGCACAGAAATACAGAAGATAATAATTGTTTTAACCTATTAAATCTGAGGGTAACCTGGCATGCAATAATAGTTGGAAATTCCAGAAATTACATTCTCAAATGAGATATTGTTATTTAAAAAAGATCAATGAATTAAATTTGTATTAGGATTGTGGATAGGGGCGGGATCTGAAAACCTTCAGAAGATTGGAAAAAAGAAAATCTGTCATTGGATGTTGGAGAAAAAATGTGACCCACTGTGATAGTTTTATGTGTCAATTTGACTGGGCCAAGAAGTGCTCAGATTAAACTTTATTTCTGAGTATGTTTGTGAGTGTGTTTCCAGATCAGTTTACTGTATGAATTTGTGGATCAACAAAGTACATTGTCTTCTCTTATGTGGGTGGGCATCCTCCAACTCATTGAGGCCTGAACAGGACAAAAATGCAAATACAGGAGATGTTTGCCCTTTTTGCTTCTTGCCTTTCTGCTGAGCTGCGACACCTATCTTTTCCTGCCCTTGGGCCAGGATTTACAGCAGAGGTTCCCTGGGTTCTCAGGCCTGGGGAATGGGATGAGAATTACATCCCAGCTTTTCTGAATCTACAGCTTAATGATAACAGATCATGGGACTTCTCAACCCTTATCATATGAGTCAGTTCACTCTCTCTCTCTCTCTCTCTCTCTCTATATATATATATATATATATATACACATACATACACACCCACACTATTTATTCTATTTCTCTGGAAAATCCTTACTAATATACCAAAATTATATAGTATATAACAAGATAACATGGGATATGCACATGTATGTGTACATGTATATTAACTGGTATGTCTAAAAGGATGTCCAAACAGTAGTTCTGATCTGATATGCTCTTTGCAACTCCTCCATCAAGATATGGCTCTTGCTTCTCAGCCCTCTTGAATCTGAGCAGGCTTGTAACTGCTAAGACCAATCCCACATGGTAGGAGTGTCACAGTAGTAGTTCTGGAAGTACCCCCTTCATATTCTCAGTAGCTGAGATTTCTTATTTTCAAAATTCTTGTTCTTAGAGCATAGATGCCTTTTTTCAAGAGCTTGGCTACACAGAGAGGCCAAATCATGGTTAGCAAAAGTCCCATCTTATGGCAAATATTAATTATCAGTATTTTCAACAAACCAACTGGCTTGTCCAGCATTAAGGTGCTTCTAGCAGCAGATTATTTGTAACAGCATGAAAAATCCAAGCAAGTACTGCAAGCTGTGCCAAGTCAACCCCCAGAATCTTCAGTGATAATAATAAGTTATCATTTAAGACAAAAGTTTTATATGTGGTTTGGTCTGCAGAGTGAAGTCAAGCCTACTGCCAAGGTCCCAGATGACAGAGCATAAAGCCGCAAAAAATTATTCCAAAGACTTAAAATCTAATGGAATTTGTTTTGCTTGATTTTAAACTTAGAGCATTAATCCCATTTGTTTCTTTCATTTTCTCCTTTTCCTAATGGGAATGCCTACATTATGCCTGTTTCACTGTTACATTTTGAATGCAGATGCTGTGCCTCCTAGATTTTACAGGTCCACAGATGGAGAAACATTTTGCTCCAGGGTAGCTTATATCCAGAATTTCATCCATATATGATATAGATGATGAAATTTGGAATATATTCATTTGATGTCATTTAGATTAGAGTTTGTAAGAATTAATGCTGGAATACGTTAAGACTTTGCGAGACATTGAGCCAAAGTGAATGTATTTTGTACATGGAATGGGTGTGGGAATTTTAGGGGAACCAAGAGTCTGTTGACCAGTGGTCAAAAGTTCATGTTCACCTTTAACCTCAGAATTTTACCTTATTTGGAAATAGGATCTTTTCAGATGTAATTAGTTAAAATGAGATTGTACTGAATTAGGATAGACCTTAAACCCAGTGATTAGTGTATAAAGAGGAGGAAAGAAGGAAAGAACTGTTTAAAGATAGAGGAAGATGTTAGAAGGCAGCCACAAGTGTGAGAACAGCAAGGGTTCCTGGAAGCTGCTAGAAGCTCGAAGAGAAAAGGAATGATTATTTCCTAAAGCCTTCAGAGAGAGCATGACTCTGGCAACATCTTCATTTCACACCTTTAGTCTCTAGAATTACATAAGAATACATCTCTATTGCTTCAAGGCACCTAGTGTGTTGTGATTTGTTATAGCAAAGCTAAAAAAGTAATATAGATCCTTAAGAGATTTGAGAAAAAAAATATTTACAAAGCTATTTCCACTGATTTCAGGTCAAAAGATAAGGATAATGTTAAAAAAAGTAATGAAACAAGTTATTCTTGCCACTCAAAGGAGAAGGTGCCTGCTGAATGCTGATAGAGGCCACAGTGATGTGTTGTCAGATACCAAGTCGTGTCCATTTTTCATACAGCTGGAGCAGGTAGAATGCCTCTGACAATGTCTATTTACAGATGTTGTATCTTTACCATCAGTTGTATGCATGTTCTGTTCTTTCACACTGTCCTGGAAAGACACCTATTTGCTTCTTTATATTTATGAAGTCCATTGATAGTAGTACTGAATTTGAATTTGGGGAGTGACTTAGTAAGTAAACCATTAATTTTATACAAAACTAAAAGCCAATCTCACTATTAATATTAAATATATATATATATATGTTTATTTGGCTGCACCGTATGTTTAGTTGTGGCCGTCAAACAGTTAGTAGTGGCATGTAGCTATAGTTTTCTGAAAAAGGATTGAATCTGTGCCTCCTGCACTGGGACATTAGCCACTGGACTGCCAGGGAAGTCCTGTCACTCTCAATATTTTAAATGGAAATGTCTTTGTCTACATTCAAATGGATATGTTACAATCAAGTTTTATCAAATATATGTTTAAGCCATTTTTTTTCAGTTAATGTCAAGCATGTTTTGCTCACCAAAAGAAAGCTTCCTTATAAAGTGGCTGTGCTAGTTAGCCCTTGTCACAATAATGCTTATTAACCACTGGAAAATCAGTGATATTCAATAATAAGCATTTATCCTCTTTTCCATAGCTCTCTGGCTCAGCTAATATGATTCTTCTTCAAGTCACAAATCTGCAGGTTGGCTAAATTTTTATGAACTCAGCTGGCTTCAGCTGGGCTCAGCTGGTCTCAGCTGGTCTCAGCTCCAGACATCATGGATAGTGGCTGTCTGGAGTATTTCTTTCACTTTCCAGTAGCAGAGGCATGAGAGTACTAAGTCCAAACATCCACACATATTTCATGTTGATGCACTCATTTCATTGGGCTAAAGCAAGTTAATGACCTCACCAAAAGTATGGCTTGGGAAATTGGAAATGTGCTCCTCTCACAATGAAACCACTGCCAGTGTGTGGCTTATTGCAGTACTAAAGGGAAACAAAGAATTGCAAATGAAACTCAATCTACCACAGTGTTATTTGTAAGTGTGATCCAGGCCACCAAGAGGGTTTATTTTAAGACACCTAGTTAGAAATCTAAATACCACATTTTCCAGATTCTATCAACAGTGTCATAGCATGGTAGATGATTAGCAATTCTGCAAAACTGTACATTTTCAAAGATTTAACATGTCTCTGAAACAGAATTGAAAAGAGCTATAACAAATGTATGGTGTTCAACTCTGTAGTAGCTTTGTGCTTTGTCACCTTACTTGGTTGAAACTACATTTTCTCGAGTTCTTTTCCTTGAATACTTCTGAAATAGGATTTATAGTACAGAAACATTGAGCAAGATTTGGAGAAAGAAGTGAAGCAGTGGCTGCTTTTATGCTCTGAAGGTCAGGGCAAGGTGTTCTGCTTACATCAGACCACATGTTGTTGCTGACTCATCTCCTTGATGGTGGGACCACCCAGGTTGCAGCTCCAGCTCCCACAGATTTTCTCCTTCTGTTTTTTGGAATTCTGGGCTAAACAGCAGAGTGGCTCTGTAGTGGCAGAGGGTGTAACATGAGTCAGTGGTAACACTGAAGTAGGAAGTGGTCAGAGGTAGATGCAGTGCTATAGTAATACAGTTTTGAAGTTTGATTTCCAGAAGATAAAATCTCTAATGAGAAGAATCTGCCAATTTCCATGGTGAAAGTTTCTCACCATGGCCTATTTTATGTTAACTGCCTTAACAAATTCTCAACGTTTACCATTCGGCCTGTCATGAGGTAATGAGTCAGGCTCATAACTCCAGCAGATATATGTGAGTGCTAGTTTTTCATTCATCATCTCATTTTGTGCTTAATAGTTCCATATTGTTATGTTCAGTTTTCCTTTTTGCATTTTGGTTTTCCACGCATTCTGCCATTTTACCCTATGACTACCAGCCTCATTTATCATGGTGACTTAAATTCTAATGTGGTATGCAGAAGTAACAGCCTTTTAGACTTCTCCATCAGCCTCCCCCAATTGCATATGTTTACTATTTATAATAAACCCCTTATTTCTGTATAACTGGCTCATCAACTTTAATCAATCTGCCAATATAGTGTATATATATTATACACATACACATCATTTTAATGGATACATTTGTTTATGTATACATATTTTCCTTGCAGATTAAATCTCTGTCAAGCTGATAGCCATATGCCAGGAGACAGAGGCCTTATCAATTTATGAAAAACCCATATCTGGAACAGCAGTTGCAGTTGGAGCCACTGTCTTATTTAATTTTGAAAGTCTTTACGGTTGAATGTTTCAAGCAGTTATTCAAGAATGTGTATCATAGATAGAGATTCAAAATGTTCTATTAAGCTCTAAAAATCAAAATTACTATAATTTAATACTAGAATTTTTCTAGGAGCTGAGTATATGCTTTCTATTATGTACTCATGAATGGAGGAAATGGCAATGTTTTGATAAAGGATATCACTACAAAATCTAACTGTATTTGTCATCTGATTCCTGTAATACATCAGTCTTCTTCAAAGATAGCAGTGGTATCCAGATTTATGAAATATTCAAGTAAGCTCAGAACTGATATTTAGTGGAATCTCACTGTCTTTTATTCTCCCATCATGTTACAAATTTGTCTACATTTCCCTGATCGTCTCTTCTGAGTATCTATTCTCTGGTAAGAATTTCTGTATGATTAAGATTGATTGGAAATAGCAATAATTATAGTGCATACTATATACACAAAGGAATGTTTTGGAATTATGTGAATTATATGACAGAATTTAAGGGGAAAAAACATCTATTTTTAAGTAGGAAATGAGCTATCTACAAGAATTTAACATGGTTTCTTTACAAATTGTAGAAATGGACTGCTTTCTCATTTCACTCCTATGTTTTACTTTACCACTGATTAAATTTAAGGGATAGAGCATCTATTTAGCCCGGGCTTGTCCAGTGTATGTAATTTTGTGGAAAGAAAGTTTATTAGGTCATTTGTTTAATAAATCAACAGTGGTCAACAATGGTATAATTGTTCCCATACCAAGATAGAAATAATACAAGAGGCAGAAAAATTGAGGGATCTTAAATATTCCCTCAATAATTTCAGCATTGAATTTACTAAATAAATACTGAATACTATTGAATTTACTGAATAAATATTATTCAGTATTATAAATCAATTTTTTTTCTTGATGTTCATCTTTCCCTTCTCTTCCTCTCCAGACTTTAGCCAATATGTACTGCTAGACTTAAAAAAAAAAAAGAAGTTATGGGTCTTTCTGTGCTCCTTACATCCAGCAGCTAAACTTTCTTACAATATTTTGACTATATTGTTTTGATTGTTAACTAGCAACTATGTATTTCTAATTACTGTATTTTGATATAATTATCATCTATGTCCTCTTGATTTTTTTTTTTGTTCTATTATAAAACATACTGGCAAAGAGTAATCATGTTTCCAGACAATGTTGTCAGCAAAATTCCAGCAACATGTGAAAGGTATGTTCAGTCATGTCTGACTCTTTGTGACCCCATGGACTCCTCTGTCCATGGCATTTTTCAGGGCAGAATAATAGAGCAGATTTCCATCTCCCAACCCAGGGATCAAACTTACATCTCTCATGTCTCCTGCACTGCTCACTGTCAGGCATATTCTTAACACTAACACCACCTGAGAAGCTGTATTTGAAAGGCAGGAAAAAAAAATTAAAAAAAAATATTCTCCTGGCTTGACGGGTAGACATGTAGTCTAATGACAGACCTGAGGTTTATAGTTCCCAACAGAACACCTACCAATTGACAGTTACCGTGTTTAGGTGCTGAAGGAAGATAGATCATTGATGATAATCTATTGTGCTTCTGTTACTTTTTGATTTTTCAAAAGCAAGACTCCCCAAACTAGAAGGTTTTACCTTTTAAAGTGATTTTCTGATGATAAATCTGAAGGTCTTTAGGTTCAAAAATCAATGATAAAAGATAAGATGAGAGGACCCTGGTTTGTCTATATCAAAGACTGTCCCGAGAGTCAGGGAATCTTGACTCCTTTGATAATATGAATAAATAAGAGAACATCTCTTTCCTTTGCCAACACCAAATATTTCCTGGTAGCTTTTTTGGTTGTTTCTTGACAGTCTTCTGATCTTGCTTTCAAAATATAATCCACCTGCATCCCTTAGGCTTTGAGGTGAAGTATAGATCAAAGACCCACTTTTCCCTCCAGAAATAGTTTACTTTCATGACTTCATTACAACAGTCCAGGGGGAACACTTTAACCACTTTACTCAGTAAACTTCGATTCTTCCTGAGCTTATGTGCTTGAACTCAGCTTATTGAGTTTTTTTTTCCCCTCCTCTTCTGTTTCTCTACTTTCTTTAGAAAGAGCTGTTTTTATACTCTTTTTTCTTTGCATTTGAGTGCTAACCTTAGTATGACTTTAATAATATTCCATATATTGGTCTTCAAGCTCTACATAAAATTCACAAAAGTAACTGTAGAACTGTTCCTTTGTAAATTTTCAAAATGACTGAAATTTTCACTAAATAGAAGCTTCAAGCATCTGTTAAGATTTCATCTGTTTCTATAGTCTCATGATTCTTGTTTCCAAATTGATTGTTTAGTGATTAGAAATTGTTAGGTATGATTGAATATAATAGACTCTACTTCTTCTTTTTTAAGAAGGAATAGATGAACAGATATGTTTTCAAATTTAATTGTTTAAACATTTGGATACTTCTTATCATCATTTGGCAAATTTTGGCTTGTCTTGTGGCTCGGATGGCAAAAAAGTCTGCCTGCATTGCCAGAGACAAGACTGTGTTTGATCTCTGGGTCAGGAAGATACCCTGGAAAAGGAAATGGCTATCCACTCCAGTATTCTTGCCTGGAAAATCCCATGGACAGAGGACCGTGGCAGGCTACAGTCCGTGGGTTCACAAAGAGTCAGACATGACTGAGCACATGCACACTTACTCACATTGAGTATAATATATACAACTGTTTCAATCAGAGCAATTTACGATCACACATTGTAGCATTAACTTATGATTTTTATTGACAAAAGAGTTCTTTTATTTTCTTCTTTATTCAGTCTGTGTTATACAACTGGCTTTTAAAAATATGCTTTTTCATTTGTTACAAAGATTTTGCTTTTAGCTGTTAATCCATCATTGTAATGTATTCCTTTTTATGTTTGCACATTTTAAAGTATTTCTAGTGGGGTTAAATTCCAATCAATAGCAAAAAGGTTAGTCAGTAGCAGTATACATTTGCCTGGTTCCTGTAACTTAGCCAGCCAGATTATGTACAGTATAACTGTATGACATATATTAACTATGAACTGTGGAAGAATACTTATGGAAATAATCAAAGCTGCAATATGTCCCTTTTTGTCTTAATTATCTTTCATATTGTACTTTATTTTGAACTTTTCCTCTTCTATTGAGCTAAATGCTTTAATAGCTTGTAGAAATGAATAATCATAAAATATTATAGCTTTCTATAGTTCCTGAATTTATTTTGTTTTAAAATATTTAATTTCCTAGGGAAAATATTCTATCATCCTTTCTCCTGAAGAAACCCCTATTAGGTTGTAATCATGTCTATTTGAATTAGACCTTGAAGTGGTCTTTCACGCTTTTGTTATTTCAGGATTAGATAACTGCAATCCTCTCCTGGCTTCTGGCCCAGGAGGAACCTGCATAAATGCCAGCTGGTACCGGATGCCACTGCCAGATTCTTCCTCCAAAAGACGTCAGTCGGAGGATATTTTCATGATCCTTTCTCATTTTTACAGAATTATAGATTAAACAATATATTGATTATAAAAAGACCCCTTTTCCTTGAAAATTTAGTGACATTAGCCTACTGAGTATTACTAAGATTTTTTTTTCCCCAAGTACTCTTAAGTAAACTATCCATTAATCTCAGGTTTAGCTTATAATCATCTAAAGATAAATTCTTGTAAAATTTTTCTGCCCCTTCATCTGTAGAACACTTTCAATAAATGTGTTTTGGTATTCCAAATATATATGATTCTCAAAAAGTTACATCTTAACCTTTTGTAAATATGAAAAAAAAATTAAAAATTTTGTTTCAAGGTTATCACTCTTACATTCACATTGCTTTCTAGATTGTCAGAATCCATTGGCATAAAACTGGGAATACAACACAGTGCAGTATATACTCCACATTTAAGTGTTAAGTTTAGGAGAAAAGCAGGTCAAATTGTCTGATTTTCATTTGGAAACTGATTCATTTCTGTGAGCAGACATCTCTCAGGTAAACTCATGCACATTATTACTTTTCAAGAAAAAAAGAAAAAAATACTTATAAAATATACTTGAGGTTATGGTTATAAGGACATATAAGACAGTAGTGGGGCTTTCAAATATTTTACAATTTATAAAATGTAAAGAAAAGTTTATATGATTGAAACATAAAATAATTCATTATGCATGTTCTATAGATAATATACACAAAACAACAAAATAGGGAGGGAAACATGAGTGTTAGTAAAAATTATATACATTAATTCGCTTATCATTAAAAAAAAATGAGATATTTCTATAGACCAGACCAGCAGTGAAGGAAAGGTAATTGAAAATGAGAAAACAATAACCTTGGTAAGGGCACAGAGGAACAGTTATCTAAGAAATATGAAGTCATATAGTTTGATAGGAATCTATGTTTTGGGACCGGAAGCAGGGGAAAGGTAAAAAGAAGAATTAAGGAGAAGAGTCAAGCACTTAGAAACTTGATCAAAGAAATTAAGAGAAAGCTTGCAAATAGGTTGGTTACAATAAATAAGCTCTAAATGATTACATTAATAAGTAACTATGGTATCATTATGAACAGCAATGATGAGACATGTGTTAGGGCAAGAATAAAAGTAAAACAGCAATCACGAATATATTTACAGATATATATGGTTTGAGGAAACTTAACTTATATGTAAAGTATATCATATGAAATGCTAGGCTGGGTGAAATAAAATCTGAAATCAAGATTGCCAGGAGAAATATTAGTAACTTCAGATAGGCAGATGACACCACCCTTATGGCAGAAAGCTAAGAAGAACTAAAGAGCCTGTTGATGAGAGTGAAAAAGTTGGCTTAAAGCTCAACATCAGAAAACTAAGATCATGACATCCAGTCCCATCACTTCATGGCTAATAGATGGGGAAACAATGGAAAGAGTGACAGACTTTATTTTTTTTGGTGGCGGGGGGCTCCAAAATCACNGGTGGCTTCAAAATCACTGCAGATGGTGACTGCAACCGTGAAATTAAAAGACACTTACTCCTTGGAAGAAAAGCTATGACTGACTTGCTGCTGCTACTTAGTCGCTTCAGTTGTGTCTGACTCTGTGTGAACCCATAGACAGCAGCCCACCAGGCTCCCCCGTCCCTAGGATTCTCCAGGCAAGAACACTGGAGTGGGTTGCCATTTCCTTCTCCAATGCATGAAAATGAAAAGTAAAAGTGAAGTCGCTCAGTCGTGTCCGACTCTTAGCGACCCCATGGAATGCAGCCCACCAGGCTCCTCCATCCATGGGATTTTCCAGGCAAGAGTACTGGAGTGGGGTGCCATTGCCTTCTCTATGACTGATCTAGACAGCATATTAAAAAGCAGAGACATCACTTTGCCATCAAAAGTCTGTTTAATCAAGGCTATGTTTTTTCCCGTAGTCATGTATGGACATGAAAGTTGGACTATAAAGAAAGCTGAGCACTAAACAATCGATGCTTTTGAACTGTGGTGTTGGAGAAGACTCTTGAGAGTCCCTTGGACTGAAAGGAGATCCAACTAAGGGAATCAGTCCTGAATATTCATTGGAAGGACTGATTCTGAAGCTGAAACTATAGTAATTTGGCTACCTGATGTGAAGAACTGACTCATTTAAAAAGACCCTGATGCTTGGAAAGATTGAAGAGGAGAAGAGAAGGGGATGAGAGAGGATGGGATGGTTGAATGGCATCAGTGATGCAATGGACTTGAATTTGAGTAGCTTTGGGAGTTGGTGATGGACTGGGAAGCCTGACGTACTGCAGTCCATGGGGTTGCAAGAAACCAGACACGACTGAGTGACTGAACTGAATTGAACTGGATGCATATATGTTAAGGATTTTACACAAGTTTTTGGCTCATAATTATTTATCAGAAATGGTTACCCCTATGTTATTAGATGAGCAAAATTTAAATCACGTGCCCATCTCCACTTCCCTTAACAACATCAACTGTCAAATTCAGGTCTCACTAACTTTTTTCCAAATGACGTTAATGAATTTTATGTTTACTTGAATTGCTAAAGGTACATAAATCCCCAAACTTACTCTAATAAACTATCATTGTACCTCTTTAAAATACTTTTTCTGTTTTAATAGAATGTGTTTTATGCTGTTTTTCTATCTTTAAGAACCCTAGGGGAAAAATAAATCCATAGTACAGAAGAACACAGAAACACTAAGGCCTGGGTATTATACAAGGTACTCAAAAATAATTGCTGCTTTTCTATTTTGTAAAATAAGTTCTAATCTCATATAATTATCTGTCCTTTAGTTTCTTATGCATTTAAAGCCAAAAACATATATCCGCAATTATAAAATATAATTTTATAAAAATCCCATTTAGCCATCTACATACTTTTTCAAAGTGTTTATGCTAAAATTTGCTTTTTTAGAACCCATATTTCTACTTAAATTCAGTTTATGAAAGGATAATTTTGCTACCTTTGAATAGCAGATTCCAATAGGTCCCCAAGTTGGGGGTAAAAGTTCTATATAATTTACAGACTGAAGCTTGAGGATGTGCTGCAGTGTAAATCTTTTTCAGTGAACTAATGAGATATTGACTGCTTCTTCCTTGCTACACAATGCCTTTATTTTGTACCCTACACTGATGATAATGCATAATAATTGGGGATTTTTTTTTATCATTGACAATGTGGGAATAGTCAAATCTTCAGGTAAAGAAAATTCTGCTTAGTGGATTCATCAACTGATATTTACATAACAAAGAACAACATAGCTGCATATAATTTGAGATACATTGCATTTAAATAAGCACAATTGTTTCTAATAAATTGTTAATGCATTCAGTTACTTAGAAATGTCAACTAAAATTTTAAAATTACTAAAATGTAGAAAATCATTCCTAGGAATACAATAATTTGTTGCTGCTGCTGCTGCTGCTAAGTCACTTCAGTTGTGTCCGACTCTGTGCGACCCCATAGACAGCAGCCTACCAGGCTCCCCATACCTGGGATTCTCCAGGCAAGAACACTGGAGTAGGTTGCCATTTCCTTCTCCAATGCATGAAAGTGAAAAGTGAAAGTGAAGTTGCTTAGTCATGTCTGACTCTTCACAACCCCATGGACTGCAGCCTATCAGGATCCTATTATTTGCTAGATAATCTTAATCAATTTTACAGTTCATTTTTTGGCAAAGAGCAATTTCCATTTCATGGGGAAAATTCCTATATATTTAAATTATAGTATAATTAACGATATTTTTAAACAAGGGATTTTGTAATATCAGAATGTTTTCTGTTTACATACTAATAACAATATTTGAAAGTGATCAATGTACTTAATTCTGAAATGTTTCATTAAAATTAAATGTTTTTATATTCTATTGAGGTAGGAGGTAGATTCCCTACCCTGGCCCCCAAGTGTAAAGCAATTGTAGATTCATCCCTTATGGACTGAAACTTCAAGATAAGAATATCAGGACAATTAAGAGAGCTGTCTGGGCCCTGCCCAGACCACATAATTCTCATTCCTGAAGTCAGGACACCTCCCACAAAGAAAGGCTCCTTGTAGGTCAAAGGTAGAGTAATTTTTATAAGATACTCTACCAATAGGCCTCCTTGGAGGAATCCATCTTGGCTAAAAGATGCATGTAGACACATGGAAAAATCCTGAGATATACCAAATATGGACTGTGAATCAGGCACATTAAAATGATTGGCCAAAAGAAAACCAGAAGATATACCCAATAAAATAATTCAAACTGCCAAATTTATTTTAAAGGGAAAACTTCAAGCAGGCTAAAGGCATAGTTTTTACCACTTGTTAAGAATAGTTTTGGTAATTAAGAAAAAATAAAACTTCCTGGACTAAGCTGTATTCAAGGAAAATATGGAAGTGAAGGGGCAAAGTACAGAGAACAAAGTAAAATGTGATTTAGTGCTATATGCCTGAACATCTATAGAACACCACCACCAATCTAAATTTAAATTTAGGCTGAACAAAATATCACTGTGACTTAATTAAAATATTTTTGCCATTGTTTTATTTAGATGAGATTTCATTGTTTTTGTTTCTATTTATTATATTTATAAAAGATTTTTAAAGGGGATTTATTTTGCATCTTCCTGTGGTATTTTTAGAACATGTAGCAATCCATAGAGCCAGACATCCTGGAATGTGAAGTTAAGTGGGCCTCAGAAAGCATCACTATGAACAAAGCTAGTGGAGGTGATGGAATTCCAGTTGAGCTATTTCAAATCCTGAAAGATGATGCTGTGAAAATGCTGCACTCAGTATGACAGCAAATTTGGAAAACTCAGCAGTGGCCACAGGACTGCGAAAGGTCAGTTTTCATTCCAATCCCAAAGAAAGGAAATGTCAAAGAATGCTCAAACTACTGCACAATTGTACTCATCTCATATGCTAGTAAAGTAATGTTCAAATTCTCCAAGCCAGGCTTCAGCAATACGTGAACCGTGAACTTCCAGATGTTCGAGCTTATTTTAGAAAAGGAAGAGGAACCAGAGATCAACTTGCCAACATCCGCTGGATCTTGCAAAAAGCAAGAAAATTCCAGAAAAAAACATCTATTTCTACTTTATTGACGATGCCAAAGCCTTTGACTGTGTGGATCACAATAAACTGTGGAAAATTCTGAGAGAGATGGGAATACCAGACCACTTGACCTGCCTCTTGAGAAATCTATATGCAGGTCAGGAAGCAACAGTTAAAACGACATGGAACAACAGACTGATTCCAAATAGGAAAAGGAATATATCAAGTTAAAACGACATGGAACAACAGACTGATTCCAAATAGGAAAAGGAATATATCAAGTCTGTATATTGTCACCCTGCTTATTTTACTTATATACAGAGTACATCATGAGAAATGCTGGACTGGAAGAAACACAAGCTGAAATCAAGATTGCCAGGAGAAATATCAATAACCTCAGATATGCAGATGACACCAACCTTATGGCAGAAAATGAAGAGGAACTAAAAAGCCTCTTGATGAAAGTGAAAGTAGAGAGTGAAAATGTTGGCTTAAAGCTCAACTTTCAGAAAACGAAGATCATGGCATCTGGTCCCATCA
>SJYQ01000076.1:713598-726446 GCA_006410935.1 Redunca redunca
TTTTTTTTTTTTTTTTTTTTTTTTTTATGTTCAGTTCAGTTCAGTCACTCAGTTGTGTCTGAATCTTTGTGACCCCATGAACTGCAGCACACCAGGACTCCCTGTCCATCACCAACTAGTGGAGTTTACCCAAACTCATGTCCATTGAGTCAGTGATGCCATCCAACAATTTCATCCTCTGTCATATCCTTCTTCTCCTACCTTCAATCTTTCCCAACATCAGGGTCTTTTCAAATGAGACAGCTCTTTGCATCAGGTGGCCAAAACATTGGAGTTTCATCTTCAACATAAGTCCTTCCAATGAACACCCAGGACTGATTTCCTTTTGGATGGACTGCTGTCCAAGGGACTCTCAAGAGTCTTCTCCAACACCACAGTTCAAAAGCATCAATTTTTCTGTGCTCAGCTTTCTTTATAGTCCAACTCTCACATCCATAGATGACCACTGGAAAAACGATAGCCTTGACTAGACAGACCTTTGTTGACAAAGTAATGTCTCTGCTTTTTTATATGCTGTCTAGGTTAAGGTTAGTGGTCATATATTAACTTCTTTAAAATAATTACCATTGAGTGTCAGCACTGTAATAACATTTTATATGCAGAGTAATTTTACAGTCACATACTCAGGCTTCCAAAAAGATATCTTTATCTTTGTAAAACTTGATGCTGTGTTCCATCTCTAAGCCCTATTCTGTATGATGCAGACGTTTAATCCAGTGGCTTCTACATGAACTCAGTCTGTTTAAGTGACTTGTTGAAATCTTCTTCTCACTATTCCCCTGCCCTTGCTCTCCTGGAGTTATCTGTCTGTAGGGCGGGAGCTGTCAGCTCTTTGATCGAAGTTAGCAGAGTTCAACCCTGGTGTTCATCACCACTTACCAATGTGCTTTTGAAATATGGCAGAGCCCAAGTCTGTCATCCACATGGCTAGAAGTCACTAATCTAAGCCTCATGGGGATCCTCTATTGCAGATCTCATCTGGTTCTATGCCCCGACTGAAGAGCAGCCTTCTCTAACTTTAATGTGTATATGTGATCCCTGAGAATTTTTTTTTTTTTTTAGTTGGAGATTCCAGTACAAAAGTTCTGGGGCCTGAGACCCCACATTTCTAACACACAGCCAGGTGATATTGATGTAACTGGTCTATGTACCCCACTTAAAGTAACAAGAGTGTACAGAGCAAACTGAATCGATTCTTCCCAACCTTGATTCCATGTGGAAATTGCACAGGAAACTTTAAAACATAGTCATGCCTGGATATTGTTATGTGTTCAAGATTGTGATTAATTGTACTGGGATGTGGTCCAGTCATTGAGTAGTTTAGAAGCCCCCAAGTTTGAGAGTGTGCATGGTAGGTAATTTTCAGTTGTGCCTGATTCTTTGTTTCCCTGTGGACTGTAGCCCTTCTGGCTCCTCTGTCCATGGGATTTTCCAGGCAAGAATACTGTCGACTTAAAAATTATTGTTGACTTTAAAAAAATACACAATATGAGACTTGAAAATTACATTTTATTTGGTGTAATATGCCCTGGAGAGAGGAAAGGCTATCCACTCCAGTATTCTGGCCTGGAAAATTTCATGGACTGTATAGCTCAAGGGGTTGCAGAGTTGGACACAGCTGAGCAACTTTCACTTTCACTTGGTGTAAAATGAGGACTGCAGCTCGGGAGACAGCACCTCAGATAGCTCTGAGAAACTGTTCTGAAGAGATATAGGGGAAGGACAATATATTTAAAGGCAGAATACATGTAATCAATCACATTTATAATTTAGAAAGTTTCTGCTGGTCTTGTGAAGATTCTGCCACTCTTGAGAAACAGTCATCACCATGAAGGGTTTCAGTGCTTTTCTAGAGATGAGGAGATATAAGAATTGGGCTCAAAAAATCAGTTCCTGAGAATATCTAACTGTCTGAAGACCTGTCCTGTCAGTTTTCCCAGAGCACAGAGTGACTCATTTCTGTTCTCCATCCTGAGTTCCATCAGGGGTTGTTGAAGGTCAGCAGCTCCAGCAGCACATGATGTAATCCTTGTAGAGGTAGATGACAAGCATCCATGGCAAGTGCCAATGTGTAGCTGACAATATTATCTCAGATAATCATATTTGAACAATGAAACTCTATTAGAAATGAATTTGCACAATCAGTGTTTACTAGATTATTGCTTTTTTCTCTCTCTGGTTTGAAAATCCCATCCATGGCATTTTCCAGTAATTTCAATACTTAATATTATAAGAAAATGATGATAGNTGATACTACATATTTACTCATTTACTTATTCATTCATGGACTTTATATTTCTGAGCCCTATTGGTAGATCCATTTCTAGATCAAAATGCTGTATTCAAAAACAGAAACAAGACTTTATATGTGGAGTTTACATTATATTGGGAAAAATAAATATATGCAAAGTAATAAAATTATATAATTTATTGAATATTTTCTTTAGTCAGAAAACAGGCTACAATGTGATGTACAGTGCCAGGTTAGAGGCAACTGCAACAAAGTGGGTGACAGAAGGTTTCTATAAATAAGTAGCATTGGAACCAAAATATGACTGACAATGATTAAGCTAGAAATCCCCTAAACTTTCAACCACATCTACATGATCATGTCATTCTAAATCTGATTATATTTAAAAAACGTGTTGAGTCATTTCTATCTTGTGCCCTGACATTTCACAAAACTGAGAACCTTTCAAACTATGTACAGAAAAAAAAATTATAATGCAATATAATAAAACCATGAGAGCATAGATTCATGCTCAGAAGAATCTGCTGCTGCTGCTGCTGCTAAGTTGTTTCAGTCATGTCCGACTCTGTGTGACCCCAGAGATGGCAGCCAACCAGGCTCCCCCATCCCTGGGGTTCTCCAGACAAGAACACTGGAGTGGGTTGCCATTTTCTTCTCCAATGCGTGAAAGTGAAAAGTGAAAGTGAAGTCGCTCAGTTGTGTTCAACTCCTAGCGACCCCATGGACTGCAGCCAGCCAGGCTCCTCCATCCATGGGATTTTCCCGGCAAGAGTACTGGAGTGGGTTGCCATTGCTTTCTCTGCAAAAGAACCTATAGTAACATCAGTACCAAAGTTGTCCATAGATATGTTAAACCTGAAGAACACATAATAGAATCTCTACATAAACATACATATATCTTCTTCAAAATATTAACGAATGTCATTGAAAAGATGGATGGAATGGGATTCTGGGTGTGGGAGTATTTAAGCTTGTACATATGTGGGTATGTATTCCTGTTGTTTAGGTCACAGATTCAGTTCCATAGTTTTGAAGCATTAGCTTATACACCTATTCATCCTATAAGTCTTGTAATTTTTTATGGTGATACCTGGACTAATATAATTTTTCAAAGAATGTGTTTATAATGATATTGGTGAAATGACTGTACTTTTAGTTCCTCTTTAAGTTTCATTCTCTTGAGAATTTTCTGAAGGAAAATAAGTCTACTAATTTCTGCTTTCAAACT
The DNA here is from genome assembly GCA_006410935.1 of Redunca redunca. Taxonomy (NCBI): domain Eukaryota; kingdom Metazoa; phylum Chordata; class Mammalia; order Artiodactyla; family Bovidae; genus Redunca; species Redunca redunca. The sequence goes on from SJYQ01000076.1 coordinate 717,078, forward strand.
AAAAGCTAACTTACTAAAATAAAGGCATTCCTCCTCTCACATCTAAAGAACACGTCATAATTCACCTTCTTAGTATGCTGATGAATTAGTATTATTTTTCCTAACTTTGACTTAAAGTTGTGTTCTACATAGAAAAACCTCTTATCTTTATAACCTAACAGCTTACAAGTAGAGAGCAACTATGCTGCTTACTTAGTATGAGATTATATATAAGTATATAGGAAAGGCATACACACACACACACACACACACACACACACACACATATATATATATACACATACATAAAGTATAAGAGTTTGAGCAAGTTCCAGGAGCTGGTGATGGACAGGGAAGCTTGGCACGACCATGAGGTCACAGAGTCTGAAACGACTGAGCGACTGAACTGAACTGATATAGGAAAGGTGAAAGATAAACTGAGAAAAAGAGAAGATATATATGAAAAAATAATATTCATAGAATTCAAACAATATTATTTTCTAAACTACTGACAATGGTATTAAAATATGACTAAAAGGACAGTTTATAAAAAATGACTCAGACTACACAACTAAAGACAATATTAACAATAGTATATATTTCAGTTCAGTTCAGTTCAGTTGCTCAGTCGTGTCTGACTCTTTGCAACCCCATGAATCAGAGCACGCCAGGCCTCCCTGTCCATCACCAACTCCCAGAGTTCACTCAGACTCAGGTTCATCGAGTCCGTGATGCCATCCAGCCATCTCATCCTCCTTTGTCCCCTTCTCCTCCTGCCCCAAATCCCTCCCAGCATCAGAGTCTTTTCCAATGAGTCAACTCTTTGCATGAGGTGGCCAAAGTACTGGAGTTTCAGCTTCAGCCTCATTCCTTTCAAAGAAATCCCAGGACTGATCTCATTCAGAATGGACTGGTTGGGTCTCCTTGCAGTCCAAGGGACTCTCAAGAGTCTTCTCCAACACCACAGTTCAAAAGCATCAGTTCTTCAGCACTCAGCCTTCTTCACAGTCCAACTCTCACATCCATACATGACCACCGGAAAAACCATAGCCTTGACTAGATGGATCTTAGCTGGCAAAGTAATGTCTCTGCTTTTGAATATGCTATCTAGGTTGGTCATAACTTTTCTTCCAAGGACTAAGTGTATTTTAATTTCATTGCTGCAATCACCATTTGCAGTGATTTTGGAGCACCCCGCCAAACAAAAATCTGACACTGTTTCCACTGTTTCCCCATCTATTTCCCATGAAGTGATGGGACCACATGCCATGATCTTCGTTTTCTGAATGTTGAGCTTTAGGCCAACTTTTTTACTCTCCACTTTCAAGAGGCTTTTTAGTTCCTCTTCATTTTCTGCCATAAGGTTGGTGTCATCTGCATATCTGAGGTTATTGATATTTCTCCCAGCAATCTTGATTCCAGCTTGTGTTTCTTCCAGTCCAGCATTTCTCATGATGTACTCTGCATATAAGTTAAATAAGCAGGGTGACAATATACAGCCTTGACTCTCCTTTTCCTATTTGGAACCAGTCTGTTGTTCCATGTCCAGTTCTAACTGTTGCTTCCTGACCTGCATACAGAGTTCTCAAGAGGCAGGTCAGGTGGTCTGGTATTCCCATCTCTTTCAGAATTTTCCACAGTTTATTGTGATTGACAGAGTCAAAGGCTTTGGCATAGTCAATAAAGCAGAAATAGATGTTTTTCTGGAACCCTCTTGCTTTTTCCATGATCCAGTGGATGTTGGCCATTTGATCTCTGGTTCCCTCTGCCTTTTCTAAAACCAGCTTGAACATCTGGAAGTTCATGGATCATGTACTGCTGAAGCCTGGCTTGGAGAATTTTGAGCATTACTTTACTAGCATGTGAGATGAGTGCAATTTTGCGGTAGTTTGAGCATTCGTTGGTGTTGCCTTTCTTTGGGATTGGAATGAAAACTGACCTTTTCCAGTCCTGTGGCCACTGCTGAGTTTTCCAAATTTGTGGCATATTGAGTGCAGCACTTTCACAGCATCATCTTTCAGGATTTGAAATAGCTCAACTGGAATTCCATCACTTCCACTAGCTTTGTTCCTAGTGATGCTTTCTAAGGCCCACTTGACTTCACCTTCCAAGATGTCTGGCTCTAGATGAGTGATCACACCATCATGATTATCCGGGTCATGAAGATCTTTTTAGTACAGTTCTTCTGTGTATTCTTGCCATCTCTTCTTAATATCTTCTGCTTCTGTTAGGTCTATACCATTTCTGTCTTTTATCGAGCCTATTTTTGCATGAAATGTTCCCTTGGTATCTCTAATTTTCTTGAAGAGATCTCTAGTCTTTCTCATTCTGTTGTTTTCCTCTATTTCCTTGCATTGATTGCTGAAGAAGACTTTCTTATCTCTTCTGGCTATTCTTTGGGACTCTGCATTCAGATGCTTATATCTTTCCTTTTCTCCTTTGCTTTTCGTTTCTCCTCTTTTCACACCTATTTGTAAGGCCTCCCCAGACAGCCATTTTGCTTTTTTGCATTTCTTTTCCATGGGGATGGTCTTAATCCCTGTCTCCTGTACAATGTCACGAACCTCATTCCATAGTTCATCAGGCACTCTATCAGATCTAGGCCCTTAAATCTATTTCTCACTTCCACCGTATAATTGTAAGGGATTTGATTGAGGTCATACCTGAATAGTCAAGCGGTTTTCCCTGCTTTCTTCAATTTCAGTCTGAATTTGGTAATAAGGAGTTCATGATCTGAGCCACAGTCGGCTCCCGGTCTTGTTTTTGTTGACTATATAGAGCTTCTCCATCTTTGGCTGCAGAGAGTATAATCAATCTGATTTCGGTGTTGACCATCTGTTGATGCCCATGTGTAGAGTCTTCTCTTGTGTTTTTGGAAGAGGGTGTTTGCTATGACCAGTGCATTTTCTTGTCAAAACTCTATTCGTCTTTGTCCTGCTTCATTTCACATCCAAGGCCAAATTTGCCTGTTACTCCAGGTGTTTCTTGACTTCTTACTTTTGTATTCCAGTCCCCTATAATGAAAAAGACATCTTTTGGGGTTGTTAGTTCTAAAAGGTCTTGTAGGTCTTCATAGAAACGTTCAACTTCAGCTTCTTCAGCATTACTGGTTGGGGCATAGACTTGGATTACTGTGATATTGGATGGTTTGCCTTGGAAATGAACAGAGATCATTCTGTCGTTTTTGAGATTGCATCCAAGTACTGCATTTCAGACTCTTTTGTTGACCATGATGGCTACTCCATTTCTTCTGAGGGATTCCTGCCCTCAGTAGTAGATATAATGGTCATCTGAGTTAAATACATGTATAATATCATATAAGAATTGAATCGCCAGTCCAGGTTTGATGCAGGATACAGGATGTTGGGGCTGGTGCATTGGGATGACCCAGAGGGAAGGGATGGGGAGGGATGTGGGAGGGGGGTTCAGCATGGGGAACACGTGTACACCCATGATGGATTCATGTTTATGTATGGCAAACCAATACAATATTGTAAAGTAATTAGCCTTCAATTAAAATAAACAAATTTAAATTAAAAAACGTAGTACTAAATAAACAATCATTTTAAACGTTTTTTAAAAAAACAGAATGTAAACTCTAAAGTTAGTATCTGGGCTCTGTTACTTCTTCACCCGGTGATGTATGAAAGTGACTTTACTTATGAATGCCTCTAGTGCTTCATCTGAGGAATATAATAATGTCTGTAACTTATAAGGCTATTCTTTTAATAATATAATTTATAAGATGGTAATGATAACCCTATATGCGAGACAGCAAAAGAGACACAGATGTAAAGAACAGACTTTTGGACTCTGTGGGAGAGGGAGAGGGCTGGATGATTTGGGAGAATGGCATTGAAACATGTATACTATCATGTAAGAAACGAATCGTTAATCTAAGTTCGATACAGGATACGGGATGCTTGGGGCTGGTGCACTGGGATGACCCAGAGAAATGATATGGGGAGGGTGGTGGGAGGGGTGTTCACGGTTGGGAACTCATATACACCTGTAGTGGATTCATGTTAATGTATGGCAAAACCAATACAGTATTATAAAGTAAAAAANAACATGATTAACCTAACAATATAAAATAATTACATATAATTTGGGGATGGCTTCCCTTGATTGTTCAGTTGGTAAAGAATTTGCTTGCAATGCTGGAGACCCCAATTCAACTCCTGGGTCGGGAAGATTTGCTAGAGAAGGGATAGGCTACCTACTCCCATATTCCTGGGCTTCCCTTGCAGTTCTGCTGGTAAAGAATGTCTGCAATGTGGGATGCTGCTGCTGCTGCTAAGTCGCTTCAGTCGTGTCCGACTCTGTTTGACCCCTGAGACGGCAGCCCACCAGATTCCTCTGTCCCTGGGATTCTCCAGGCAAGAACGCTGGAGTGGGTTGCCATTTCCTTCTCCAATGCATGAAAGTGAAAAGTGAAAGTGAAGTTGCTCAGTCATGTCCAACTCATAGCGACCCCATGGATTGCAGACTACCAGGCTCCTCCATCCATGGGATTTTCCTGGCAAGAGTATTGGAGTGGGGTACCATTGCCTTCTCCAGCAATGTGAGATACCTGGGCTCTATCCCTGGGTTGGGAAGATTCCCTGGAGAAGGGAATAGCTACAATTTCAGTATTCTGGCCTGGAGATTCCATGGACTGTGCACGAGACTTTCACTCACTAATTTGAGGAGTTAAGTAGAGTGAGTGGAAGTGCATACATGCATATGTTTTCATCTGTCTGGCCAGTCTATCTTTTGGTTGGTGCATTTAATCCATTTACATTTAATGTAATTATAGATATGTATGATCCTATTGATCTTCCATGTTGACTCAATAGTAAAGAATCCACTTGCAATGCAAGAGACACAGGAGACACAAGTTTGATCCCTGTTTTGGGAAGATCCACTGGACAAAAGCATAGCAACCCATTCCAGTAATCTTGCTAGAAAAATCCCATGGTGTTGGGAGCCCCTTTAGGCATTACTGACAAAATATAGGCATGGCCCTAAACCCCCTCCCTTTGTTCTGTAGGCACGAACCCAGAATGAAGGAGTTAGGCTTTGTGATTCTGACTTGTTTTTTCCTTTCCTCAGCTGAGTTTACTAAAGAGAATATTAAGGTGCTTATTGTTTTTGAGAGGAGCATGAGAAAGCATAAAGCCTTCTGCAGCTGTGCTCAAAGAATAATTCACAAAGTTAATCACTGACATTTGTTCAAGGACTTTTGCAAAAGAGTATTCCAGGGTGAGCACAGAAGCCACAGCTTGAGACCATGGGAGGGGTTCTTATCTGAAGCCCATCTGTGAGAAAAGTGTTTATGGCAAATAAGTTTGCTGAATTTAGGGCTTAGGAATAATTAAAATAGAAGCTAAAGATTTAAGGATTGCTGTAATGTTACAATATTCTACTATAGCTTATAAAAATTAGGGACTTTAGAGATATTATTAGCTAGAAGCCCTTTCTAAGAAATAGTGAGCTTAGGATACTAGGGGCAAACAGGGCTTAGAAAGATAAGAATTAAACTGAGGAATATACTATGCAACCCAGACATTAGCATGAGTCACAGTGTATTCACAAGGGCACATGAGAAAAAGTATATAAGAGAATCATTGAGGAAGGAACTCCTTTTGAGGGGCAACAATGATTTTTTGGAGAAAATAAATCTGGGTCAATGGGAACTAAAAATATCAAACCTCTGACCTAATGCTTTTGCAAAAGTATAAAAGAGGATCATAAGCTTGAAATAAACAGACAGTCCAAAGAAAAACTGAGAGGCTGCCTCAGTTTCTCTCTCGCCGACATCGCTTACCCCTTCAGGCTAAATCCCTGGCTGCTGGAGGTGGACTCTGGTACCATGGACAGAAGAATATTGAAGGCTGAGGTCCATGGGGTCACAAAGAGTTGGACATGACCAAAGGGACTGAGAATGCATATATACACGCAAGATCCTATTACCATTTTCTTAATTATTTTAGGCTTACTTTATGTAGGTCTTTTCCCTTTTGTTTCCTACCTAGAGAAGTTCCTTTAGCATTTGTTGTAAAGCTGGTTTGGTGGTGCTGAATTCTCTTAACTTTTGCTTCTCTGGAAAACTTTTGATTTCTAAATCACGTCTGAAGGAGAGGCTTGCTGGATAGAGTATTCTTGGTTTTAGTTTTTTTCCTGTCATCACTTTAAATATATCGTGTCATTCCCTTCTGTCTTATACAGTTTCTGTTGAGAATAGGCTGATAACCTTATGGGAGTTTCCTTGTATGTTGTTGTTTTTCCCTTGTTGCTTTTACTGTTTTATCTTTATCTTTAATTTCTGTCAGTTTGATTACTATGTGTCTTGGGGTGTTCCTCCTTGGGTTTATTCTGACTGGAACTCTCTACTTCTTGGACTTGATAGACTATTTCCTTTCCCATGTTAGAGAAGGTTTCAGCTATTAACTCTTCATATATTTTCTCATGTCCTTTCTCTCTTCTCCTTCTGGAATTCCTATAATGCAAATATTGAAGTGTTTAACATTGTTCCCAAGGTCTCTTAGGCTATGTTCACTTTTCTTTCATTCTTTGTTCTATATTTGGTTCTACAGCAGTGATTTCCACCATTCTATCTTCCAGGTCACGTATCTATTCTTCTACCTCAGTTATTCTGCTATGGATTCCTTCTACTGTATTGTTCATCTCTGTTTGTTTGTTCTTTAGTTCTTCTTAGTCTTTGGCAAACACTTCCTGCACTATCTCCATTTTTTTTTTTTTTTTTGTTACCAACATTCTGATTCATCTTCACTATCATTAATTTTGAATTCCCTTTTTGAAAGGTTGTCTACTCTATTTCACTTAATTGTTTTTCCTGGGGTTTTATTTTGTCCCTTCATAATCCTCAATTAACTTAATCCTCTGATTAACTTTCTATGATGTGGTTTTTGTTATAGCCACTGTGAGATTGTAATTCTTCTTGCTTTTGTCCCTCTGTTCATTTTTAGAAAAATAATAATCTGTTATATTTTAATTTGGTTTAATAATATATGCATTGTTTTACATTTTATTCATTTATTTTAACATTTTATTGCAGCAAAATATAAAAAAGAAACATATCATTTTATTCATTTTTAAGTGTACATGTTAGTAGCATTAAGTACATTCATATTGTTGTGTAACCATTGACACCATTCATGTCCAGAAATTTTTTCGTCTTCCCAAATTAAAACTCTATACTCTGCAATAACTCTCCATCCTCCACTCCCCTCATGCACTGGTGACCACCATTTTGCTTTCTGTCTCTATGAATTTGCCTGTTCTATATATCTCATATATTTTTTGAACAGTTTTCTTAGCTATTGATTAGATTATGCCTTTTTTGCCCACTCTTTAGTTTTAATATTTTCTCATCTAAGATAAGCCTTAAAGAGAAAAAAGGATAAATGTAGTCAAGCATCCATTCTACAAGATCACTTATCCTAGGTTCCTCTTTTCATTTAGAAAACACTTCCCTATAAGATACTATTCTCCATTTATTTAGGTTCATATTAACATATACATAAGAAAAGCCCACTGCTATATTTGAGGAGGCAATATACTAATCAACATGTTAAAAACTTGATTTTTTGGACAATATTTCCAGGGCAAATTAGGCCAAAAAACTACCATAAATATACTGAGATTAACTGAAGAACAACAAGGATATACACTGCTTAATTGAAGTTAGTTAAGCATGTGTCCTTCAAGTCTTGCCAAATGATGCATTATTATTGGACTTTTTATCATTGTAATAAATTGTTTTTTGAAAAAAAAATACATGATGCAACATCACACATTTGCTAATCCTATAGCAAAATAATTATGGCAAATCTACAAAAATTTTCCCCCCTCTGGTTTAAATATACATGCTAGCTCCTAGAAATCCATAGTATATTAAAACCAATAACATATGAATTTCTTTATTCACTAATTCACACTTCAGCCTCTGGTAGGTCCAGAAAATTTGTTTGAGGAGACAGCCTTCTGAATATAGGAGACTGAAGAACTAGGGGTATGAATTTGCTGCTCTGTCCAGATTCCATAATGCAGCCGTTAAGGAAGCTGGATTTGGGTAGCCATGCATTTCTCTACTCAAGGAAGAGAGTAATTATACCAATTCAAGGTAACATTTTATTGATGGTTTGCTGCTAAGCAACGCAGAATATATATGGAAGAGTGTTGCTAGGCAGCAACCTCATCTTTTCACTGCTGAGAAGTGCAGTGAGAAATGAGAAAATAGCCCAACATTTATCTCTTATAAAGGTTTTATATGTGCAGGTAAGTATACACAAAGTAGAATCATGTTAAGTATGAAAGAGATATTAGATATTAAAAATAATATTAAAGATATTAAAACAGTTTAGAAAATTCTACCACAATTTGGAGACTGGTAAAATTGCATGGCTGAGTGATTCACATCTATAAAGGTCAATTTGCACATAATGAAAAATCAACCATGATTAACAAAACACAACTGAAATAATGAAATTAGAGTTGATATTCTTAATACACAAAGGTTGGTATATAGAGATATGAGAATCTTTAAAACTTGATCAAGGATTAAAAAACAAAAGACATGCTCAGACATAAAAGGAGAAGTAAAAAAGACAAATAGAGACAAATAAGCATATTCACAGTGCTGATGTTCCTCAGGCTCTGTTGCAATGCTTCTTCTCAGTTTTTTCATTTAGCCATATCTTCTGAGATAGAATCTGTGTTAGGCACTTTGAGTTGCCATAATGAAATGCCAGAGACTGGGAAGCATAAAGACAGAAATTTCTTTTCTCACAGTTCTGGGAGATGAAAGTCCAGGACCTGGATACTAGCAAAATTGGTGAATGATCTCTTTCTGACTTGCATCCAGTGAAATTCTCACTATGTGAGAATGACCTTTCCTCAGTGCAGGCACATGAAGAGAGAGACAGAGACAGACAGAGGGAGGATCCTCTTCTTATAAAGCCATCAATCCTATTTGATTAGGACTCAATGCTTATGATTTCATGTAACTTTAATTGCTACTTAAAAAGCTTATCTCCAAGTTCAGTCACATTAGGGGGTTGGATCTTCAACATATGAATTTTGTGGAAACATGGTTAAATTAATAGCAGAATATCTTTGGGAGAGAATGGATCAGTTTAACTCCTTTATTATTTAGCACAGTCTCAATATATGTAATACATATTTATAAAAGCAAACACATTGACTTTGTGAATGGTCAATTTAATGGGAAACAAGAGAGCAAGTTGTTTACATATATAAGAAAATACTCTACAATTTTATCATTAAATGAAAGGTTAAAATGGCATTATCTTACCACATTGTAATTAACTTTTCTGGAGCATTCAATATTTTCAGGAACTTTAAAAGGACTATTCTTAAAGTAAC